>CM060689.1:36625208-37225208 GCA_030686995.1 Artemisia argyi | reverse complement strand
GCTTACAACAGCGAAAGAGAACCAATATAAGTTGTACTTTTTCACAATTTTATATGGTATATGCTGTTAGAAAATGTACAAAACTTAGCATTAGTTTTTTTTTGGTGAAACGGTGATCATATATTAATTACTCAACAGTTACATCAATAAAAAAAGAGAAAGTTTTTGGACAGGCCAAAAAACCTTGATACAACAAGCATACTACATTCTGATCTATCAATCATTCTATCAGACATACAATATCTTAGACAAATCACAGCTATATATCTGATTAAGCAACTCTGTCACTACTGCTTCCCAAACAGGCTAAAAACACAAAACAATGTTCACCAAGTTTCACCCAACATAACCTTATGATTGCATTTCCATGATAAGTGCCCACTATACATCATTCAACCAAGATCCACAATAACATTAAGCGTAATAATTTAACAAATTAGGAAAGTTATAATACACCTTACAAGTCATCCATCTTTCCAAAAAGCTGCAGTCTGTAAAACGCCCTTTCTTTTTGATCATGTACACTGTGAAACCTCCAGTCACACAGCCAGTTCATCCGACGAAGATCAAAATATGATATTAATAATACAAAATTAGTTAAAGATAATCTAAAATGTTACTGATATCATATACTCGATGTAGTTAAAGTTAATAAAGAAAAACGTACCTGATTGATGTCCTTCATGACAAAGGGCGTTTATGGCTATGTTAGTGGAGTATGTTTCCACTGTTGTGATGGTCCCTCTATCAGGTTCAAAAAGCATGACATTATACTCCCTACCCGGAACAATGAGAGTAAACACCAACCACTGACCAAGTTCCATTTTCAAGTCTTCAACCAGTTTCACCCAACCCAACCCATACAGGAATGAGTGTACATATCGCTGATACCAATCTTTTGAACTTTCCAGCCTAACTTCGTACTTAATGGTGTTACTAATAACCATGACCGACTCTGTAGGGGTTGGACCATTGAGATATCTTAGAAAACCTTCTGGCAATGACTGTATATAAAGAGATGTGTCTGTAACGGGAACTAAACAACGCCAAAACTGAGCGCTTTATGGTTCGTAATTGTGAAATGCCTCCCCATTCTCGTTGTAGCAAGTTACGTAAAAGATGTCCTCACCCTCTTCTACAAAGTGTATGAAACTAACAGCCCATGGCGTGATGTTGTGCATAACAAAGTCATTCCACCCAGGTCCCTCTACCACACACACTAACTCTGACACTCTCTTAACACTGACTTTTCATCTCACGCTCGCACAGTTAACTAGGGAAATAGAACGATTACCATGGTAGGAACCTCCTAAAACGTAGTCCTTATGCAATTGCTGTATGTCAAAATTAATTTTTAAACATTATGAATTTCTTAAGAACTAGTTTCTTGCTGAAATAACACTTAAATTCATATATATGGTGTTAACTTACAAATTCATCCAAAACATCAGCAACATCGTCCACCACGCACACAAATTGATTGCCATACATTGTTACTTCATTAACGATTAAGATTAACACAAATAACGTTTGAATGAAATTAAATATATATATATATATATATATATATATATATATATATATATATATATATATATTCTTACCTGGTATGTGTGTTGTTTGATTTCGTATGCATGTTAAGTTCCGATGGTATGTGTTTGTGTTTGTGTGTGTGATTTGATCGGGTTATACACGAGTATGTTTAGTTGCGAAAAATATCCTCGTCTATTTTCGTGCCTATGAAGGTAGTTGATGGGTCTAAATGGCGGGAAAAGTGAATTGACGAAAGTACCCTAACGTGGAACGCACGTGAGGACTAACTAACGAGATTTAGTAACGAACGTTAGCAAAAATCGTGAATTTGAAACTACAATAACGGTTAAGGGTAATTTCTTGCAAAAAGTCCAAACGTTAGGTACACAGTTTGCAATTTTTAAAAAATAGGGACATTTCTCGCAAAATGGCAAAGTTTAAGGACATTTTTTGCAGTTTACTCAAATACCTACTAATTGACAAATATTTAAGTAATATAAAAAATATATGTTTAAATAAGAACGGGTTCACGGATATTTTGAAAGGTATATCTGCGGGTATTTATAACGGGTGTGACGGGTTTACCCATGATGTTACGAAGGTGTGTTGTCTTTTCTTTTGTATCTTGTTTCTTGTTTGTTTTCGTAATAAAATATTGCATTTAAAAAAAATGCATATATATAATATTTATAGCCGGAAAAAAGTACTTTATTTTAATTATTGTGATGTTATTGAGTTTGTGTTTGGTACATCATCGGAATGCATCAATCATAATTATTATCATTGCAAATGTTTGGTTACTAAGTTAAGAGAATGAAACTATCATTTGATACCCATAGACTCATAGAAGGGAGTAGGCGCTTTTTATAACTTATTCTCATGGGACCCATCACTAACATATGAAAACCATTTGACTTTTAAAAAAAAAAACATGTGTTAACCATACCCTAAAGTTTACACAAAACAACAGAAATGAAATTAGTATTCGAAATCACATACTACTCTCTAGTCAATGTAATACGGTAATACTGATTGTGATTTTGGATAGTATACCAAACGTACCTTGAAATAACAATTTTTTATTTATTTATTTATTTATTTTTTGTAAAATAAAAATAACAACTCAATAACAGATATTTTGCACCTAGCTGTCAAAGAATTTTTAATCAAGTATTGTACTGTTGAAAACCTCATAAAAATAGTTTATTCAGTTGCCGGAAAAATCAAATATACATGACTAGTTTACATCATCATCAAAATTACACATGGGATCCACCCTGCATCACCCAGCTAGATTCCCTAATCCCCCCAACATCCTACGTGGATAAGCGCCACGTGGACCCAAAAGCACGCAAAAACCAACAAATAATAGAGCCCCGACAAATTCACAAAACCAGCGCCCTTTTTCGCTTGTTCCCCAAAAATAATAAAACCTGGTCATGCACATTAACGGCTACTTTCATTATCAGTGATCACTTTCTTTTTTTAATTTTTATTTTTTACTATAAAAATCATTTCTCATATCATAATTTGGCGGCAATTCTTCACTAGAAAATATTCTCTCATCTTTTTATATTTTTCTTTAGCTGCTTTGACTCCGCCAAATCAGCAAAAAAACAGGAAGAAAGTCCCCAATTTTTAACTATAGTTTCCAAAACATAAAATACAAATGCCATAAATCAGTTTTCATTAATTAAAATGGGTTACAAATTTCCAATTACAAGCAAAAAAAAAAAGAAATTAACTAATCACATTGGTGAAGGAAGTGATGTCGGGTCAGCGGATGAAGGCATATCTGGTCCGACCCGACATCCTTCTAACATAAACACCACATCCGACATTGCAGGTCTATCTGTTGGGTCTGATGTGGTACAAAGTAAGCCGACTTTTAGACCTAACAAAAACTCTTCCCATTCCGAGGACTCTGGGTCAAGCTCGAGTAGACCTGGTTCTAATAGTTCAGAGATTTGGCCTCGTTGTAATTGTCTTTTCACCCACTTCACTATGTCCTCGTCATGGTTGAACATCACGGGGTTTTTGCCCGTTAGGATTTCTAACAAAACAACTCCGTAGCTATATATATCGGCTTCTTTTGTCATTTCCCCGGATAATGTGGCTTCGGGAGCCACATACCCGAGCGTCCCGATTGGACTAGCGGTTGTGGATGTTGATGGTTCGACTTGTGTTGGTACGGTTAGCTTATTGAGACCAAAATCGGATATATGTGCTTCAAAATCAGCATCAAATAGTATGTTCTGTGGTTTGATATCTCCATGCACCATTGGGATTGAATGTACAAAGGCTAACCCTCGAGCAATTCCTAAGGCAATCAGATGCCTCATCGGCCAATTTAACACGTGCCCGTCTTGATGTGATGCCTCTTGAAGAAGAGTGGCTAAGTTCCCATTTGGCATGTAGTCATAAACAAGTAACCGCACATTATCAGACCGGGTTGCAAAGTATCCACGAAGGACAGTCAAGTTCCGATGTTTGACTTTCCCGAGTAATTCGGCTTCTCTTCGAAACGTGGCTTCAGGAACAGAAGTATCAGGAAGCCGACGGATGGAAAGAACTGTCCCGTCACCAAATGAGGCTTTAAAAAGAAGTCCAAACGTACCACGACTCAATACATTTTCCTCATCAAATTGCCTAGTTGCATCAAGAGCATCAGAGTAAGTGATTTTATTCTTGAACATCACTAGTTTCGGAGTCCCATTTTCTGCTCCACTACTATTATCTCTCCCTGAACTTCCACGAGCTGGGCTCGGTTTCTTCACTTCCCCCAATTTTGACAACTTTCTTCGCCACCTGAACAACAAACAAACATACCCACAACACAAAAGTAACAACAGCAGACCGCCTCCCGCTGCCAAACAAATCCAGAGAATTAGTTTCTTCGTCTTTGATGACATCTTTTTCTTGCAGTTTTTCCTCAAAGGCTTCCCACATAACCGATTATTCATTTCAAACACTGAAGGATCATTAAATCGAGAACCTAACATCTTTGGTATCTCACCTTCAAGATCGTTCCTCGAAAGGTTCAAAAATTTCAGATTAGGAATCATCGAAATATTTTCAGGGATATTTCCGGTTAATCTGTTATGACTTAGATCAAGTCTTAACAGATTAGACAATTGTGAGATACTATCCGGAATTGACCCGGATAATTCATTCCCATCGAGTTCCAAAACTTCAAGCTTCGAAAGATTCCCCAATGCAACAGGAATAGAATTCTTAATCCTATTATCCGATAACGAAAGCACCACTAGCGACGTAAGGAACCCAAACTCATCTGGAATATCACCCGTAAACTTATTAGATGATAAATTCAAATGCTGCAAACTCGACAAACTACTAAAACCTTCAGGAACATCACCCAAAAATTCATTTTCTTCCAACGCAACAACTTTTAAATTCGGCAATCCAAATAATTCAACTGGCAACTCACCTTTAAACCCCTGCTTACTTAAATCAAGTATACTTAAACTTCTCAAATTCGTTATAACAGTCGGAAATCCACCAGAAAATCGACAACCACTAACATTCAACTCCTTTAACCCCGATAAACCCCCAATTTTGCCCAAAAAACCCCCGGAAAAATTATTATTACTCAAATTCAAAGAAGTCAAGTTACTAAGACCTGCCAATTCACTAGGCAAATCGCCACCTAACTTATTATCACCCACATCCAACATTTCCAGCTCCGTAACATTAACAATACTTAACGGTATCCCCCCATTAAAACGATTCCTCCCTAACGAAACAACCTTCAACTTAACCAAATCCCCAAACACATCAGGAATCACACCACTCAACCTATTTCCTTCTAAATCGACCACATTCAACAACCTACATTTCCTTATCTCATCAGGCAATTCACCCGATATCGAATTATTAGCAGCTTTAAACTCCTTTAAACTTAACATATTCCCTATTTCACTAGGCAACTTTCCGAAAAACAAATTTCCAGATAAATCGAGTCTCTCAAGTGTCCGAAAACTCGTCAACCAAATCGGAAACCTTTCGTTTATTCGATTCTCATTAACCTCCAAAACCTGTACACTTTTCGAATAAGCACTCACATTTACGCCTTTTACAAAACCTGTTAACATATTAAACCCTAATTTCACAACTTTTATAAAACTATTAGGGTTGAATAACAAAGACACCGGAACTGAACCTGACAACAAGTTTCCGGCGAGCGACACGACTTCCAACTCCTGCAAGCCGCCGATACTCGCCGGAATAAGTCCTTGTAACTGATTATCATCGGCGGTTAACAGAATTAGCGACGAACAGTTTCCGATAGCCGACGGTAATGTACCGTACAGCTCATTTGAGTCCAGTATCAAGTACTGAAGCTTCTGGAAGCTTCCGATGACCGCCGGAACTTGACCGGAAAACGAGTTGTGTGAGAAGTTGATATACTGTACATTCCACGCGCCAGTGATATTCGCCGGAATGTTGCCGGAAAATGTGTTCGATGAAAGGTCAATGTACCGGAGACTCGCCGGTAAGTTACCGGAAAGTTCGCCGGAGATTAAGTTATTAGCTACATTGAGTAGTAATAAGTTAGTTAGGTTTCCGATGGACGGAGGGAATATTCCGGTGAAGTGGTTATTTTGTAAATAAATAACTCGTAGTAACGAGCATTGTGTTAAACTTAACGGAATGGAGCCGTTAAATTTGTTACTGTGTAAACTTAGTTTACGCAGCTCTGTCAGCTCGGATATCTGGCTCGTGAGCGAGCCAGATAAGCCGAGCCGAGGTAGCATTAATTCACGGACGCTGCCGTCCGTGCAGAACACGCCGCGCCAGTCGCATGGCGCGGCTGGCGTGGACGTGTTCCAAGTATCTAACGCGCCCAATGGGTCGCGGACACTTTTTTTAAAAGATAGTAGTGCTTGTATTTCGGTTGATGAAGTGGGGGGAAATGTGGCGCATAATAGCAAAATGAGGATGGGAAAAATAGCCGTTGGCATTGTTATGAGTGGTGGGAGCGTATGTTAGCAAACATTTCCGGTATACAATGGGGGAAATGGAGGAAGTGGTGGTGACAGTATATATAAACGGGTTTGTTTTGGGAGTTTAGTGTTTTGGTGTGTAGTTCTTGGTGAGTGTGTACGGAGTTATTTTTTAATAAGTTAGGAATATTGAAAGCTTATGTTATTTATTCATTTATTGCATAACTACTGTATATTTTTTGTTTAGTTCATGTTGAATGTGGGGAAAATTTAGTCATAGGAATTGACTATTCATCAAGATAGTACTTTTGCATGTAAAAGAAAAAGGGGTACGTTATTCTCACGGGCCCTATTTTCATTAACCAAACCCTCTCTAAACTTCTAGCCCACCTTTTTTTTTGTTTTTTACTTGTTTTTGTCGTGTAGTGATTGTTTGTTTCTTATTATTTTTTTTTTTTTTTAAATAAAAAAGGAGTATATGTATCTCTAAACTTCTAGCCCACCTTTTTTTTTGTTTTTTACTTGTTTTTGTCGTGTAGTGATTGTTTGTTTCTTATTTTTTTATTATTATTTTTTTTTTTAATAAAAAAGGAGTATATGTATATATGTATAATAATGTAATGTATATGTATAATGTTTGGTATATTTGTGTTTAATAATGTTTTGTATATGTATAATGTTTTGTATGATATCATGTTAAATATTACTACATTAAACGACTATGACAACAAATGTTATTATTCAATTAAACAACAACGTTAACACATTATTTAAAAAACAACAACATTTACGACATATGAAGATTATTCAAATCATTTAAAAGATCATGGAGCCGGGCACTTGACTGACAAGCGTGATCATCAGGATTCCTTGCCATTTCTAATTCCATTTCCAGCGCTTTTATTCTTTGCTTCAACAACTTGTTCTCATTTTTTGTAGCAACGCACTTTGAGCAATGCGTTGAAGAAGAGGCTTGACTAAAGTGCTCTGCTTCAAATTCGTCTTTCCACTTGAAGTATCGACACCCATAGTCGTTTGTACCTGGCTGTTACATGTTAAGAAAATAATAAGAAATGTATTTTTAACAAACAAATTATTATTTTTAGCAAACGTATGATTATTTACCACTGAAAGAGGACATGCATAAAACAGTCGCCCACGACTACCATCTTGCCAGGATTTCCGTTCTACAATAAATCCTCTATTACATCGGCACCAGAAAGGATTTCCTTGGCTCATCTGACCAAAGAATTTGCATAATAATTTACATCAGCAATCAATAATGTTATTACTAATTTAAACAAAGTAATAATAACTGGTGCAGAACTAACACTCTACAAAAAAGCAGACTTTTAAGTTTCAAACAATTAACATTTAAACAATGTTGAATAATCATTTACAACATATGATTCACTATGTTTACAATGGTTTTGTCGGTGTCTCTATTATTTACAACATAAATCAGTAATCATTTACAATGGTTTTGTCGGTGTCTCTATTATTTACAACATAAATCAATGAACCATTAGTCGATCTTGATACAAAGTTTCCCATTCGGCTGCAACTGGCTCTCTGAAATGCCTCCATTGTGGGTGGATATATGGTAGTCGAAAATCTCTGTCGAGCGTCAGTACAATGTAGTGAGCACCCACACGGGCAATCACAATGGGGTCGGTTCCTTGTGATGAGTTTGGCCTGGTAAAAAGCGGAAAACATGTGTTCCAACCTTGATCGGATATAAATACAACAGGCCGGTGAATGCTTGAAGCGATAACCGGCCCCGTGAGTGGCATCACCATCCAGCGATCGTTAGGTGCAGGTCCATTGAACCAGTTTATTGTATACCAAAGTCGGTTAAAGTCTTGTTGGAGGTACATATCTAGGTATCTTTGCCTATGATAATCTAACTCTTGCAATAACATACCTCTGACTTCGTCCCACCTATTTTCGTTTTGAACAATACAGTGGGCAACGCACCGAAACCCACAATTTCCATCACCCTCAACATTATGTATGCTTATTACGAGTGGACGGAAAACAGGTGGAATAGCCTTAATAAACGCATTGCTCACAGTATCTCCAGCATAAAATCTGTGGCGTAGAGTATCACCCGTGTAAGAGCTATGTCTTGCAGGTTCTTTCCGCATGTTCGGCACTTTTGTAGATCTTGAATTCGTACTTCTTCGGCGATCTACGATTGGTACTTCATCAAAGTCCGGGACTTCATTCAAGTCAGGGACTTCGTTCAAGTCAGGGACTTCATTCAAGTCCGGGTCTTGTGTAGCCTTGCCCTTTTTGTCCTTTGCGCTCGGACGACCACGGGTATTTTTTTGAATAGCTGGTTCACGGGTGTCAACAACTTCAGGTTGGAATATCTCTCTCAACTTCGTTAACATATTTTTCTTGACAAACGACGTTGATTTGCTAAAAATATTCTTGAATTGTTGCACGCCATTGTTAAACGAAGTATCATCATCATCATCACCAGCTTCATTGGAATAGCCATCTTCAGGCGGAGGCCTATTGATAACAGGCCACGGAACAGATAGGGTTCTCCAAAAAATAGGAATTTCATCCAGTGGAATGGGGCATCCTGAATTCAGTAAAAGCGACTTATGTAAATTACTGATAATAGTGGGGGAAACAACTTGATAGTTATAAATTTAATATACTTACCATTATATACATAGTATTGCATGATGTGAAAGCATGGTAGTCCGTGAATTGACATCAACTTATGGCTACATTTGTCTGGTGTGATCGACAGTTGGAGTTCTCCGTACATGAGAGTGAAAGCATGTTTGGAAACTTTATACCACAATTCTTCAAATATATCAACATTACAATGATTTAGTCTCTCGTTCATGCTTCTATTAAAACTCTCTTTTATCCCAGTTTCTTGTGCAATGAGAATCTTATCAATTGACCATAACAACCTGTCTAATTTCGATTGTGTGCCGTCCAAATATAATTTCAACAACGCGTGGTGAGCCTCAACTCTGCACGTTGTTGACTGGCCGTAAGAGCGATATTGGTCAGTAATATACGAGACAAACTTGGGTGCGTATTGTCGCAGCCACGTGTTATACAGATACTCAGCGACATCTGCAAAAAAACCATGAATTAATAAAAGGTCATTCGGGTGCTTTTTTATTAAAATAATTAATAATTAATAATTAAGTACCCGGATGGTCGACCAATTTCTGTTGTAGGCGTTGATAATGTTGCCTGAACGATTCGAATGTCGGAGCTTTAACCATCCAATCCCATCGTTTTTTAACGGACTCATACTCTTTTTGGTCACTGAATTTATTTTTGCAAAACTTAGCTAATTTTGCTGTATATGCCATCTACAGAGTAAATGGTGAGCGTCAGGAAATTCTGCTTCGCATGCGCCAACCAACGCTAAATCTCTGTCAGTTACGATAACACGTGGGTAATATCGTTCGTCTATGACATCCTTCACACGTTGCAATACCCATTGAAATTTATGCCCTTGTTCATTGTTTAAAAAGCTATATGCCATTGAAAATGTTTTGTTTGTTGAAGTTACTCCAACAATTTCCAACAACGGCAATTTAAACATAGTGGTATTGTATGTGGAGTCCATCAACATGATTTCAGGGAATGTACACCATATAGCATACGACGTGGGGTGCACAAAAAATAGCTCCTCAAGCTCGTTTGTATGCTCATTTACCCTCGGGTACCATGTATACCCTGATTCCATCAAATGCTCGTAAAGGACTTGAATTGGAGTTCTACCACCTTCTCTGGCAATCCGGATCTTATTTCGTGCGTTATATATAGTTCTAACGCTAGACACGTTATCCGGATTACGACCCTGTATTGTCGAAAGTATAATACGTGGTTTCACGGTATAACCTGTCAATTCTTTGACCAAACCGAACTCATCATCCTTTAATCGCATTGCATATGGCACACCATGCAACGACTCTAGCAAATCATGATTATGTGTATCATCCTTCACCCTCAGAGTCCAAAATTTTTTTGTATATTGATATTTCGCGTCCAATTTGAATGGGCAATTTGTTTTAAAGGTACTGGTCTTCCGTTTTCCGGTACCTTCAGGTTTATACTTCCCACCCTTTGAACACCTATAATTGATTTCGTACAAATAACCCTTGTCTGCTTTGGTTCTGTCTTTAACAATGGCAAAACCGAGCCCCTGAGCTATATTTTGCACCCATTCCGTTACTTGCTCCTCAGAACCGAATTCCTGAAAGTATATTGTCCAAAGTATACAACTTTATTTTTAGAAATGATACATTTTTTTTTTATTTTATTATTTTTTTTACATATGATACTTTTTAAAAGTATCATATGGTACTTTTTTTTTACATATGATACTTTTTAAAATGTGTCATTTGTAAAAAAAATGTATAATTTTTAAAAGTAATAATACCGTTACATATGGTACTTTTTTTATTTGTAAAAAGTATCATTTTTTATTTATTTATTACAAATGATATTTTTTTTATTTGTAAAAAGTATATATTTTTTTTATTACAAATAATATTTATTTGTAAAAAGTATACTTTTTTTTATTACAAATAAAAAAAGTATATATATATTCATTTGAAGAGTATTATTACAAATACTACTTTTTTTTTGTTTTTTTTTTTTTTTTTTAAAGTATATATACTTTTTTTTATTTGAAGAGTATTTATTTGTAAAAAGTATATATATTACAAAAAAAAAAAAAAAAAAAAAAAAAAAAAAAAAAAAGGTAATAATACTCTTCAAAACCACGGGTTCACCCACGGTTTTACTAAACCGTTCCACGGTTTTATCTCTCTCACTCACTCATTCACTCAATCCACTCTCTCACTCACTCACTCAAACAATCCACTCTCTCTCTCTCTATCACTAACAACACACGTCTAGATCTAAAACTTGAGATCTAGTTAACGTGATGTTGATGGTGATTTGTGGTGGTTTGATGGTGATGTTTATGGGATAAAACCGTGGGTGAAACGCGGTTTTGAAGAGTATTATTACTTTTTTTGCGGTTAGATCTGTTTAGATCTAAAACCGTGGTGGTTTCATGGTGATTTTATGGTGATTGTTGGTTTAGATCTGTTTAGATCTAAAACTGTGGTGGTTTGGTGGTGATGTTTATGGTGATTGTTGGTTTAGGGAGGGTTTGGTTAATAGAAATATGGCCCGTGAGAATAACCTACCCCTTGGTAAGAACTCTGTATTTTTTTGATCTATTTTTTTTAGATCTAAACTAAGAACTTGTTATATTTTTATGGTGATAGTTGGTTTATGGTGATTGTTGGTTTATGGTGATGTTTATGGTGATAGTTGGTGATGGCTATGTTGGTTTATATTTTTACTGCTTAGTTGCTAAAACTTGGCTTGTTGGTGATGGCTATGATTGGCTTAGTTGCTTGTTACTTGGCTTAGTTGCTCAAAACTTTGCTTGTTACTGCTTAGTTGCTAAAAACTAGGCTTGTTGGTATGGTTATTCTCACGGCCCTATTTCTATTAATCAAACCCTCTCTACTTGGCTTGTTTGTTAAACATTAAACGAGATAGGGCGATGATGATTTAAAAAAAAAATGATTTTGGCATGGCAAAGTGATATTTTTATCACTTTGCAGCCATATATGATAGAATAGAAAAGATATTTTATCACTTTGTGACTTTCATATCCGAGCCTAACATATTTTTGGCATGGCATTCACTGTGCAGCCATATATGATATATCTTGGTAATGTGAAACTATTATAATCTGAGCCTACTCTTATCTCGATGCCTTTTTAATATGTAAAATGGAGATTACCTCTTGTGTGTAAAATTGTGATTGAGACATTTATGCAGTTTTGTGTATAATCTGATGCTTGCTTTGTTTCACTTGGCTTTGTTTTGCTTTGTTTCACTTGGCTGCTTCGTTGTGAAGCTGTGACCTTTTGAGAATGTGACCTTTGAGCTGCTTTGTTTCACTTGGCTGCTTCGTTGTGAATCTGTGACCTTGTGAGAATGTGACCTTGTGAGAATCTTACTTTTGAGCTGCTTTGTTTCACTTGTCTGATTTGTTTCACTTGGCTGCTTTGTTTCACTTGCATTTTATAATGGGGACCTTTGAGTATAACACCTCCCTTATACTGTTGAGCTTGTGACCTTGTGAGAATCTTACTTTTGAGCTTTGTGTCCAATCTTGTGATACTGCTTTGTTGTGAAATCTTCTTACTGTGGCACTTTTGAGCTTGTGACCTTGTTACCTTGTGTCGGATCTTATAATCTTGAGAATCTTACTGTGGCAGTTTTGACCTTGTGACCTTGTTACCTTGTGTCGGATCTTACTGTGAGCTTGTGACCTTGGTACTTTGAGAATCTTACTGTTGATGATTATGTGACCTTGTTACCTTTTGAGCTTGAGACTATAAGGCGATGATGATATCTGAGCCTTTGTGTGGAATAACCTGCTTGTGTTAGCACTTGTGCAATTGTTTGCACTTGGACCTGCTGTGTATCTTTGGTTGTGCACTTGGTTGTGTATCTGCAGTTGGACCCATGGTTTTGTATCTGAACTTGGTTGTGCACTTGGTTGTGTATCTGAACTTGGTTGTGCACTTGCAGTTGGACCCATGGTTTTGTATCTGCACTTGGTTGTGCACTTGCAGTTGGACCCATGGTTTTGTATCTGAACTTGGTTGTGCACTTGGTTGTGTATCTGCAGTTGGTTGTGCACTTGCAGTTGGACCCATGGTTTTGTATCTGCACTTGGTTGTGCACTTGCAGTTGGACCCATGGTTTTGTATCTGCACTTGGTTGTGCACTTGGTTGTGTATCTGCAGTTGGACCCGTGGTTTTTGTATCTGCACTTGGTTGTGTATCTGCACTTGGACAAATGGTTTACTTATAGGCGATGACGAATGGTTTTTAAAACCGAATGGCATGGCAAAGTGATATTTTTATCACTTTGCAACCTTCATATCCGAGCCTAACATATTTTTAAAAACCGAATAAGGCGATGACGATTACGTGTTAGTCCGAGCCTGTGTCGAATAACCTGCTTGTGTTTTTGCACTTGACCTGCTGTATTAGCACTTGGACAATTGGACAAAAATATTTGGACAAAAAAAATAACAAAATATGGACAAAAATTAACTTTAGACAAAAAAAAGAAAAAAATTAACTTTAGACAAAAAAAAAAAAAAAAAAAAAAAAAAAAAAAAAAAAAAAAAGACAGCTAAAAGACAAAATGTCAGATTTCTGCAGCCTATGTTGACCGGGCTAGGCATAGAGCCCGCCCGGTTAACACATCCCAAGAAAAAAAGTTATTCACGGATGACAAATATAATAGTAAGATGATTCTAAAATCAACTTGTGAGAATTAACTTTACTATGCTATTATTATGGAAAAAGAGAATTTTTAATTTTTAAACTTAAGTTACTTATAACTCTACTGTCTCATACTACCTCCGTCTCAAAATATAAGTTTAGATTGACTTTTTGAATCGAACTTTGACTATAACTATTTTTCTTTGTATTATATATCACTTGATGAAAATTATACCAAATGAAAATACAAATAAAACACTATCCATTTATATATTTTGCATCAAGTATTATATTATACAAACAAAAATATTTAAAGTCAAAGTTCAACTAAAAAAGTCAAACTGGACTTATATTTTGGGAAGGAGGGAGTATTATTTTTCTAAAATTTATATGCATTTTAAGGTGTCAAAAATAAAGTAACAGTCAGTCTCATGGTAAATACGGAAAAACGTAAAACTTTGCAATTCTATCTCAAGTTTTGCATCAATTGACACCAACAATTAATAGATAACCAAAATGAACTAATAAGATTGACGCCACAATTTAATGATAAAAATTAAAGAAAAATAAATGGGAGAGTAAATGTCTCGTGGGATATATATGTGAGGATGGGATAGGAGATGTATCACTTCTATTGCCTGACTGCTCATTATGACCATTATTATTTCACATATCTACGTGCACCATTTATCGTACAGCCTACAATTTTCTCATGTTCATTTATCGTGTGGGTAGAATATTTTTGGCTCAAAAACATTACATATTGCTTTGCCCCATAAATATACATATGTTTTATACTAAGACTATAGAAAAAAAAAAAAAAAAAAAAAAAAAAAAACAAAAACCATCAAAATACATCATCTTAAGCAGGGTCATCTCATGAATTTTAGAGGCCATGTGCAGCAATTACTACATGGTCCCTTGAACTCGAAAATAACTTTATTTTTTAAAAGGTTCGAAAACAATTTAGATGCATAAAAGAATTTGTAAATATTGCGCAATATAAAAAAAATCCACAATACTTATAAACATAAAAACATTGGTTGCCGTCAAATGTGTGAGACTAATATTGTTAAATTCCTTTGGAACCTCTTAGATAACATACTTACATTCATATATTTTAAAGCGTTTCGAATGACTTTGACCATTCATAGTAATGTTTACTTCTTTAGGGTTAAGAGTTATAATTTTGTAAATCTTTTACTAAAGCTAAAAATATAAGACATGTATGTAAAAGTTGTTAACTCTATGGGGCAAACATGTAGATGACTCAAACTAGTCATCTTCTCTACCCAGTTAAAAACATATATACCACTGCAAACAACACTCTGTATACCTCACTTCATTCAAATCCGATTATTACTTTATTTTTTTTTTCTCTAAAATTAAGTATTTTTTCATTCCCGAACACATAGCTATCAATTTTATACCCGAAGTCGAATTAAATCAATCATTATGTCTATAATCGTGGGGCCCTGTTAAATCAGAAGCTCTTTGCTGTCGAGCACTCTGCACATGCTTAAATCCGGCCCTGAACTTAAGTCATAACCATATATAAAGAGAATATTTTTTCTTAAATGCTTAAATGCATCAAGACTAAGTAAAGTTGATGGACAAAAATACCTCTAATGTATGTTAAAAAGGTTATTTGTTTAAATTTAATGCTATGTCTAATGTTTTGTTTTCAACTCTCAAATTTTGGTTTTAGTTGATGTCAAAGAAAAGTTTACCTATTTAGTGCTGAGCATCGCAGACTTAAAACCGACCGAAGGACCATCGGTCTGGTCTCGGTCTGAATTTTTTTATTAATTTGGTCTCGGTCCGGTCCGGTCCGATCTTACATAAAACCCGGCTATTATGCCTACTTGGACTAGACCGACCGACCGAAGGACCGGACTGCACCGAACACTTCCGGTCCGATCCTCGGTCTAGGATTTTGGCTATTTCGATCTCAGTCTTGGTCGGTTCGGTCCGATCTTAGACCGATGCTCACCTCTGTACTTATGTGAGCTTTTAATTAAATTCCATACGTAAGACATATTCTATTATATATAAACAATCATTTTTACCGTCTATCATTTGTAGATTTATTGAAGAAGATGAATAACGTGAATGTTTCAAATAATGTTGATGATGTTGTTCGACAAGCTCTTATCAAGAAGTTTACGTGACGAATAACGTGTATCATTAATTATCTTAAAATAGTTTTAAGATTTCATTTTCAGTTTTGGTAAATGTTTTTATATGTTATTTGATATATTAGATAAAATCGGTTTTTGAATTGAATTATCATATATTACAACATTTTTAATAAAATTTTGATTATTTTACGTTGTATGTATTAAAGTTACACAAAATACTTAACCACAATATTACAACTATAATTATTTGTCGTATAAATTCCCATTCTTATACACGAGTACTCGTTAGTTCAGATATAAAACGTGAATGGTGCTACTAAACATAAGGATGCCAACAAATATTTAACTTATGATCAAACATGTCTATTTAGGTGACATACATATTACCTAAAGTATCATTACCCTTAAAATAATCTTACCCATTAACAAAGCTTTTGCAGAAAATAAGAAATAAAAAGCAACTTTTGAAGAGTACGAACCGGAAAAACATCATTGGCTGATAGAAAGAATCTAATCCATGATTCGTATAGATAATCTAAGTTACTAAATTCTTTAAAGTTTGTTTTTTAGGAAAAGCACTACCCGTTGAATAATAAAATCAAAAGGTGTATCGAGAGATGAAATACTTCAAAAAAAATAAAAATAAATAAATAATAAT
This sequence comes from Artemisia argyi, assembly GCA_030686995.1. NCBI lineage: Eukaryota > Viridiplantae > Streptophyta > Magnoliopsida > Asterales > Asteraceae > Artemisia > Artemisia argyi. The sequence goes on along the minus strand of CM060689.1, from coordinate 37,208,598 downwards.
AAATAAATAAAATCTAAATGTAACCAATTGACAAACAAAGCTAACCAACATCTGTCATTTGTGAACTCAACGGAATGCACATAAAAAAAAATAGGTCCACCACCTCAATATTATTGTTCATGTTTGTATTCTATTATGTTCTAAAATAATTGTCTAGACAATTAAACTGATATCAATGGCTTTGGCAAAGTGTAATGATTTCAAACTTTATTAAATTGTATGCTTTTAGTCTGTGAAATAATATTTTTATAAAACGAATAGAGTAGTTAGTTCGTAACAGTAAACGTTCTTTTGGCAAAGTGTAACGATTTCGAATTGCTCTTATAATATCTTCTCTATATTTGAACTGGACTCACTAATGATGGCGTTGCTTTAGGCCCATGAAGCCCGTATCTTTCTAAAATTCATCTATGTTTTGTTTGTCGTTTTGACTTAAAAAGCGTTAACATGTTTGATTTATTAAAAAAAAAAAAAAAAAAAAAAAAAAGCCCACCAAATTAAGAGGTACCAAATCTAAAATGTGATTTTGTTTTAGTAGTTACATTTATTTCATTGATTTGAAAAAGTTATCAACATGGTATGGTAAAACTATTAAAATCAACTCTGAAAATTTTAAAAACTAAGGATGGTTGCACCGTGCTTTACTGCGGACAGGGTTACTAACAATAGATAAAAATTAAATAAACTTTACTTTTTGTTGTTAGTGGCGAGTATAGGAAATTTTAAGGAATTAAGTGGATTAGTGGAATCTTTTTTACTATAAAATTTGATTAACAACAATATGTGAGAAGACCACGGTAGAATTGTTACGTACGCCCCATAATCAGGGGCGGAGCCATGTGAAAAGTACTAACTGGGGGGAGTTGCCCCCAACAAACCTCTAGTAGACACACAAATTCATATAGGAAAAATATCAAATCGGGTGATAAAATGTTGAGTGCCCTCAGCTTGATAATCCCAGTGCCCTCAACGTTCTTGAGAAATAACAATTAAAGTGTATGTTAACTTCGATCTAATGCCTAAAAACTTCCGGCGATTTTGTTTGGTCGGAACTCAGTGAAAATGGAAGCGAAGAATAAGAAGAGAGAAGGGAAGTGGGACTGTAGTCATTGGGAGATGTAACAAAAGTCAAAATTCTTTAATTTATTTAGCTTTATTTACACATTTTACCCCTTTTATTGTCTAAATAAATTATTTTTTTTCTATAGCTATATTAAAATATGCCAGTGATGTTAATATAACTATTTAGATTTCATATATTTCTCAGGATTTTAAAATTTTGGTACATTTAGTTGTAATTTAACTTTTTCAAACGTCATTGGTTTATTATTTTAATTTGTTAACATCAAAATTATGTTCTTAATAACTATCACATTTTTTATAAGTACATTATTTATAAAATGCTTGGTATGTTTAGTTTTCTGTAAAGTATTTGTATTTTGCGTATATATATAATATATGATCTAAGTTAGTTAGTTTTACAATTAATTAGTCTAACAAATAATTAAAAGATGTCTTTTTCCTTTTGATAAACCCGACCCGACTTTAAATTATACTAAGAAAATAAAACCTGACCCGACTTCAATTTACACAAAAAAATGAACCCCGACTTCAAATACTGTCTTCACTCTCTTGTTGCCATGCCCCCCGTTATCACTTTTTCTGGCTCCGCCACTGCCCATAATACACGCAAATAAAAGAAAACCTTATATAGAGAAGAGGAAAGAAGTGAGATTTCGGTACTTCATTTCACCCAAAAATCGATCATTGCAGTCCATGTGTTAAGGTAATCACTGCCTCGGGTTATAATTGACAACCATTTACGTATTAGATATACAAGAATGCTGATCTTTGGCTGAATTTCCGGGCTTGTTCCGAGTTGGTTCAGTTTTTATTTCATGTTAAATTGAAATTAAATGAACCGTGCAAGAGATAATCTGAACATGCTAAAGGATGAAGAACCATGTCAACGATTTTCCGGAACAAAATATGGTTTCAAATGGGGTCAGAAAATCTTCTCCAAATATTATTGATCCAACTTAAACATCAATATATATTTACATTTGAGTTGACGAAGACGACAACATGATACATGGCATCGAGTAGGAGATTAGTGTGTACTCTTCTACTGTTAGTACAAAACTTGGACACGGCTCAAGACTTAGTTTAGGCTAACCCTTGAGAGGGTGAGTTTCGGACTACGAAGGTCTTGTGATAAAGCTGCTAAGAAAGAAGCACCGTTAGTCTCACCGCGGAAGAGGGACTTCCGCGGTTAACCTCGGGTGTGAGAGTAAGTGTAAGGTAGAGAGATAAAATATTTGATTAAGTGTGAGAGAGAGAGTTATATATTAACCAAAGGTGAGAATCTTTCCTCTTTATATAGGTGAGGTATGCTTGTCCTTCTCGACCGTTTACACGTATTTCTCAGAGTTGTGCACCTCCCTTGTTGTTCGGTTTATCCCACTATCGTGTTCCCTGTGTACTTTTTGTCTATGGGCAGCTATATGATAGCTGTCAATACTATTGGTTTAATCCGCGACCTGAGTTAGTCCGGATATAGGTTTTGCCCGCGGCCTTTTATGTTTGGCCTAGTGGATTGGGTTATCCCCGGTTACAGAATGTGTTCCGCGATAGTGTCTCAGGGCCGCGGGATGCCTTGAAGAAGTGTTGTGATGTGGTCCCTTTGGGTAGGTCTAGTTTGGGCGGGCACAGCCTATCATTCTTGGGTCCGGGGGTGCTATACGTGATCAAGTCCCCCCAGTCTAGTATACTTGTGGTCTAAAAACAAGTGTGCTAGACTATGCATTCTTCCGCGGTTATACGTATCCGTGACATCCAATCTGGCGTGCTGCTGACTAGATTTTCCACTAGCCGTGCTTATCATGTGCCAGCTGGCGTTGGTATTCGTGAAGTGTTTTCATCCACTTATTTACTGACTGACGTGACGTTTTGACGGCTGACCGTTCGTCTTCTGCACTGATCGCGACCGTTGGATTGGAGTAGTTTTTAGCCACACGATCCGGAGGTGGGACACGTGTTACGCTTTTATACCCTTGATTTGTGGTACGAGACACGTGTTATGATTTCCTTCTTTTGATCTATGAGATGGGATGAGTGTGTTTGTGACAATAATACCCCCATCGTTTCATTATTTACACTTTTTTACACACACTCAAGATTTTACCACTCTCTACTAGTTTTACGTCCGCTTTTCTATCATCAGCTGTTTTTCCGTACTTCCGGCTTTAGACCAACAGGTTAGGCTTCCCACACAATCTTCTATTTTTTGCGCATTCATAGTGTAGGATGACAACCGATCACATAAACACCACCTATTCTAAGCTTTCGCAAGTGGAAGTAGATGAATTTTGTAGGAAGTACAATATTCCCGGCCACCTCTTGCTGGAGGCTCCCAGTCCTCTTGCTAGTATTAAAGATGCTCCTGAGGGTAAAATAGGCGTTTACACTAGGTTTTTTGAGTTGGGTAATTTTAGGATTCCCCTTTCGACTTTCTTACTTGGAGTTTTAGAGTATTATCAGATTCATCTTTTGCAGTTGTCCGTCCTAGCGGCCTGCCGTATTAGTCATTTTGAGATCTTGTGTCGTATCCACCGGGGGGGGGGGGGGTCCCTAATCTGCCTCTGTTTAGGAAGTTTTACTGGGCCGGTGTAAATAATGGTTGGCTGACCATAGAAAAGAGGATGGGTCCGAAGTCCCTGGTGGTTCCTGTCGTCTACACCCTGGTTCTTGATTCCGTGAAGCATTGGAAAGACCACTTTTTCTTTGTTAAGCGGACCATTTTTCCTCTTTCCATTCCATCGTATGACAAGGTTTCCGTTGACCGTGATCCGCCGCCTTCTGACGCGGATATAGACCACGAACTTCTGGAGCTCCTTACTACCAAGAGGGCTGCTTTCAAGAAGTATCCAGAGGAGTTCTTAAACGTTATATGGCTAAGTCGAACGTGGGATGATGAAACTAGTCGTCCTACGTTTTTGTGACCGGATGAACAGGGTGGGTTTTTTTTTCTTTTTTTTACGCATTTGCGTGTGTTTCTTTTCTGTAGAGATGGATTTGTTCGCTTTCATCAGTCAACCGGATCCCTTCAAGGTGAAGACCAGGGAGAGAACTCTGAAGGAAGGTGAGCCTACGCCGCGTGCAGAGACGGCGAGCCGTGTGGTCGAGCCTTCGGAGAACGTGGTATCATTGGTTCAGCGCACTGTGGCTGAGGAGATAGCTGATGCCAAGGCTGGGAAGAAGGCGGGGAAGAGGAAGGTGACCATCAGTGCCCCTTCCAAACCTAGCAAGAAAAGGCTCGTTTCTTTATCCGCGAAAGAGGCCGACGGAGGTTCAGGTACATATCTTTCCCTTATTCTTTCCTTTCCTTCTTGCTGTTTTTTTATTTACTCCGTTTTTTGTTTTAGGTGCTGCGCCTGTGGAGACTACTCCCGCGCATCAAGAGTTCCAGGATGAGTCCGTGAGGGGTTGGAACGTTTAGGTCCACATACAGATGCTAATATAATGAAGAACGTGACCATACTTTCCTCTGATTCCACTGCGTCCCCTCATCTAAAAACTACTGCACAGCCTCCCACTCCTTCTGCTTCTACCGCGTCTCCTCACCTTCAAAGCAAGACTGTTGAGGAGCCTCGTGCTACTTCTGCTGGGTCCACTCATGTTCCGTCAGGTTCAACTGAACTTCATGTGGAGAGTCCAGGATCCGCACCTCTTGAGGAAACCTCCGGGCATTTGAATGCTGCTAATGAGAATGAGGGGGAATCGGATGACTTTTATTAGTCTCTTTCCGTTGACACCGCCCAAGCTCCTTCTATCTATGCTCCTAAGTGGACTGTTACTAATGGTTTTAAGATGGACGACCCATGGGTTTGCCGGAGTCTTGTGGATAATTTTCCCACCCCTGGCTATGTGTCCGTGCTCAGGAATATGGGAGCGAAGGAACTGCTGGATCATTACAATCTGTTATCTTCTAAAAAATTTAGTACGGGTGGGGAAGTCAGGCTGAGGTTGGAGCACGAGTTGCAAGCCATGGGTAAGCTAAAGCGTAAGTTGCAGAGGAAAGATAAGATAATTGCTTCCTTGAGGGAAAAGGTTAACAGTTTTGAAGGCGAGTCTTCGCGGATGGCCGAAGTTCGCGGTAAGGTGTCTGAATTGGAAGGGAAAGTGGAGTCTAGGGACAAGAAGATTACTGACTTGCGGTCGGAGAACGCTGCACTATCTGGGAAAGTTGAGCAGCTTACTGGGCTGTCAGGGTTGGAGCTTTAGAACAAGGAGTTGGAGACCGCAAACAAGGAGTTGTCTGAGAAGGTTGCTGGTCTGGAGATTGTTTGTATTACTCTTGAGGACCAAGTGAAGGGAGAGGAATATCTGAATAGAATGTTTGAGGAGAAGGAATAGGCTATCCGGGCTGGCTTCAAGGAACAAATATCTGAGTTAGATGTCCGGCTAACGGCTCTTAACTCCGAGTTTGATACGGAGTTGTTCCCTCAGTGCTTGATGGTTGTGGAAGGAAAAAGGTGGGTCATTGGTCATGGTTTCCGCAGAGCTTTTCAGAAGTTTAAAGAGTGTAATGAGTTGCGGACGCGGCTTGGGGGTTGCATTTCAGCCGCTATTGCTGAGGGACTCCGTCAGGGGTTGGAAGCTGGGATAGAACATGGGCTCAAGAACACCAGGCTTGAGGATGTGGAGGCCTATGATCCGCAGGCTATGGAGAGATACACGGAGGCTGTGATCAGGTTGGGGAATGTACCGTTTCCCTTGTTGGATTCTCTTGAAGCTTACAAGGATTCTCCTTTAGAGTTTCTGATGTCACAGCTTGTGTTGGAGGAGGAACGCATACCGGGGTCGACTGAAGTTACCTTCGGACCCCCGGTCGCGGAAGAACGCATCATGCCTGATTCCCTGCTGAAGCGAATATGCAGTCAGTTGCGTGCTATTTCTTTTTACAAAGATATCAAGAATAAGAAGTATGGCAAGCAGTTTGACTTTTCCTTGACGGTTCCCCGCCTGATTCCTTTTCGGGCCCCGGAGTCCGTGCCTCCTTCTGAGGGTGGGGCGAGTGTCAACCCTTCCGCCCCTTTCACTGGGCCCGAGGGGCACGATGAAGCCCAACGTGATCTTGAGTACACTGACAACGAGTTATTTGATACCACCGTTCTTGATCAGCCTAAGAACCCCTCTGTGGAAGAGTCGCAAGATGATCCCTCCTCAGCAAAGTAGTTTGATCTTTTAGCAGTATCCCGGGGGTATTTTGACTATACCGCCCTTGCCATCCGTTCGTGAAGCTTTTTCAATCTTTGTTGTTTTAGTGGTTGTCCGGATGTGAGCATCTGGTGGTAGTTTAGTGGAGCCCGTTGTTTGTGCGGTTGCCAGTAGTTTGTTCCTTAGATGTACGTATCAGTGACTAATGTGAATGAAATGAATACTTTGATTTTTGCGTTTTTGTTAATGTCTTGGTATGGTCACTGGGCCTGCAGTTCCACTTATATGCCTTAGTTTTATTTTTGTTAATTCTCATGCCGGGTTTGTAACACCACTTATGTATTTATGGCTATCCGTGTGTGTTTGTTCTTAGATTTTCCGGAGAGAGTTAGTTGTGGTCAATGGGCTTGCAATACCACTTATATGCCTTAGTTTTTTTTTTCTCATGCTAGGTTTGCAATACCACTTATGCATCTATGACTACCCGCGCGTGTTCGTACTTGGTTTTTCCGGGGATAGTTATGGTCAATGGGTTTGCAATACCACTTATATGCCTTAGATACGTTATGCATGTGTATATAAATAAAATAAAGAAAATAAGGTGAAGTGACATTTGAAAAACTTGTGGATCTGATCGGACTCCACGTTTTATTAATGAAAGGAAATACAACATAAACTAAACTTTCTTAATGATGGGCTCCTACTGCCGGGTAGAACCGCGGTCAGTCTAAAGGGAACACTTACATTTAATAGATATCATATGTAGCATTTTTTTAAGTTGCTGACATTCCATGTCTGGGGAAGGTCTCGTCCTTCCTGGTCTCTGAGCTTGTACGATCCCCTTCCTAATGCTTCTGTAACTTCGTATGCCCTTCCCATTTTGGACCCAACTTCCCACCGCTTTCTGCGTGTCTAGCGTCGTTGCTCCGGTACACAAAGTCATCGGGTTTGAAGGATGTGCCGCGAACCTTGGCGTTGTAATATTTCTCCATTTTGGCTTTGATCTTTGCTTCTTCAATGGCCATGACTTCTCTTCTTTCCTCCGCAAGATCTAGATTGATGCGCAGGGCTTCATCATTCGTCACCGGGTCGAAGAGGGCACATCTTAGTGACGGCATTCCTATTTCGACCGGGATTACCGCCTCCGTGCCGTATGTTAAGGCGAATGGAGTATCTCCCTTGCTGGATTTTATCATGGTGCGGTGAGCCCATAACACGTGCGGTACTTCTTCTAGCCAGTCCCTTTTACCCTGATCTATCCTTGCTTTGATTCCTTCTCCTAAGCTCCTGTTTGCCCTTTCCACTAAACCGTTCGCTTGCGGGTGTTTCACGGACGCGAACCGTTGTCTGATGCTAATTTTCTCACACCAATGCTTGAAGGGGTTGTCTCTGAATTGCTTTCCATTGTCCAATACTATTTCCCTGGTAGGCCATATCTGCACACGATATTGTCCCGAACGAACTTTTTCACCTGATTGCCGGTGATGGTTGCGAGGGGTTTGGCTTCAATCCATTTCGTGAAGTAGTCGATTCCTACAATCAAGTAATTTATTTTCCCTGGGGCTTCCGGGAAAGGGCCACTGATGTCTAGGCCCCATTTGTAGAATGGCTAGGGAGAGGTGATAGGGACCAGGTTGTGCTGCGGATTTTTGGGCACCGGCCTGTGAACTTGACAGTCCTGACATCTTTGGATAACTTCTCTTGCGTCCTTGTGCATGCTAGGCCAATAATATCCAGATCGCAGAGCTTTTGCTACTATAGATCGCGGCCCTGAGTGCATGCTGCACGCCCCTTCGTGAATCTCTCTTATTATGTAGTTAGCTTGTAGCGGACCGACGCAATGAAGCCGTGGTTCTAGGAATGACTTTCTGAAGATAACCCCATCGACTATGGCGTATTGCTTTGCCTTTATCTTTAGCTTTTGGGCTTTCTTATCTTCTGCTGGTAATGTTCCATTTTGCAAATATTTGAAAAGTGGTGTCATCCATGTATCACCCTCTTCTTCTACCACGGGCATTACTTCTTTCTCCTTAATGGACTTTTCCTTGAGGATCTCCACCAGTACTTGTTTGGTTAAGTGACAAAGCTGGTGGAAGCGATTTTGTTTAATGCATCCGCTTGCTTGTTTTGGCTCCGAGGGACCTGTCGTATTGAGAATGTCCTGAAGGTTTCTATCAAAGCCCTTGATTTTTCCAAGTATTGGATCATGGCTTCTTCCTTGGTTGTGTACGAGCCGTTGATCTGGTTTGCGACCAGCCGTGAGTCCACATTCGCGGCTAGGTCCTGTACCCCCATTTGCTTTGCTATTCTTAATCCTATTATTAGTGCTTCATATTCGGCTTCATTGTTGGATGTTTGGAATTCAAAACGGAGGGCGTATGTGAACTCCATGCCTTCCGGGTTTGTCAGTATAAGTTCGGCCCCGGATCCTTCCTGGAAAGAGGACTCATTTGTATACAAGTTCCACGGTTCTGCATAGGGTAGTTCTTCTGCGGATGAATTTATTATCGCGGTCTCTTCTTTTGGCACTTCCGCGATGAAGTCCGTCAAGATCTGCCCCCTGATTGCTGTTCGCGGTCTGTAACTGATATCATGCTCCCCTAATTCTATGGCCCATTTTGTCATTCTGCCTATTTTTTCTGTTTGCGCCAATACACGTTTGATTGGTTGGTCGGTGATGACAACGATTGGATGTGCTTGGAAATACCTTCTGAGTCTTCTGGCCGCGTGGACTAGTGCCAGAACCAACTTCTCCATTGGGCTATAGTTTATCTCTTGACTCTGCAGAGCACGGCTGATGAAGTATATCGGCATTTGGCACGCTCCCCTTTCTGCCAGTAGCACGGCGCTGATAGCTTCTTTTGCCGCGGACAGGTACATTATTAATTCTTCCTTTGGGTGGGGGGCAGTGAGAGTTGGGAGATTGGCAATATGCTTCTTCATTTATTTGAAGGCCGCCTCCGCTTCTGGTGTCCACTGGAAGTCGCTCTTCTTGATACACTTTTTTAGTGTTCGAAAGAACGGTAGTGATTTTTCCGCGGATTTTGATAGGAAGCGGTTGAGGCTTGCCAACTTTCCATTTAGGGATTGAACTTCTTTCAAGGTTTTTGGGGATGGCAGTTGGGCGACGATCTGGGACTTCTCCGGGCAAGCCCAGACTCCTTGCTTACTAATCAAGTGTCCCAGGAACATACCTTCCTCTGCGCCAAAGGTGCATTTCTTTGGGTTCAATTTCATGTTGATTTTTCTGAGAGTTGCAAACGTTTCCTCTACGTCCCTTAGTACTTCAGCCTTTGAGTGACTTTTTATGACCAAATCATCTACGTACAGCTCTAAGTTTCTCCCAATCTGATATGTGGCCCCTGCGTTTTTTAGACCAAATGGCATTTTCCGGTAACAGAATATTCCTTGGCTTGTGTGAAAAGCGGTCTTCTCTTCATCTTCTACCGCCATCTGGATCTGGTGATACCCTTTGTACGCGTCCAGGAAACATTTGAACGCATAGCCGCAAAGTGATTCTACTTTCCAGTCAATCTCCGGTAGTGGGTAGCAATCTTTGGGACAGGCCTTGTTTATGTCTTTGAAATCGACGCACATTTTCCAACTCCCATCACTTTTTTTAACAAGTACCGGGTTTGATAGCCAGTCGTGATAGTGGACTTCCCGCATGATACCGGCTTCAACCAGCTTGGTCACGTCATCATTGATAGATTTGTTTCTTTATGGGGCTTGTCCCCTTTTCTTCTACCTCACCGGGGTGTATCCTTCCCGTACATTAAGTTTATGTTCTGCAATGCTCCGCAGTACCCCAGTCATATCCGATGGTTTCGACGCGAAGATATCCAAGTTGTGTTTAAGTAATTCACACAGGTCTTTCTTCCCTGACTAGCGAGGCTTCCGCCTATGGTGATGGTTTGATCCGGAAACTCCGGGTGTATTGCCACCTTGATACCTTCCACTGCGGCTGCTTCAATGCTCTGATGCGGCTGTGACTCTGCTACCATGCGACATTCAACAGGTATAGTTTTGTCACTGTGGAGCGTTACTATGCCTCCCGCGGTAAGGAATTTTATCATACTGTGAGCTGTTGAAGGTATGATTTTTAACAATCTTATCCCCGGTCTGCCAATGATCCCATTGTACAGGGATGGAGATCTCACCACCATGAAGTTCATCCATGTACTTGTTGAGTTCTCATCATCTCCCAGAGTTACTTCCAGCAAGATTTGATCTAAAGGCCATGATATTTCTCCACTGAAACCAAGTAGGGGGGTCGTGGCGGGAATCATCCTTTTTCTGACCTCTGGACTTAAACGGTTGAAGCAGTGCTCGTAGAGTACTTCTGATGTGTTTCCATTATCCATGTACATTATATGCACTCGGTGTCCGCCCACATCTGCTTTAGTTACTAATGGGTGGTCATCCCAGTCATCCCCCTGTACCGGTGGGAAAGATATTTTCGGGTTTGGACCCGTTTGTGGTGGAACTTTTTGCTTTACATTTCTTTGCCAAGACTGGACCATGAATATGGCGGGAACTTTATCCTTTGTCACGGTTTCTTTTTTACTGCCTTAACTGTCCCACCTTTCTGACTGCCATTCTTGATTTCTTTTACCAAGTGCGCCAGTTGGCCGGACCTCACTGCTTCCTCAATTTGCTTTTTTAGCTGAAAACATTCATCTGTGGTGTGTCCTCTTTCTCTGTGGAAATCGCAGTACTTGTCTTTGTTTCTTGACTCTGTCGGACTTGCCATGGGAGGCGGGGCTGTGAAATTGACGGAGTCCATTGCTAAGATTTCCCTTGGCGTCTTGGTAAGAGGTGTGAACCGGTCAGCTCTCCTTCTGTCCACCCTAGAGCGTCCCTTAAATTCTGATTTTCGTTCAAACGTCTGGTTGTTCTGGCTGACCTTGGACCCATTTTCTTGAGCTTTCCACGTGGAACGGTCTTGCTTCTTTTTTGATTGATTTGTTGCGGCTGTGGTGCCGCGAAGAAAGTCTGTTGTTGCTTTCCACATTTCATCCATAGTTCGTGGAATTTTGTCATTGAGTCTTTTGATTAGCTCCGGATTGGTGATTCCGTAAATGAAACCTGAGATTTTCATGCATTCCGGGGCCCCTTTCACGCGCATGCTTTCAGCTTTGAAACGTTCTACGAAAGCTCCGGTTGGTTCTCCCTCCCTTTGTTTGATATGATGCAGCTCCACTGGGTCTTTTGCGTACTTCTTTTGATGGAGGAAGTAGGATAGAAAACTCTTCCGCAAGTCTTCAAAATTATCAATGCTCTTTGCTGGTAGTTCATCGAACCACATCCGGGCATGACCCATGAGGGTGTAGTTGAACATATGGCACCAATTAGGCATGGCCCATTGCTCCACTTTGGCCGCGGTACAGAAACTCTTCAGATGCTCTGGGTCACTTGTCCCGTCGTAAGTTTTGACGTTGGACGGCATTCTGGTTCTTTTAGGGAACTCGAAGCTTTTGATTCGATGTGTGAATGGATTGGTATCTTCGATATCGTACGGACGATAGAGATCATCCTCGTTATATTTGTTGCTTCTGGATTTGGATTTCCAGTGTCTTCCATCACTGTCTTTGCTTTCCGGAGATGACCGTTCTTTCTGCCTTTCGGGGTCAGAGTATGCAGATCTGCCCCCGGCGCTTCTCTTCCTGGGATAGGGGGTACTACTTCAGGTCGGGCTGGGGCTTCTCTTTCTCCGTCCTTCTGGTCTTTCTCTGCTTTCTTCTCGCCGAGGGTATCCGGCCTCTGCTCTCCGTTCTCTTCTAGCATGGCTTTTTGAGTTTAGCCTCGAGAATACGTATGTTTTCCGGTTTCCTAGCTATGACCGGACGTCTTGTCGTTTTTCTCCTAAACGTGAGAAAACGGCCGACCGGGGATATCCCTGCCTCTTATAATCTTCTCCCGATGTTTTTGTCTCTCCACTGCTGAGTCGGGAAAAGACGCTTCGGGAGTACGAGTGGTCAGAGGGTCCGGATTTGACACTTGGGCTAGTTTGTCGCCTCATTTTGACCTCTCTTTTTCCCAAGGGTTTGGGCCTGGAATTTTGAGTTTGCTCTCGAGATCCTCCGTCTTTTCCTTCATCGTTGTCGAAGTCAAGGCGTGTTTGTACTTGTCTTAACTTCTCTTGGTGAACCTTTTCAGCCATTAGGGGCAGCAACTGGTCGTAATGCTTGTCGCAAAACTCCCGTAACGCCGCGTCTGGTAATGGTTCGTTTGCTTCTTGGCTCTTCTTTTCCCCCAAAGTGTTCCGTACTGTGGATTGCTCTTGGGTAGGAGTAGAGCCACTTCATGCCGGTTTACTCATGTTGGTTTGAGTATCTTTTGAAACGTAGTTAAGTTAACGAGTCACGTTGCGGATGGCGCCACTTGTTAGTACAAAACTTGGACACGGCTCAAGACTTAGTTTAGGCTAACCCTTGAGAGAGTGAGTTTCGGACTATGAAGGTCTTGTGATAAAGCTGCTAAGAAAGAAGCACCGTTAGTCTCACCGCGGAAGAGGGATGATGCGTAGGGATTGCACCAGGCTTTACCTCTTGAGGGATCTCGAGAAGCTTACAACCCCCACCAGGCAGTGTACCTGATCGTTGTAGTATAATATAGTGACAAGTACGGGGGGATTGATCGTTCAGCTAGGAATAGTGTCGCTAGGATTAGAAAACCTAAATACTAGTTCTAGAGATGAGGGATGATTCTTTTTTGTATTTTTATATTTTTTTAGAAAGCAAGTAAATATCTCGGGTTTGAAGGATTTGGGCGGAATTAGTTGCTAGTCAACTAACCCAATACTAAGATGCAATCTGTAGAATACTAACTATGTAGGAAACATGTTCATGTTATGATTTGTGAGGTGTAGAAGGTGAGGAAGAGGAGAGGAAAGAAAGAAAGAAAGGAACCTTGAGAGAAAAAGAGAAATATTAGATTGAGATTAAGTGAAGGTCCAACCCTCTCCACATGTGGAGAGGGGTATTTATACTTACAATATAACGCCCACTCCCGGGCTGTGGATCAGGCATACAGTGGGTGAAGACCCGTCCTTCTTCCACGGTGTTACTTAAACTAATACTAATTAACTAATAAACAAACTAACTACGAGCTAACTTAATGCTATTACAATCATTAGGTGACCGAGACTTTTACATGAATATTTGTATTCCTAACAATCTCCCCCTAAGCGAGGTCGCCTTTGAAATTAAGATCCTTGGTCTTTAAGCATTCTTTAGTCTTTGTAGCTCGTAGGATCTGATTCTTCTCTTTTCAACACACTTCGTACTTCAAGCAAGAGAACTTGTGATTTGAATTCCTTTGAGATATGTGATCTTTGAGCTTCTTTGAGATCATCAGCCAAAGTAAATCTCCGAGCTCATCCATGGTTGTATTGCCTTCATGTGATGTAGTGACAAGGGACCATCATGCTCACACCCTTCTGTATCTGGAGACGTTGCATAGGAGTTTGTGAATCAGGAGACTTTTTCATCAGAGTTGCGGAAACGTTGTTAGAAGTCTCTCAACATTTTGTTGTAGCAAGTCTCTCATCTTCATTGATAGTGTGGAGGATGTGTGAGCATGAGGTATGGATTGACCCGATTCAGCTGGAAACTGGAGCCATCAACGCCATCTTTATATGTGTCCCTGAAATAAAACAGTTAGCAATAAAGATAGAGAACGAACATGGCTTTGTCATTCGTTCTGCGAGGACAGACTACCCTCCGGTTTTGTGAAAACCGACCTGTGATCAGGTAGAGTCTTTTTTTAAAGAAGACTCTCCTTGACAGGAATTTCCAGCTTGTAGTAATGAATTTTCCAAAGAATCCACTTTGGAGTCTTCATACTTAGCATGTTCTCATACCGGAACGTCTCAAAGCAGACAGCACGATAGAGTGAATCGGTGAATGAATATTCACGGATTGATGAGAAATAGATTTATAGAAATCACTCGTGTGTCCTATGATAAAAATTTTTGAGACACAACGAGAGTTTTGTATTTAGAATCACATTTCCATCAAAATACTTTTGTTTGAAAGATATTGTACACAATCAATGTGCTCGAAAGATTAGTTGGTGAGCACATTGAGAGGTTTTGGCAAAAGTATCCGTCAATCCATATCCTGGAACAAGTTTGACTCAATTATGAATCGCACCATCGTTGCTTTCCAGTTGTCACTTGATCATTGATCCAAGATGGATCTCACATGTCACCTACCAAGAGCTTGAGTGATGTTCGCTCTAGAAGGATTTCCATCTTCATTGTGAATATTTTCATATCACTCGGATGTTCTGGCAATACTACAAGGATAATGCGTAGGACTCTAAATATTTTATCTTATTTTCCACATTGTGTGAAACAATAAGCATATTTGGAATGTGTCCTATCGAGATTTATGGATGATCTCATGGCTCTAGACTCAATAGTGCGTTTTGATCCGCTCCTGGAGACTAGGGAGGCGTCTCCTATTTTAGGTATCAACATAGCTCGCAATGAGCGGTCGATACATTGCACAGGATTCCCCGTGAGAATGAAACAAGCTCTTTTAAGAGAACTTGAGTGGTTGGGAAGTTTAGTGCAGTGCGTCACTGGGTCCATGACGTCTTGTCTTCAATACTAGTGTTACTTTAGTAACCACTAGTAGATTATGAATTGAACCCGGTTTCTGCCCTAAGGTTGAATATTTGGAGGGCTATTTCTTTTCACCCTTTCTCATTTCATTTCTTTTTCATTCTTCAACCCCTTCAGTGCTTACCGAGACTTCACCACTAGAACCTTGTTGGGTTTGTTCCAGTCCTAGCTCTATCTCAGTCCGCACTCTTCCCTTTCTCACTTTACTCCTTTTTTCAATCATTCCTAAGGACTTCTAATCTATCTATGGATTGTCCCTGGGAAAATCCTTCCGGTTCTGGTGGATCACGGGAACTTATACCTAACCTTAACCAACCTTGTAACTCCATGCATAAAGATAAATGGTCGGTCTTTGGCATAACTTCCACAAACGCCTTTTGCTCCCCCTCAATATGTGCATCGATATTCGAAAGAGTTTAGCACATATGTGGGGGCACATTTATTGAGTCCAAAAGATCACTTTTGTTAATCAGATTTCATATTTAAATCACATTCTCTCCCCCGATCAAAAATTTCAAATCTTTAGAGATTTTTTATCTCAATTGATTTAAATAAGTTAGAAAACGTTTGGGAGAGAAATGCGGTTAATTTTTTAATATTGTCTGATAAAAGGAACCTTTTTCTTGCTCCCCCTCAATATGTGAGGGAGGTTGTTATGTGTCAGATTTGAAGAGTTTACAAAAGATTTGAAGTTTTAACGAAAACTCTTTGAAAATGTACTCATTCTGACACATAACACATCACAAATCATTTTGTTGCGAGGTTTTATGTACGAAGTGTGGGGAGTTTTGATGATACATAAAATTTTGAGAAATCACTCTCCCCCTCAATCAATGACGGATGTTAAAGCATAAATATTTTCATAAACTATTAACGTCATTGATTGAGTGAAAATTTTATCAAACCTTTGAGTTCAATTGGATTTTCATTCAAAATTCCATGGTACCACCAAGTTTTGCACAAACACTTTCCGGAAAAATCATAGAAGGGAAAGTATTTGGCGATAAAAAGAAGATTTCTCTTCTTTATCAAGAAATAATGCACTGAAGCGTACATTAGATCGAGGAAACATGGATATAAAGTAATCCATGCCCAGGTGAACTTCACCCAGTAAAAGGAACAACCGTCTTTTTGGCGACGTGTTTTCCTCATTTTGAAAAGCGGGCTGCTATCTGAAGTAATAGCAAGCCATATTTCTGAAGACCGGGTTGTAGCCTGAAATGACTACAAGCCATATTTTTAAGAATGTTTTGAGATACGACATGTTTTTGAAAACAACTTTATTTGAACCGAAAAACTCTTGCTCAAGCATATGTATGATTCCGTGTCATTATTGAATGACATTTCTAGAAACGTACATAATATCGATTATACAAGAGACATGTCGTGAGAAGAATATTTTTGGATTTTTTTGATTTTTCAGATTTTTATGCTTTTTATAGATTTTATATTTTTCTATATTGGATACTATACAAGGATATGAGAAGCAACTCCTTTACTCCTCTTGATCTTCCTGAAGACAAATGAGATTCTCGGGTGTGAGACTCTTCATACCAAGGCGTGGGAGAATGAAGTGAAAACGTTCCCTAGAAAGTGCTTTGGTGAAGATATCGGCTAGCTGGAACTCAGTCCTCACAAAGTAAAGTTCCACAATTCCTTTCTCAACTTGCTCCCTGATGAAGTGATGTCGAATGTCAATATGCTTAGTCCTTGAATGCTGGACATTGTTACAGCAGAGTGCAATTGCACTTTTGTTGTCACAGTACATGGGAATCTTATTGCATATGAAGCCATAGTCAGAAAGTTGAGATCGCATCCAGAGGATCTGAGCACAGCACGATGACATAGCAATGTATTCAGCTTCAGTGGAGGAGATAGATGTACTCATTTGTTTCTTTGAAGACCAACTGACTAGCTTATTCCCTAAAAACTGTGCACCCCCAGATGTACTGCGACGAGTGTCTTGACATCCCGCATGATCGGCATCTGAATATGCTGTGAGAGCCATAGAAGTTTCTTTAGGGTACCAAAGGCCCATGTGGATTGTTCCTTTAAGGTATCGAAAGACTCTTTTGACAGCTTCCTGATGTTTCTTGGTGGGTTTGGATTGATACCGAGCACAAATGCAAACTGCAAATAGAAGGTCGGGTCTGCTTGCAGTGAGGTACATTAAGGAGCCAATCATGCTTCGATACATGGTTTGGTCGACCGGAATTCCCACATCATCTTCATCAAGTTTTGATCGTTCAATCATAGAAGTATCAACTGAATCACAGGAGTCGAATCCAAATTTCTTCAAAGTTTCATTGGCGTATTTGGATTGATTGATGAAGATGCCATTGGGGTTTTGAGAAATTTGCAGTCCTAGAAAGAATGACATTTGACCCATCATAGACATTTGGAATTCGGAACTCATCTCTTGGGAGAAACGATCACATTTTGTGGGATCAGATGAGGCAAAGATGATGTCATCAACATAGATTTGTATATGTAGGAGGTTTTTGCCCGTTTTTCTGGTAAAGAGTGTAGGATCAACAACGCCTTTGGAGAATTTGTTAGCCAGAAGAAATTTAAACAAGGTGTCGTACCACGCCCTAGGTGCTTGTTTAAGCCTATAGAGAGCCTTCTTTAATCGATACACGTGATTAGGGCGTTCTGGATCCACAAAACCTTCGGGTTGAGATACGTACACCACCTCTTTCAGATCCCCATTTAAGAATGCAGTCTTGACATCCATTTGATAGACCACCATGTTTTGACTTGCAGCATTTGCGAGAAAGATCCTTATGGCTTCTATTCTAGCAACTAGGGCGAAGGATTCTTCAAAGTCTATTCCTTCTTCTTGTCGATATCCTTTTGCCACAAGCCTAGCTTTGTTTTTCAATACATCTCCATGCTCATCAAGTTTAACCTTGAATATCCATTTGAGAGCGATGATCATAGCACACTCGGGAGGTGGTACTAGTTCCCAGACATCCAGTCGGTCAAATTCATGAATTTTGTCCACCACTGCAATGAACCATGAGTGTTTGGACATTGCATCCTTAACGCTTTTTGGTTCAGCTTTAGAAAGGACAGAATTAAAGAAGCACCACAATGCGTCGGTTGCAAGTTGCTTGCGGGTAGATACTGGACGCGAAGGGTTTCCAATAATGTTGTCTATAGGATGATCATTGGTCCATTTTCTAAGGTATTCATGGGGTTGAGAATATGGAACTGAGGTAGCCGTGTTAGATTCGTCAGAGGATGTTACATCATTTGATGATTCAGGGGCAAAGATGTTAACAAACGGCTCATCATCAGGTGGAGCAAAAGGATTAACTTCAGATGTATTATCTACAGTTGCCGCTCGCTGTACAGGTGAAGGTTGGACATTAGAAGTGCTAACCGATTGACTGATGGTGGGAGCTTCAAAATCCCATGACAATGAAGTGGATGGACCGTTATTGTCATCTTGATTATTCACCACCCCATCTGGTGGTTGAACCATTGTAGCTACAGGAGCATTCATCAGTTGAGGTTCAAAGTATTCATCAAACATAGGGTCGAACAGTTTCTTCCAATCTTCACTTGTAGGAGGTACAAAAGGAGCAGCAGGGATGTGATACTATACAAGCCTGGAACTAATTGGTCCAGGCGACAAAAGGTTAGGTACGGGTCCAAAACTTGATTGTCCAGGAACCGGTTGCTCAGTCAGCTCATCGAAAGTAATGTGGATTGTTTCCATTATGTCTCTGGTACGTTTATTGTAGATTCGGTACCCCTTTCGCTCTGGAGCATAGCCAACAAAGAAACCAATGTCGGCCTTGGCCTTGAGTTTCCCAAGGTCTTCACTGTCATTAGTTGGATAGCAAAGTGCACCAAAAACTCGAAGAAATGAGATATCGGGTTTTCTGCCATGTACCAGTTCATAGGGAGTCTTGCAGTGGATAGGATGTATCAAGGATTGGTTCTGTGTGTAACATGCAGTGGCAATTGCCTCAGCCCAAAGAAACGTAGGAGCTTTGGAGAAGATGAGCATAGTCCTTGCAGCTTCAACTAAGGTGCGATTGCGTCTTTCAACAACTCCATTTTGTTGAGGAGTACGTGGAATTCTCTTTTGATGACTGATCCCGACACCTTCATAAAATAGAGTAAGTTGTCTGTTCACAAACTCTGTTCCATTATCAGTACGAATGACTCTAACTGTTTCATCTTTTGATCGTAGAAATTTTACCCATGTGAATCGAGAGTAATCATCAACGATAACCAGCACGTATTTCTTTCCATTGATACTTTGAATCCTCATAGGTCCACACAGATCCATGTGAAGAGTATGAAGAACTTCCATGATTGAATTGACAGTTTTGGGTTTATGGGTGTGCTTTTTGCTCTTGCCCATTTGACAGGAGGAACACAGATGGTCTTTTTCATACTTAAGTCTGGGCAAGCCTCGAACAAGATCCTTACGTGTAAGTTCATTGATAGTACCGAAGTTCAAATGGTTTAAACGACGATGCCACAACCATGATTTGTTCTTGGATGCTTTAGAGAGCAGACAAATTGGAGAGGACCGTAGCATATCTTCGATGGAGATGGTGTAAAGATTAGTGCCCCAACTCCCCTTGAGAAGATCAACACCATCTAATTCTCTAACAAAACAGGTGTGCTTTTTGAAGGCGACTTCGAGATCTGAGTCACAGAATTGACCAACAGAAAATAGATTGGGCCCAAGTCCTTCCACGTAGTAAACTCTGGATATAACACTGTCTCCAAAGACGTAATCACCATAACCCATTATAGATCCAAAATGGTCATTCCCAAATCTGACCGTACCAATAAAATTTTCCACGAAATTCTTGAGCCACGAGCGATCTCCAGTCATATGTTTTGAGCAGCCTGAGTCCAAATACCAAAGGACGATTTGTACGACCTGCATTTGAAACCAGACAATCGTGGATAACTGAAAAAGCTGGAGCCCCACACACAATTGGGGTCCGTTTGGTTAGAACACACAAATATTGGATTATCATACGTAACAGATGTCTCACTGGAGTATTCACATTTTGATGCACTAGAACTAGGAGTGGTATTCATTGCTTCTATTGGAAATAGTCTACCGGTAGGTCTCCACTTCCTAATAGGCACAACTCTAGAGTTAGTGATCCTAGTCACTGGGCACTTTTCCCTCAGAGTGAATTTCCTTCCAGTAGGTCTCCATTGATAACCAACATTAGTGAAAACTTTTCCTGTTTTATTCCATACTTGTTTTGCCCGTTTAACACTAGAAACATTCATAGCTGGAGATTTCATAGTGGATTTAAGAAAGGACACAACACATGCATCATGATTACCATAAAATAAGCATTTGTTACAAGTCTTACAAATAGCATCAGAATTCGAATTAATTACATCATTGTTAACACAAATGTTTGAATCAACTCGATTCCTTTCACTAAGCATCACTTTATTGTTCCTAGATGATTCTTCTACTTCCTTTATAAGTGTACTCTTAGCCGGCAAAGTCCTATCATTCTTTGTATTGCACTTAGGCTGTGACTTGCTAGCATTAGATACACCTTTTACTCCTGTAGAAGCAATGACGGGAACATTAGTCTGATTAGTTGCTACTTGTTTACTAGTGATCAAGATGGAGGATTGTGACATGGTTTGGGGAAAGTCAACTGTGACATGCTTGTTGCCACTGAGAGGGTGCAATGAAATTGTCCTATCAGACTTGTTATCATTCTTGGGGCATGATCCTATGGCATATTCTAATAAATCCTGGGCTCTATTAGTGAGGAAGCACGCACCAATAATAACATCATCAAGTGGTTTAGAAATCCTCTCATCTTCAATGGTTTCTCTAAGTATGGCCAGACAATCATTAAGATTTCTAAGATAGTTGTTATGAACTAACTTATTGTTCCTAAGGGGAAGAGAAACATTCACAGCATCACACGCATATTTATTACAAGCATGTACATTGGAAATTGCATGATCACATGAAACAACAGGCATTTTACCCTTCACCATGGTCTTTAGATTCTCAATTTCATTTAACAAAGAAGTGACTCTTTCATTGTTTTGGTCACGTGTTGTTTTAATAGACTCAAACAATTCTTTATAGCGTTATTTAGCGTTTGACATTTCAGCACGAAGCCACTTATTTTCAAGTTGTAATTCATTGATAATGCCCTGTTTTTGAAAGTTTTGAGAATCTATCGACTTCTGGTAATTGGTATTGGTCACATCGCTTATGTTCGATTTTAATTGTGCAATTTGGACCTTCAGCTTCCGAATCGTGTTTGAGTGAGCTTGAATTGCTTCATCCTTTTTGGCTAATTCAAAACATGTATCAAACTCAGGAGCATCCGAAGATATCTTGGCATTTGATATTTTTATGCTTTCTTCTAGATGTTGATATTTTAATTGTAGGTTCAGATTATCAACTTCTAGTTTTGAGAAATTTCTGACCATGTTATCATGATCGTCATTTTGAATTTTTTTAGTAAGTTTGCAATTCTCCCCCTCAAGCTCAATCACACGATTTTGGAAGACATTCAAAGTAACCGACATTTCATGGAATTGTCGAGCAGATAGTGCAGAGTCGGTAATAGTATAAAACACATCTTTTGCAATGCAATTAGCAATCAAATTTTCATTCATGATGAGAATGTTTTTCCTGTCAATTTCATTGTATTTGAGATCAATAGCTAATTTTTTACCCTCACTTTCCACTTCATCAAAAACCTTTTTCATTTGAGTCACATCATCATTAATGGTGTTTTTAAGGCCCTCAAAATGTTATTTGAGAAGTTTAAAAAATGGCATAACTTCAGTTAGGTAACACTGTTTTGTTTGCTCAAAACCCCTTTCCCCTTCTGTAATCCCTGTAGGTGTAATTCTTATTTTACAGGTTTTCTCAAAGTCATTGAACAATTGACCTAGCACATACAGCCCAATTAGAGTATTACATTGTGTGGGAAGAGTGAAAGGTACAAGGTGCCTAGGTGTGTTCAGGGGGTAATTAGTTGGGTGAGCAATTCTAAACATAGTGCGTGTGTTACCTACAACTCTTTCAGCTTGCATTTTCTCAATGTCAATATTCCAAAACACTTTTTCAGGAAGAATTCTCTTTTGAGGAACAAAAATTGCAGTTTGATTGTCATTCGCATAATCATAGTGAGACACAATATTCTTAGCAATGCATTTAGGATCCTTTAAACGTTCAGCAAGTTTTACCCTAGTTCTATCCTCTGCCACATTGATGTGGTCATAGGATCGTGTATCAGGAGGGGCATGATTAGGTTCAAGCATAGTGGTTGCATCATATAATGCAGGTTGTGCACCTAGACCAATTCTAAGGTATCTTGCTTTGGGTTTGGAGGTATCATGTTCACTAAATTCATCACTTAGTTTCCTATGGTTTTCCATCATTTGAGCAGATTGAATGGTTTGGCCCTGTGTGTACAACTTATCTTCCAATTTATTTTTCAACAATTTTAGTTTTGAGAAATCATTTAGAAGTTTAGTTTCTTTATCTTTGAATTCAAGTTTGATTGAAGTCAAACCTTTTTGAACCTCTAGTTTTTGTTTGATGGTTTGATCCAATTGGTTCTTTAAAGAAACTAGTTCCCTTTTTAATGATTCTTGTTTGGAATTGTTTTCAGATATGTAAGTACGCAGTTGCCATTCCATTTTCTGCTCACGTTCATTCAGCTCAAACTTAGCACGCTGCTCATAAATATTCACTTGATCCTTAAGGGTGTTAATTCTAGTGATCAGGGAATCATCAGGATTGTATATTGTGTGCTCATGTACCTCATGTTCTCTAGAGTCAATAGACTGCATGTCACTTGGTACAACTGGCGGTCCATTGTCATTCACATACATTTCATATGGGATATTATTGGTATTACCCATATCAGTGATGTTTGTGTCGACAATATTCTTGAGTTGTACAGAGTCACATGCCCCTTGTTCAGTTGTGGGATTATTCAGATCATGATTAGGAGAAGTTGGTACCTCAGAGATAGCAGATGTGATGGATAAATCAGGATGCTGTGAAGAGGATGCTGCTGCAGACAGATTAGCCATGAAGATGGTTTGAGCAGTAGGTTCATCATCCACATCTGAGTCAAATGCATCACACTCTTCAACTTGAAAAATATTCGGGTCATTAAGAGCCATGTCCTGAACAGGTTGATCATCCACATCAGCATCAAAGGTGTTCCCATCATTACCAGCCAGAAAGAGCAAAGCTTCTTCATCCAACATTGTCCCATTTTCTTGTGCCTGCATCAGCAACATCTTGTCCTTGAAGTACTCAGAGTTTTGGGGACGTTTTGGGAGAGTGCAATTCCTAGCAATATGGCCCAACCCTCCACAGTTATAGCATTTCGGCTGCTTAGCTTATGCTTGAAGAGCATTCCCAACTCTGTACTGCCCATTCTCTCTACCAGCATTTCTTTGGTTGAAGTTCTGTCTTCCCTGCACATTCTGCACCACCACCCGACCATCTTCAATGACTGCCTGATTACGTGGATTAGATGAGATTCTGAGTTGGTTGTTAGTAGATGAAAGTGCCGCCCTGAACTGTTTGACCAGTAGAGAAACTTGGTTGGAGAGATTATCAATCATCATGTCAGTGTGAGAATACCCAGAATCAAGTTGTGTATTCAAAGCAGATGGTGAGGGAGTTGATGGTTGACTATTGGTTAGGGTAGACCTGGAGGATGATTGTGATGGTTGAACTTGATCATTAGAGGTTTGATTAGGTTGTTGAACATTGGAAACAAAAGCAAGAGATTCATTTGTTGCAGACAGATTGAGCTTTTCTCGCATTAGCCGATCATAAGCAGCATGTTTCTCATGATGTTGGAGATATGCATAAAGCTGTTCATGATTGGTATGCCTGAGACCCTTGTTGAGCTTAACAGCTATGACAAACCTATCCCATTCAGGTGCCATGTTGTTCACGAATTTGGAATTAAGCTGTATGTTGGGCATTGTCAACTTAATGGCTCTCATATCATTGACCAGCTTGTGAAATCTGACGTAATAGTCAGTGATGCTTTCACCTGGATTCATTTTGAAATGCTCAAATTCATCGTATAGCTGTGACTCACGATCTTCTTTAGTTAACTCAGACCCTGCAAGAAGCATTTTGACATTATCCCAGACCGCCTTTGCTTCAGTGTTGTAGTTGATAAGTTTGTAGACATCTTTGGGAAGCCCTTGAATGACGATATTTGATGCTCTGATGTCTGCATCATAGCGTTTCTTTTCTTCATCAGACAACTCATCGTAAGTGCGAGGTCTATCAGGACCAAGTACGGCCGGTAGTAGATCAGTTGCTGCTGTAACCGTGTCTCTAGTAGTACCCATTTGAAAGGGTCCCTCATCGATGGATTTCAAGATTTTAACCCCATTTTCTTTACCCAGATAGTACAGATGAATCCTTTGAGCCCATGATTCATAGTCAGTTCTATCCAGCATCGGAGGTCGGGTGTCAGACCCCGCAGCTTGAATGTCATCGGAAGATGTCGACATCACAAATTAGAAATTACCAAAACACAAAGTGGGAAATACTCGCAATGTAAGGTACTAGTCGCAGGAAAGTATAGCCACAACTTGATCTAACCACAGGACACTAACCTCAGAAAATACTAAACCGCAACACAATCCAGCCGCAGAATGATCTAAACGCAACCTAAGTAAATCGCAAACCAAAGATACTAACCACAGGACACTAACCTCAGAAAATACCAAACCGCAACACAATCCAGCCGCAGAATGATCTAAACGCAACCTAAGTAAACCGCAAACCAAAGATACTAACCGCATGACACTAACCGCAGAAACTACCAAACTGCAGAAAACACCCAACCGCAGAAAAGCTAACCGCAATAGACTAATCGCAAACAACTAATCGCAGTGACAATGGTCCAAAACTGTCGCTATCTTTGCGTTTTGTTTGTATTCCCAAAATGGTAGTCGCAGCAAGCTAACCGTAGATAACAGAACTTAATCGCAACCAAGCAATGAAACAGTGGACTTAACCGCAACAAAGAAAATCCGCCCAAAAGCAACTCCAAACTTCAAATAGATTAAGGAAATGGTAACACAAACTAAACTACAATGTTCTACAAACACTAATGAACATAATAGTACATTACTAACATGTATAACAACACTAGAAAGATAAAACCAAGATGTTTTCCAAGAAAATGACTTCACACTCACAAAACCACTCAAAACATCATCAAATTTGATTCTACAAGGCCCTAAGATGAAACCTTGGCTCTTGATACCAATTTTAGAATACTAACTATATAGGAAACATGTTCATGTTGTGATTTGTGAGGCGTAGAAGGTGAGGAAGAGGAGAGGAAAGAAAGAAAGAAAGGAACCTTGAGAGGGGTATTTATACTTACAATATAACGCCCACTCCCGGGCTGTGGATCAGGCATACAGTGGGTGAAGACCCGTCCTTCTTCCACGGTGTTACTTAAACTAATACTAATTAACTAATAAACAAACTAACTACGAGCTAACTTAATGCTATTACAATCATTAGGTGACCGAGACTTTTACAGGAATATTTGTATTCCTAACACAATCAAAATAAAATACTAAAAATGAAATTAAACTAATTATACTAAGGTTGTGAGCAATAAGTGGGAGAAATGTGTTTACTTAGATTTCACTACTCCCTAGATATCTTTTACATGTTAATTACTTGTTATAGTTGCGTGGATGACGGATTGTATTCCTTAATACCATTCATGGGGTGGCGTACTTACTTCCCCAATCCTATGAGTGCCTACTTCACTCCTATGTCGAGCCTGCAAGAAGCTCCTAACATGGGATCATTAGAATTTACTCATGCATTAAATACAACCAATAAAACCTAGTACACAACGGTTCATGTTTCCTAAGACGTTCAAGCATGTTACCAATTGGAGATCTGCCATTTTTCTTAAGCCTAACATTGAAATCATTAATCCAATACAACCATAAACAAGTAATCAACGCATAATCAACATCTAGGTTTCATTAGATCTAAGCAAACACAAAATAAATCAAGCCTAGCATGGTAGAATCAAGACAAGCACAAGATATAGACAACCAACACATAGACATTTTGATTGAATTAAGAAAAGACTTATCTCAATAACACATGTAAGGATTCAAGGGTTGAAAACCCTTGAAAAGCTGTAAAATTTGTATATGGTTCGGCCTTAGGGTTTCTCCAAACTTGTTCCTTTTTAATGAATGAAAATTAGAAAAATATATATAGATATTAGAGGCTGACAGCGTCAAGAACAAATGGGTGACGCCGTCATCTCGCCGCCAAAATAATCCTCGGACTGCCTTGATCTACATTTGACGCCGTCATGAAGTCCATTTTTGCAGGCCGTCACACTTTTAACTCTTGACGCTCTACTTTGTGACGCCTTCATTTCTGTACTGGGTCGTCATGGTCTTTACTCTTGACGCCGTCAACTTTTTCCTCTTGACGCCGTCACACACTGTTCCCAGCATGGAAAATTAAGTCTTTGGCGTTTTCTTCACTTTTATGCTCCAAAAACGTCCGAATTGCTTCCTTTTCCAGATTTCACTCCCAAAGTACCTAAAATCACAAAAGGAACGATTTAGGGCAATATTTGATCAAATAAATTCAATTCCGGGCTTAAATGACCCCCTAAAAACGGATCATTTTTCGCCTCATCAACGGACTTCCGCGGTCAACCTCGGGTGTGAGAGTAAGTGTAAGGTAGAGAGATAAAATATTTGATTAAGTGTGATAGAGAGAGAGAGTTCTATGTTACCCAAAGGTGAGAATCTTTCCTCTTTATATAGGTGAGGTATGCTTGTCATTCTCGACCGTTTACACGTATTTCTCGGAGTTGTGCACCTCCCTTGTTGTTCGGTTTATCCCACTATCATGTACCCTATGTACTTTTTGTCTCTGGGCAGCTATATGATAGCTGTCAGTACTATTGGTTTAATCCGCGACCTGAGTTAGTTCGGATATAGGTTTTGCCCGCAACCTGTTATGTTTGGCCTAGTGGATTGGGTTATCCCCGGTTACGGAATGTGTTCCACGGTTGTGTCTCAGGGCCGCGGGATGCCTTGAAGAAGTGTTGTGATGTGGTCCCTTTGGGTAGGTCTAGTTTGGGCGGGCACGGCCTATCATTCTTGGGTCCGGGGGTGCTATACGTGATCATCTACCTTTTAGCTAGCCCTGAACTCATAAGAAGGTATGGTATCTAACTTCATCTCTAATCACCATTTTCTCCTGTATGCTCCTAATCTAGAAATACACCATGATTAGGATGGCAAAAGCACCCGAAATTGATGGAGAAAACCGAAACCCGAACCAGTTGGGTCGGGTTCGGGTTCGGGTACAGGTTGGCAGGTTTGGATGCGGGTTTTGGTATTTGTACATTATTTTAGTTGGGTACGGGTTCGAGTACGGGTTTTGGTAATACCAACCTGATTACCCGTATCCGTTTACCCGAATCCAGACCTGCTTTATTAGTATTCTAATTAATTAGAGTATATATAGGGAAGAGATCCGGTACATTTTTGGATTTTAGTGCGGATGTACGGACCAATCTCAGCCCTCCATCTAGTCAACCATCTGAAAAAAGCGGAGTGGCATTATCGTAAAAATCCCGACTTTTTTAAAAATCGTTAATATCATAGTAGATTTTTTTATTGAAAAAAATTCAAAAAAATCTGAAAAAATTCAAAAAATAAAGAGAACAACAAATAATTATAAATCGCTGAAAAAATTTTCAAAAAAAAAAATCATTTTCATCGTTAAAGTTATTGTGATATTAGCGTGTGATTTTTTTTAAATAAAAAATTTAATATCACATAAACTTTTTTTTTTTTTTAAATAAAAAATTTAATATCACAATAACTTTCTTAATATCTCTATTATCTAACACATTTAGATATTGTACATGAATCATTCGAAAGTGTTGATCGGTTTATACGATATTCATATCCTTTAACTATAAAAGAAATTGAATATATTATGGTGTGTTGCTATGGGTTTTAGTGTGACTTTATTTTCATATATTTCATTTTGTTCATCGAATATTCGGTTGCGGATACCCGATACCCGAGGGGAAACCCGAAAAACCGATGGGTGATATTAACCGCGTACCCAATGGGTAATGGGGCGGGTACAGGTCTGGGTACTATAAACGGGTTGAGGTACGGGTACACTAGAACCCGACCCGTTGCCATCCCTAACCATGATAAGGTTTCGTTTTATTACGTATATTTAAAAGGTTTGTACTACCCATTTAGTGTACCTTAAAAAATGGCCATTGATACTGACACCACTCTTTTTTATTCTTGCACAACAATTATGCATATCTCACCTTATGATATGTGCATTAGATGTGTAACATTGTGGTGAAAAAAATAATAATAAAATAAATAAATAAATGGTGTATGTATCGACCCCATTAAAAATTATACAACCTTACAATCTAGTTACCCACTCTCCTATGTACTCATTCTCAACGTACACATCCATAGAATTCACTCAAACTAAAATACCAATTCAAACTACTAAACTATTAATTAAAACATAACATATAAAACCATAAATACTTATTGATTCCAAGTTTCCATCAATGCATGCACGTGCACCCATTAAATGAACGATTAACCCAACAATCACTCCCTTAATCGTTTATTTCCTCGTTCACAGCACCATCAGTTCCTCTTCAATCAAGTTCGCCTCTTGCTTCTCCCATTTTGGACACTTATTGCTGTAGTGACCAAATTCACCATATTTATAACAATTAACGTGGCTTTTATCTCGTTGGAAACATTCATTACCATCCCGACTCCTCCCGGACTCACGACCTCTTCGTCGGTCATGTCCAAAGTCATCCGATTTGAACCTTCATTGCCACAAAGCTTACAACTGCGCGATTTTTCTTGACTAGCCAATGACAACCCACCTTGAATGTCCTCCATTTTCCCGGTTCCTTTTATACGCTCATCGTATGCCTTCAATCTACCAACGACCTTGTCAGATAACATCGTATCCAACTTGAAACATTGCTATATGGAAGCCACAATTTGGAGAGGGGATTTAGGCATCGAATCAAGTAACCTTTTCACCAAATCCACATCCTCAAGCTCATACCGAAGGCTCCTTGCCTTTGACGCGAAACTGGTCAATTTTGTCGCGAAGTCATCAACCGTCTCATCATCCCTTATACGCAAACCTTCAAGTTCCCTATTAAAAGTTCCAAGTCTTAGAGAAGAAAATTGCAGTGAGAATTGGTGCTTTTTCATCTAAGACTTGGAATATTAATACAAGCAAACCCACCCACTATCTCCTAAATTCTACTAGCATGAAATAAGGAAACAAACAAACAACTACCCATAATCTACACCTACATAATCTTAACTCATTCGAATAACAAAATAATGCATAAACTAAATAAAAACCCATACTAAAAATTTCTGACCCGTCACCCATAAACCAAATCCGATTAACCCAACAATCACCCCCTTAATCTGTTTGTTCATGCCACTCGTTCACAACAATGTCGGTTCCTGTTTGATCATATTTGCCCCTTTTTTCCCCCACTTAGGAAACTCATTGTTGTAGTGACAGAATTCACCACACTTGTAACGTTTAACATAAGTTTTATCCCATACACGTTCATTACCATCTCGATTCCTCCCGGGCCCACTCTTTGCTGTATATTTGAGTGTTGATTAGCTAATGGATAACCTCGGTGAATAGGCGATTAGTTGTAGATTAATATTGATTAGCTAGACATTAAAGGGTGATTGCATTTACCCTAAATAGATTATGGATTATCTCTATTTATATCATGTATGTTGTGTACATAAAGATCATCAAGTAATAATATACAAAACACGTTCTCATCTCATTCTCTTACATGGTATCAAGAGCAAATACACGCTCCTATACCACTGCTATTTATTTTTTTAGTGTCGATCGTTGGCAAGATTAGCCAGTCGACCTATTAAAGGTTTTGTTGTGTCGATCATTGGTGTATTGGATAACCAGTCGGCCCGTTTCTTTCTCAGTTTTCTTTTTGTTTTCGAATCGTTGGCAAACTATCACTTTCTCAAAAACCCTACAACTACATTCACTGTTCAGGACACAAACACCAAAAATGACTGTCATTGACCATTTGACCCTCCACCACAACCTGTTATACTTTTTTCCGACAAACTCATGGCCATTACTAACCTAAATAACC
Source organism: Artemisia argyi (assembly GCA_030686995.1). Lineage (NCBI taxonomy): Eukaryota > Viridiplantae > Streptophyta > Magnoliopsida > Asterales > Asteraceae > Artemisia > Artemisia argyi. Next base: position 37,178,487 of record CM060689.1, on the reverse strand, counting down.
TAATCCCCGTCAAGCTACATGTGGAAGAGATTAACAATTCATCGTTGGTCTATTTCTTCCTCAACCTTTGTAGGGGTAATTCCATCTTGGATCACATAGAAACCAAGAATAAAGATGAGGCTGCCTCATCTTTGGCCACTATCCCGCTACACGATGACAAATGGTTGAAAATTGACATCATAATCCTCTCTTGGATTTTTGTCACCGTATCTAAAACCCTACAACAACGACTCGTCGTTGATAATCCTCAATCGGCTAAAGATGCATGGGATATTCTTGCCAACATTTTTCATGATAATAAACGTACCCGCTCTATAGCCTTGAAAGCGTAATTACGTTCTTTGAAGCTTGGTGATATGTGTAACACTCGTTCCCGGATACAAATAGGCCCCACCCTAGAAGGAATTAACTAAGGACTTAATGTGATTGGTTAGTCAACGAATGATGCGTTATGGTCAAACCCAATAGTCAAAGTGATAGTCAAGAATGTGTTATAGATTTATGAAAGTATTATACGGCATAAAAAGGAAAAGGAATAGACTTCAAGGGTTTAAGTTGTCATGTATGGAAGTGCTATATTATTTAGTGTGGCCAAAGTGGAAGGAAGGAGACATAAGGGACTAGTTATGCCATTAGGCCAAAGATGCTACCTAACTAATATATCTAGGGAAATCTAGAGATTTCCACATTATTCAAGGGGTGTTGGTTTCTCCGGTTTTTTGAGAGGAGAAGGAGGGAAGAATGAAGCTTGATGATGAATCCATGAAGAGTTTAAGGTCCCTAAGCAAAGGTTAAGTTCTAGCAATGATATCTCAAGTAAGTATCTCTCTATCTTGTGGTTAATGAGGTTAAGAGTTATGAATAAAGTGGGAAATCATCATATGATCAAGGTATGATCATATAATGATGTAGAATAGAAGATGAGCATGTATAATGGGTTACATAAACCCTTGTTAATGATATTGATTAATGTATCAATAGGTTTTGATGATGATGGATGATGATGATGATGATGATGGAATGTAGTGATGATGATGATATCCTTGATAGGCTTAGCTTGGACTCAAGGTAAGTAAACCGGTATAATATAAAGTTATAATGATTTCTATGCGTTATGTGTTATATGGCTAAATGTGTTAAGGTTTGGTTAGTTAGGATTAGACAAAAGTGGAATAAGGAATAAGGAAGGTTAAGGCTTAAGAGGTCAAGGTATGTGATTATGTTAATGTTGTATGGAATAATGGTTATGTAATGTGTAATGCGTTGAATGAATTATAATGTTAAGTTATACCCATGTTACTTACTAAGCATTCGTGCTTACGGTTTAATGTTTCAATGTTTTGTAGGCTATGGTGTTAATGAGATGGCATGGAATAAGGGTTAAGGTTTGGATATGTACAAGAATAAAAAAATTGGTAAGAAAGTATATCTTAGGTAGATACCAAGCTCGTTTCAATGGTGTAACCCCGTTGGTCTTATAATGGGTTGAAAGTTGTAGTCAAGTGTCTAATGGTACGTCAAAGTTGTCATTGTAATTTGGTGATCAAACGATGTGTTAAAGTATGTTTGAAGTGTATATAGTCAAAGTTAAAGGGGCATTTGGATTAAGTGTAAATATACCCATTTTGGGATGTAAACGGGTGATGTGTCTATGGAATGAGGTTAATGTGTTATGTTAACGATTTTTGGAAGTTTTGGTGTTGTTTTGATCTATAGAAGTCGTTTTCCGGAATATACGCAAATGAAGAAAATGGTGTAAAAGTGCAGGTCCACCATACGGCCGTATGGTATTATTCCATTCATCCGTATGGTCTAAATCATAAAAAGATCAGATCTGTTGTGTGGCCATACGGCCGTATGGTATTTTACCATACAGCTGTATGGTGCTTTCTCAGATTTTGTCGATTTTGTTTATTTTGTTGAAAATGAACCGTAAGTAGTTAGTAGTCATGCCACCCGTCATTTTAAAGGTAATTGAGTCTAGTTTCATTTTAAAATGGTTTCAAGGTCTGAGTGTTTATAGATTTTTGTCAATGGTCAAAAGAGTAATAGAATGTCCATTAAAGTCAAGCGTTTACGCGCAAAAAGTTTTAATTTTTGGTCAAAGCGGGCATGGGGTGTAACAATATGAGCATTGATGCATACTTTAGGAAGATTGAATCTATCGCTACCATCTTGTCTTACCTTGGGTCGACCATCGATAGTGATGACGTGGTTACTTTGCCCTCGAACCCGGCCATGTCCAAAGCTATCCTGATTTGAACCTCCATTGCCACAACGCTTACAACCGTGGGATTTGACTTGACTAACCAACAACAATCCACCTTGAATGACCTCCATTTTCTCAGTTCCTTTTATACACTCCTCGTACCTTCATTCTACCAACGGCCTTGTCAAATAGCATCAAATCCAACTTGAAACACTGCTCTATTGAAGCTACGATTTGGAAAAAGGATTTAGGCATCAAATCAAGTAGCCATTTCACCGAAACATTTCTTCAAGTTCATACCCAAGGCTCCTTGCCTTTGAGGCTAAACCTGTCAATTTTGTCACGAAGTCATTAACCGTCTCACCCTCCTTCATATGCAAACCTTCAAATTCCCTCTTCAAAGTTGAATTCGAGCGTTCTTACCTAATCAACTCCCAAGTACCCTGTTTTTAGCCCATCCCACACTTGCTTTGGATCGGTGTAAACCGCCATTTGCAAAACCTTATCTTTGGGTATAGCTTGAAACAAGAAAGCAAGTGCTTGTTTCTTCTTCTTTTAATCTTGTTCTTCACATGACGCCCTATGTTCGACCGTCTCCCAATTGCCGTGTGCATCCATAATCTACTTGACTTTGACCGCCTACACCGGATAATTCTTTGGGGTCAAAACAAGAATTTGATACGACATCGAACCTCCTTCTTTAATCAGTTCCATCGTCATTTCTCCTTCTCCCTTTTGACAGCTTCAACCCTTTTCCGGTCAGACTTGTTCCAAGAGACCTATTCCACCGACCAAGAAAACAAGCTACACACTCTACAGTTTTCTTGCACCTGCAGAACGAACCAAATCCATAGCTACATGCTTTGATAGATCCTTTCTATTTGTTTTGCACGCACCTCTGTCGATTAGTCTCTTTTTGTTACGAAATGGTTGATCAAGAGTAAAAGCTACATTCGTGACTTTTCAAAGAAGAAGAAACAAGCACTTGCTTTCCTATTCTCGAAGACATGGTGTTGCAAATGGCAAGTTACACCGACCCAAAACAAGTGTGGGATGGTCTAAAAACACAATATTTAGGAGTGAATCGGGTGAGAACTGCTCCGCTTGCAACCTTGAAGAAGAAATTCGAAGGTTTGCGCATGAATAAGGGTGAAACAATTGATGATTTCATGACAAAGTTTATCGGTTTAGCTTAGAAAGTAAGGACTCTTGATATGAGCTTGAATAAGTGGATTTGGTGAAAAAGGTTACTTGACTTGATGCCTAAGTCTCTTATTTAAATCATGGCTTTAATAGAGCAATGTTTTGAATTAGATTCGATGCTATTTGACGAGGATGTTAGTAGATTGAAGGCGTACGAGGAGTGTATAAAAGAAACTAAGAAGCTGGAGGACATTCAAGGTGGTTTATTGTTGGTTAGTCAAGAAAATTCGAACGGTTTTATGCATTTTGGCAATGGATGTTCAAATCGGGATGGCTTTGGACGTGGCCGAGGAGGAGGTCGTGGGCCCGGGAAGAGTCGAGATGGTAATGGAAAATGAACGTGTATGGGATAAAAGTCATGTTAAATGTTACAAGTGTGGTGAATTTGGTCACTACAACAATGAGTATTCGAAGTGGGAGAAACAAGAGGCAAATTTAATCGAATAGGAACCGAAACTAATGTGAACGAGTGTTGTAAACAAACAGATTAAGGGGGTGACATAATTCATCTGATTTCTTGATAAACGATTTTACTTCTTTGCATATGTCTTGTCATTGTGTGAGTGTCTGGTTTCAATCATCCTTCGTTCTGTATTATGATTAGCTTTGCTATTTAAGTTATTAATAATGCTTTAAGTTGGACAATCATTAAATGATAACTTACATATAAGGACTTATGATGTAGATACATGTTATCAAACATGATACGCATTGTGAAACTTTTTAGCAACCACACAACTAATAAAAATGTTTGAGTATGTATAAACAACTTAAGCTTTTGTGCTTATCAAAGCTGTTTTTGTTAGTTAAATTGTTGTTTGAGTGTTCCCAGAACAGGGTAAAGATAATCAATGAGTAACGGATATTCACTTGAAATCGTGTTATCACTTTCCAATAGAAACTATTCGACCATATTCCTGGGTTACACGAATATCTCTATGGGATAAGACCAAGTGATGTTCTTGTTTTAGGCACAAATCAAGAATAGAAACGTATTCAAGTGTTTAGGGTTTGTGTTGTATATCGTACATGAAAATCTGTTATGACCTCAAAAAAAAAAAAAAAAAAAAAAAAAAAAAAAAAACCTAACCCATGGAATTATGTATAATTAACGGCCCATTAATTATACCATAATAGTTTCCATAATAGTAGGAATTAGTGGTTATCAGCAAAAACAATAAGCTTATCTGCAGAAACAAGCTAATCAGTAAGAACAAGCTTATCAGCAGAAATAAGCTTATCAGCAGAAACAACTCAGCAGTAGGATCCATCAGTAGGATCATACTAACAGTTGAATCTCTGCATAACCACTATATGAGTCAGGGTATTCATTGACCCAATAGGTGTACACTCCGTACCTCCAAACCCATTACCAAGTGTGAATTAATCCCTCAAGTGCATTAAATTTTCCAACAATCCTCCCCAAATTTAGTTCACTTCCTTTGCATGAAAAATAAACACAAAACAAAATATATGCATAAATGAAAATATCTTGAAGATTGAATTCTCATCTTAGTACATTACACGTTCAAATATTCGAGAATCAGGGTGTTCTAAGAATTGAACCCTTAAACCCATTTGAATACTTGAAGATAAAATACACATACATTTTCAAACACTTAAATAAACCTGACACTATACAAGGCATGTGTCCATATCCAATTCATAAATGTTGTAAAAGCTAAAAATCCAAAGCTTCCTGAAGCGGCAAAACTTCAACATTTACATAGGTGGTTCCTCTTTGTTCATGCTCCTGCTTAGCACTTTTTCAAAGAAAATAACCATTGAGAAGTAAAGACTTCATCCTACTTTTCCAGCAGGTTTCTGAGCACAACTTTAGGATGTAATACAAAACATATGCTCCAGTCCACTAAATGTTCAGCTTTCCACATTAAACTCAGCTCCCAAGTTTCCTCAGGAGGGAGTTGGGTGTCTTAGCATTCACTGAATAAATTGGACTTTAAACCCATCCCTTTAGCAGACTTCAAAACCAAGTCTCTAGCCAAAATCTTCATCAAGTGATCAACTAAATTATGTTGAGATCTAACAAACTCTATAGATATCACCCCATTCATGATAAGCTCACGAATCATGCTATGCCTGACACCTAAGTGTCTAGACTTCCCATTGTACATCTGGCTATAAGCCTTTGCCAATGTAGCAGCACTATCACACCGGATAGAAATAAGTGCTATAAGTTTAGGCCACAATGGAATCTCAAGAAGCAAGTTTTTCAACCATTCAGCTTCTTTGCCAGCAGCTACTAAAGCCACAAATTCAGACTCCATTGTTGAACTGGTGATGCAAGTTTGTTTCTTGGATGCCCAAGAAATTGCACCTCCACCAAGTAGGAATACCCAACCACTAGTAGACGAATTGTCTTCAATGTTACTCATCCACTTGCATCAGTGTATCCTTCTAATACTGAAGGATAACCAGTATACGAGAGACTATAATCCATAGTTCTCTTCAAATACTTAAAAACCCTCTGAATTGCTTGCTAGTGATGAGCACTAGGATTACTAGTATACCTGCTCAGTTTACCAACAACAAAAGCAATGTCAGGTCTTGTACAAGTCATGGCATATATCAAGCATCCAATCACCCTAGAATACTCAAGTTGAGATACAGCTTTACTAGTATTAGGCATTAACTTCTCACTTGTATCCATAGGAGTATTCACTGGAGTACACTTAAAGTAATTAAATTTTTTCAACACCTTCTCAGTGTAATGAGATTGAGATATAGAAATTTTGTTACGTTCATGTTTAATCCTAATGCCAAGGATAACATCAGCCTCCCCCATATCCTTCATGGAGAACTTTGATGACAAAAATGCCTTTGTAAGGTTAACTTGATTTTGATCAGTGCCAAATATAAACATGTCATCAACTTATAGACAAATAATGACTCCTTTACCAGATTCATCAAATTTTCTATATACACATTTGTCAGCCTGGTTAAGTAAATAATCACTAGACAAAACAACTTCATCAAACTTTTGATGCCATTGTTTAGGTGCCTGTTTTAGTCCATAAAGAGTCTTAATCAGTTTACACACCTTGTTTTCATTGCAAGGCATGATGAAGCCCTGAGATTGGTTCATGTAAAACTCCTCATCTAAGTCACCATTCAAGAAAGTTGTCTTCACATCCATCTGATGAATAATCAGATTGTGAATTGATGCCAAAGCAATCAGCAATCTTATGGTACTAATACGAGCCACGGGAGCATAAGTATCAAAATAGTTTATCCTCGACTTTTGTTTAAAGCCTTGAATGACTAATCTAGCCTTGAAATTTTCAACAGTTCCATCTACCTTCATTTTCCTTTTGAAAATCATTTGCTACCTAGAGGTTTGCAACCAGGTGGTAGATCATTCAACACATAAGTGTTGTTGCCCATGATGGAGTCCATCTCATCATTAATTGCTTCTTTCTAGAAAGCGACATCCTGGGACTTTATTGCTTCCTCAAATGTTTTGGGATCATCCTCAACAAAGAAGCAATAGGAGTATTGGTCAGAGACCTCACTCCTTGTACCTTCAATTAAGTATAATTGAAACTCAGGTCCAAAAGACTTTGGAGTCCTGACTCTATTGCTCCTTCTGAGCTCAGGTTCAGGTTGTTGTTCCACAACCTCATCAGGGGCCTGAGATTGTAATTCATCAGAGACCTCTGATACACCAATGTCATCAGTTCCATTTGGAATCCTTTGACTTGGTCTAGGGACTGATGAGAATCTATTATCATCAAATAGCGCATATCTTGATTCAATTATTGAGTTAATTGAAACAGATTCATTAGGTTCAATAACATAGAACCTATATGCCTTGGAATGCTCAGCATATCCAACAAAGATGCATTCAATGCCTCTTTCACCCAAAGTTTTCTGCTTTGGATCAGGCAGTCTTACAACAGCCCTACAACCCCAAACCCTGAGATAATTCAGGTTGGGTTTTCTTTTAGTCCGGAGTTCATAAGGGGTAACTTTGTTCTTTTTATTGGGAACCATATTTAATAAATAGCAAGCTGTTAACATAGCTTCACCCCAGAACCCTTGACTCAGCGCTGAATAAGACAACATGGAATTAACCATCTCCTTCAGCACCCTGTTTTTCCTTTCAAAAATTCCATTTTGCTGAGGAGTATAAGGGGCAGTCGTTTCATGGATTATACCAACAGACTGAAAATAAAAAGTATCCATGTACTCACCTCCCCTATCAGTCCTGAATCTTTTGATTAGAGACCCTTATTGCAATTCAACTTCAGTTTTAAATAATTTAAATTTATCTAATGCTTCATCCTTAGTATGTAACAAATAAACATAACAAAACCTAGAAGCATCAACAAATAAAAAGTATTTCTTATTCCCCAAAGAGGGAGTAGCATGAAGATCACATAGGTCACTACGAATCAGTTCCAAAACTTTAGTTTCACGTTTTACACTTTGAAATGGTTTCTTAGTTATTTTGGTCATCATGCAAGTTTTACACTTTTCAGTGTCCATATCAAAGGCCGGAATTAACCCGTCCTTAGAAATATCTCGCATTCTTTTAAAGTGTACATGGCCAAGTCTTGCATGCCATATGGTTGAATCATTAAGTTTAGAGGTTGATATAAAAGCAGAATTACCAACAACATTAACAATATTAAGCCTGAACATTTGATTACACAAATAGCCAAAACCAATAAACACACCATGTTTAGATAAAATAAACTTATTAGATTCAGTCACTTGTTTATAACCAAAATTATTCAAAACACTACTAGAAACCAAGTTCTTTCTAATATCAGGAACATGTAAAATATTAAACAGAGAAACAATCATTCCATAACTAAACTTCAAATCAACACATCCTTTTCCATGCACCAGGGCAGTTGACTCGTTTCCCATATGAAGAATAGAACCATCATTCATTGACTCATAGGTCTTGAACCAGCTTCTATCTTTACACACATGAATTGTTGCACCAGAGTCAACCCACCAAGCAACATCATCATCCTGCACAAAATGTATTTCAGATATATATGTAACATAATAAATCTCAAAAGACTTTTGGTGTTACCATTCCCTCCACTTGTGCCTGATCCATTGGCTTTATTGCCAATCTTACCACCTTTACAATCCTTCCCGAAGTGTCCAGTTTTACCACATTTCCAACAAGTCACTTTTGGTTTCTTGTTAAAATCAGATTTGGTGTTATCCTGATGCTTACGCTTGCCCTTGTTTTCATTGTTCCTGGAGGAGTTGTTATGCTCCACCATATTGACAACTGATGGACCAGTAGCATTGCTACTCTTTGGCTTGTCAATGTCTTGTGCTTTGAGTGAATCCTCAATACGCAAGTGACTGCCCAACTCAACAAGAGTTAATTCCTCCTTCTTATGTTTTAGCATATGCTTAAAATCTTTCTAAGAATGAGGTAATTTATCAATGATACAAGAAACTGAAATAGCCTCATCCATGTTCATCTTGTGTTGTGTGAATCGATTAAGTATACTAAGAAGTCCATTGTATTGTTCCATGACAGGACTAGAATCAACCATTTTGCAATTGTTAAAATTACTTACAAGGAACTTCTTACTTGATGCATCCTCAGCCATATATTTGGCTTCCAAGGAATCCCATAGTTCTTGAGAAGTTTCAACATTCTGATAAATCAAATAGAGAATCAGACATACCATTGAGAATTAAACCCCTGCAAACATAATCATCATTCTCCCATTTGCTTCTTGCCCTCATCTGTTCCATAGTATCATTTTCTCCAAAATCTTCTGAAATCTCAGTTGTCAGAACATAAACCACATTCATAGTTGACAACAAGAAGTGTATCTTCTGAAATCAACACCTTCAAACGTTTTCAACTTGGAAAAGTTAGCAGCCATTTGTCTCATAGCAGCAGCCATTGATTATCACTAATAGTTTCTATTGATTGTTAGTTAAATTGCTATTTGAGTGTTCCTAGAATAGGGTAAAGATAATCAATGAGTACCGGATATTCACTTGAAATCGTGTTATCACTTTCCAATAGAAACTATTCGACCCTATGCCTAGGTTACACGAATATCTATATGGGATAAGACCAAGTGATGTTCTTGTTTTAGACACATCAAGAACAGAAACGTATTCAAGTGTTTAGGGTTTGTGTTGTATATCGTACATGCAATCTGTTATGACCTCTATTTATAATAGAGTTTACTCAAACCTTAACCCATGGAATTATGTATAATTAACGGCCCATTAACTATACCATAATAGTTTCCATAATAGTAGAAATCAGTGGTTATCAGCAGAAACAATAAGCTTATCAGCAGAAACAAGCTTATCAGTAGGAACAACCTTATCAGTAGAAATAAGCTTATCAGCAGAAACAACTCAGCAGTAGGATCCATCAGTAGGATCATACTAACAGTTGAATCTCTGCATAACCACTATATGAGTTACGGTATTCATTGACCAAATAGGTGTACACTCAGTACCTCCAAATCCATTACCAGGTGTGAATTAATCCATCAAGTGCACTAAATTTTCAAATAGTTTTAAGAAGCTATTATAGAAGGCTAAAAACATAATCCTTCTATCGATCAAGTACCCTCCGAAATTTTCTTTGATGTCTTCCCACATCAATCTTTATAATCATAAATAATCATTTTTCTCATCTTTTATTATATATTAACACTTATAATCTACTTAGTATGAAAAGTTGAGCTGTATAATTGGTAGGTTTTAATGAATGAGGTTACAGGGCTATAGGCGAATGGTTAGTAGTTAGGTGAAAAAAGAATTCTTAGTCTTCATAGCTCATGTTTGTTGTATTTGAGTTGTAGGAGTAATTTCTTATAGATATCGATTCACACAATGAAGAATCTCTCCACAAATGAGAAAAGTTCTATACGAAACTACATTTAGCTAAAGTACAAATTAAACGATTTCATCCATCCATTCCCCTTTCATCCAACGGTGTATATTTATTACAAAAAAAAAAAAAAAAAAAAAAAAAAAAAAAAAAAAACGGAGGGGCATTTTTGTAATTTGCATACTTACTCTAATATTCATCCCATCACACGTTTCATGTTTTTTTCTTACACACAAATATTCACCCTCACACAGTAAAACACTCTCTCTCCTCATTTCCCCCAATTCAAACACACACACAAACGATCCCAAACCACCAAACCCTAACCACCGTCAAACCACTATCAAACCATTAAAATGGACTTACGATTTGAAATAGATCAATCTAAACGAACAACTGATTCGGAATCGGATCAATCTAAACGAACCACTGTTTCTGGTATATATATATTTTTAAATCAGTCATTATTGTGTATGTATTAGCTTATTTTGTGGCTTAATGATTGTTTGGATTAGCTTAGGATTAGGTTACTTTTTGTGATGGAATCAGTGTTTGGTTTAGCTTATTTTGTGATGGAATCAGTGTATGTGAATTGTATCAGAAATTTTAAGGTTAGGTTGTATGAATCCCATGGGATTGACAGTGAATCCCATGGGATTGACAGTGAAACCCATGGGATTCAGTGGCTTATTTTTTATGCAATCAGTAGCTTATTTTTGTGATGGAATCAGTGTTTGGTTTAGCTTATTTTGTGATGGAATCAGTGGCTTATTTTTGAAATGTTTAGTTGACTGAAAACTATATGTGAGTCTGTGAATTGTATCTTATTGCAAATGGTTATTAGGATTAAATGAGGTTTGGTTTTATGATCGGCATGATGGCGAGGCGTAAGATGTGTTTTATTAATGGTTAGGTGAGGGGCTAGCTATGTTTCTGCAAAATGAAGATGAGATTCGCGATATTATGATTTTTAAGTAGTGAAATGTTAACGAGACGTCTGTGGTTATTTGTTTAGATAAGGGAATTTGGTAGAATTTGTCAATTGCATTGCTACTAGCTTGTTAGCTGAAATGGAGATTAGGAATTCTATGTTGCTTAGATGGTGTATGTTTAAGATTATTTTTCTGGTTTATGGCCTTATTAGCCCAAAAAATGTGCTTATTTGCTTTTCAGATGTTTAATAAGCCCATAATCGTGAGAAATAAGGTTAAACAAACACCCCTTTTGGCGATGGCCGGCTAGCTATGTTTATTTTGTTACAACCAATTTCTTTATGTAATATTGATGAGTGTCTAAATACTCATCATTTTATACTAATCTGAGCTGCCAAAACATACAAAAACACTCAAATATGTATCAAAATACTTAAAATATCTTAAAGGTGTGTTTTATATGTTTCAAATGCAAAATATGCAAAAACAGATTAAAAACGTATAAAGTTTGCATAATTGGCAGTTTCAGTCCCTCAAGTTTCATAAATTGGCAAAACTAGTCCCTGGTTATTCTAAAAAAATGAAAAAGTCATCAAAGGTCCTTTTTAATCATAAAGTTACATATTTAGTCCTTTGGTGCAAAGTTTCATAAAATTACAAGTTTAGTCCCTGTACTTTGGAAATTGACAGAAATGGTCCCTGGGATGTAAAAACTTTGAGAAAAGCAATTTTGGTCCTTATACTAATAATCTTTTGCAGGAATGGTCCTTGGTGTTAAGTTTGGTGAATTTACATGATTGGTCCCTGAAGTTTCACAGTTTGGCAAAACAGGTCCCTCAAAGTTTCAAACTTGACAGTTTCAGTCCCTGGGTGTTCAAAATGAGAAAATTATCATTAAGGGTCCTAGGGAATTCATAATTGTCACTATTAGTCCCTGGGAGAAAGTTTTGAATAAATTACACATTTAGTCCCTCAAGTTTGAAGGTTTGTCAGTTTTAGTCCCCGGGTATTTAAAACATGGAAATTTATCTTTATTACCTTGGTACTATTTACATGTGATAATTTGGACTCTTATTTGAACTTTGGAAAGTCACCTAAATCAGACCTCAACTTTTGCCAAATTACATTTTTGGTCCTTGTGATTTGCTACTAAATAAACCAAACGGATCCTAGTATTTTACCAAAACCAAAAATTAAACCCAAACAAACCATCCCTTCCCTTTTTACCCAAGCCCACCAATAGCCCAGTCCACCCAAGGGTCAACGCCCGGTCAAAACACCAAAACCACCCCAGTTATCCCTTCCCTCCAAACCACCACTTCCACCACTGCTAAACCATACCACCTTCCACCTCAACCCCCCACCTGTCAAACTTGATCCCCACTTCTCTCCTACCTCTCCTCCACCTCACACAACACTCCAAGCCCCTAAAACCCTCTCCACGCTACCCAAATCTGACACATTGGAAATTGGCGCCAAAAGCCAATTTAAACGGCTAGGATCAATTGGACCAATCCAAGGGTTCTCAATTGGTGGGAAATGTCAAGGTGGGTCCCACAAGCTCAGAAAACAGCTACAAAAGGGAAAGAAGGCAAAAGAGAAGAATGATTAGAGTAGTTTTAGCTTATTATAGTCGTAGGTAGTGTAGATTACATTTTCAGTTGTAATTTTGATTCTAAAAGCTTGTATCATGTTTAATTAATGTTATTTGAACTCTTTTACATCTCAATTTCATGTTTGGTTTGCTATCTCAGATTATGCAATTTTACATTTCATTTCAAAAATTTCAAGTTGTTGAATTTTGTTATTATTAGTTGTTATTGGATTCTTGAGTTCACATAAGCCCTGACAAAGTTTATTTAAGCTTATAGATTTTTTAAAACTAGTTATTAACTTAAAAAAGAAAATACTCAATAAATCAAGAAAAATAGAAAATAATTCAAAAATCAAGGAAGAAGAAGAAGGAAGGCTTAGCAGGACATGTATTTGGATTGAAATAGTTCTAAGGGTTTAGTGACAGATCATTGGAGGTGTTTTTGGTCTTGGTTCCTTGTTTCATCAGCCTATCAATAATTGTAAGTCATTTCCAAATTTTTGCATAGTTAGTTCTTATTGTCTTTATAGTGTAATTTCCTTTTAATTAGTTTTAATTAAACTTGTGCAATCTGTTTTTTTTAACTTAAAATTGGTAGTTATAGTTTAAAATTTCCAAGTTATAGTGCAACTTAGGTTTGTAAAGGAGTGTTTGGTTAAACTGATTTGAGGGACTCAGAGCTTGTTTTGTTTGTTAATTGTTGTTGAAACAGGTTACCTTAGGTCTAAATAGGATATATAAACCATAAAACTTAGGTCTTGTTAGTTAAAAAATCAAAATGCTAGTTTAATCATCCTCACAGTTAACTGTGAGGGATTTGAGGACCATAGACCCTCAATATTAGCTTATAATTAGTAGCTTTAGCTTAATTTAGGTTAATATTAGCTTATAACAACTTAATTAGTAGTTAGAATCCAATAGAAGTTCATAAAAGTCAACTAGTTCAAGTTTCCTAAAAAGTCAATTTGTACACACTCAAATTTTCTCAAATATTGGGAGAATTGTTTAGAATTTAGGATTGGGATCTAGGTTTTGAAACTTGTTTCTAATTACACTCTATCAGCTCAACTTTGATTTCTCACCTTCATCATATTTTTAGCATTTTTTGTGTGGACCCCACTCACCCCTAAACACAACTGCAGGGCAAGGTGTTGCCCTGCTCAGTTCAGACTCAGTCACAACACCACCTTTGGTGGTGTTTTGTGACTAACCCAGTGGACCCCACACCATAAAACCAGTTCCATACAACCCCCCTCCTACCATAGATCCTAGATTGACCCTTTGTTTGACTTGAATCCAAGTGGACCCCACCTAAATCAGATCCAAAACCTTGTCCCATTCTGTGTTGCTATTCAGTTTTTGGATTAGCTTATTTGGCTTATTGGCTTATCTACTGAGCTTATTTAGCTAAATTAAGCTTTGACAAGTCCAATACACTTATTAGAACCAGAATACACCAAGGTGGGTCCCACATAAGCTCATTTGAGCTTATTTCCCATTTTAGTCAACATAAGTCAACTGTCTAGGTCATTAGCTTTTTCTCAGCTTATTTTTAAGTTCTAAAATTATTGTTTTTACAAAAGTTAGTTATATTTAGGTATAATATAGTTTGGAAAAAGAAAATTCAAGAAAAAACAAAATAATAGTAAGTGATAGTTTCTATTTAATTTAATTAAATTTTAATTTTCATTTTTAGATTTTAATTAAGTAATTTGTGTTTTTATATTTTTATTAATTTTCTATTATATTAAAGTAATTTAAATAATTTTCTTAGATTTTTATATTGTCATTTGATATTTATTAGAATTAAAAATAGTTTTATTAATAATTAATAAATTAATAAGTTATAAATAGCATAATTAGTTTTTATATAGTAACACCTATATTTTATATTTTTCCTAGCTTTTATAAGTCATAATATAATTTTAGTAATTTTTCTATAATTTTTACTGTTCATTTAATAGTTTTTATAATTTAAATAGTTTAAATAATAATTAAATAATAAATAGAATAATAATTAGTAAACTAGTTTATAAATATATAAAATAAAGTTTTTATAATTTTTTAGGATTCCTGTGATGGTCAATTAGATTTATAAATTTTTCCATAATTTTCTAAGTTGATTTAGTATTATTTGTAATTTGAAATAGTTTAAATAGTTTAATTAATATAAATAGTTTTTAATTAATAAATAGTTTATAAAAAGACAAAAAGATTTATTTTTATTTTTTATACTTTCTTCAAGTTCTATTTTAGGTTTAGAAAATATTTTTATAAGTTTTTAGTTTAATTTGTTGTATTTATAATTTTCTAATTAAATAGTTAAATAGTTTTTATTTAAATAATTAATAATAAATAATATAATAATCTTAAAAATAGTTTTCTTTTTAATTTAATTTTATTTTAAGTTCAAGTTTATAGGATTTTCATTTTTAACCCTTGTAGTTTATTTTTCTTAAAACTCACCTTTTTCTCAGTACGCAGTCGCGTCTGATTTTAAATTGGTGTACGTTTATACGTTTTAGATATCTAGGTTTCACGTAACAGTTCATATAGTTTATTTAAGTTATTTTAAGTTATAAAACCCTAGTGTAATCACACACACACACACACACACACACACTTATACCCTTTCCTGTTCACATTCACTCGATCACAGACTCGTTTATAATAAAACATCGCACACCTCGTTGGGACATTACGACCCGGGGAAACACTGTATTCCACGGAAGCATTTGCCTCAGCTGTTTGACTATTATACTTGACCATTCACAAGTGGTTGACCAATAATTATCTGACTGTTTGAGGCGAATCAAATATGAACAATCATATTTTGCATTGTTAAACAAACACCCCTTTTAGTGTACATGAGTGTTTTCGGACGTAAGAATGCATTGATGAAGTACTGGTTAGGTAGCTCGTTGATGATCCTTGATTTAGTTATGCTTATGTGATTGTTTATGAGATATAATTTGGTCTTTGTTGTATTCTATCATTTTCTTACATTTTAATCTGTCAGTGAAGTACTAATTAGTAAGTTGTATGACAAATAAAGTTGTTATATAACTAGTTTAGTGGTGCATTGTTGATTTTATTGTATCAGTTTGCTCTGTGTGGATGGGCTGTTGTTATCCATTTATTATTTGTGGTTTAGTTGTTATATAACTAGTTTGCTCTGTGCGGATGTGCTGGTTTGGTTACTTTTTATAAAACCTCAACAGTTTAGCCATATGCTAAACTGTTTGTATCATTTTGAGCTGATTTATTGAGTTTGTTTTTTAATTGATATAGATTTGGTTTTGAGCCCAACCCCATTGTCGCGATTTAATCCATATGAGGAGAAAATGAAAAAGAGATTAAAGAAGGATGGCGATGTTGGTAAAATTAAGTCACCAAAACCAGCAGATGGCGATGTTGGTAAAATTATTGCTTCTGTAGTATCTGATTTATCAATTGAGAAAGATGCTGATGTTACTAAGGATTCTGATCTTGTGGTTGAGAGGGCGAGTGAGAAGGATGCTGGTGTTAAGTCGAGTGGTCTTGTGTATGAGAAACGTCAAGATTATCTAAAAAAAATTCTCATTCTTCAGGCTAGGTCAGCTCCTACTGCTCTTCATACTGCCATCCATGGCATAAAGAATGTTGATATTGAGAAGTTTTTGGAGGAGATAGGGTTTAGCTCATATTACAAGTTTGATATCAACAGAATTCCGTCAAGGTTAGGTAGGTATGTTGTTGAAAATTTTGATGCTGAGACTTGCGAGTTGAGGTTGGAAGGTGAGAAGTGTATTCAGGCCACTGTTAACAAAGTTCATGAGCTGCTAGGAATTCCGATTGGCGGCGAGACTTTGTTATCTTTAGAAACGAGGCCGGTTGGAGATGATTTTGAAAAAGTTTGGGTTGGTCAGTTTGAATCAAAGTCTGCCAAGCAAATAAGAGTGAACGATATTGCTAGCAAGTTGATTGAGTCTAAGGAAGTTGACTTCCTTTTTAAAGTCAACTTTCTTACGTTGTTTACGAACACGATGGGAATGGTTGCTGGATTGCAGGGGGAAATAAACTTTGATGTTGTTAGGCGTCTTTGGGAAGATACTGATATTCGTGGTATTGATTGGTGTGAGTACATCTTTCATTGTCTTAAAGTCAGTAGAAAACCGACAACTCTTCTAAACAAACACACGGGGCCATATACCTTTCTTGCTGTAAGTTTTAAACTATACGAAGTTTTAAATTGTTTTTATGTTTGTGTGACATATTTGTTGACATATTATTTTTATATCATGTTACTGTGAATCCCATGGGATTCATACAAAATCCCATGGGATTCATTGTGAATCCCATGGGATTGACTGTGAATCCCATTGGATTAACTGTGACATAGTTGTATCTTTCTTACACTTTTTTGTTCCTTGTTTTTTTGTTTACAGCTGTGGTATTTAGATTCCACTAAGTACATCAAGCTTTCTTATGTCCGCTCACGTCCGGCCATCAAATATTGGTCCTCTTTCTTAATGTCAAAAAGGGAGGACATGGAATTAAAAGAAGAGGTTATGGGGATGTTAGATGTTTATGATGAATCTGAGCTTCCGGAGACTGAAGGTTTTGTTGCTGGTTGTTCTAGTGAGAGTTCTTACAAGGAGGTTTGTTTAATTCATTGTTTTATTTAATTGTGATACTTCTTTATGTGTGAATCCCATGGGATTCATAAACAATCCCATGGGATTCACAGTTAATCCCATGGGATTCATACACAATCCCATGGGATTCACAGTTAATCCCATGGGATTCATACACAATCCCATGGGATTCACAGTTAATCCCATGGGCTTACATGGGATTAACTGTGAATCCCATGGGATTGTGTATGAATCCCAGGGGATTCAATGTACTTATCTCATTATGAATATTCCTGTTTGTTTTTTCTCCAAGAATTTTTTAAAAAAATTGAAGAAAAGTTATCTGTTATAAGCAATGAAAGAGTTGCTGTTGAAGAATTTTTTGTTAAGGGCGGTTTAGAGTTTCCTACCAATCCAAAGCTCGTTGAACTTCATCAAAGGTATGTTCAGATCCTCGAGCATCCTGTCTCATTGAATGGTGAAGATCTTCATCGAGCTGATGATAATGGAGGTGCTGAGGGAGATGTTGATACTGTAACTGATAAACGCCTATCTGGTACCGATCCTTAATTCCGATAGGCTGTTGTGGTTCTCTTTTGTACTTGAAACTCATGGGATTTATGTAATAACTTTTTTAAATTTGTTAAATTTATAATTGTTGTAGTTCCCTTTTATTGGATCTCTTTCCGACGTTGGTTAATTTACTGGATCTGTTTCCCTTTTATTGGATATCTTTTATTAAATCCTATGGGATTTATCTATGAATCCCATGGGATTCATCTGTTAATTCCATGTGATTCATTTGTCAATCCCAGAAGTTTTGTTGCCTAATGTTCAAAGTGTAAACCTCGTAAGTTTTGTTTTAGTTATTTCAACAGTGGTTGATCCATCTCAAATACAAGAAGAATGTGATGATGGTAATGGGGATGATAAAGATGTCGAGAAGCGAGATGATGCAGTTCCCGTGAATCAAGTTGCTGAACCTTTCTCTTTAACTCAATGGATCGAAAACAATTTAGACCTGATTGAAGAGTGGTTTAATTGTGCAGCTGCTGAGTTTTATTATGTAATATTCTTGTATAATATTAGTGTTTTAATTTAATTTGTTTATTTTTAATTATTTTTTTTGTTTTATTCAGCTAAAGTCAGTCGCTGAAGGTACTGTGGAGCCAATGGGTGGCGATGTGAATCCAGGTGCCATTACTCCTCAAAATATGGCTACTCGTGCCTCCAATGTAAGTTTGAGTCCTGAAAAGCGTTTGCTGAAACTGTCTTCCTATTTGTTGTCTCCATATATGAACAAGAAGACAAAGGTTCAATTTAAACTAACTAGGCCGGAGTTCGTTCTTGGGAATAGTGTTTTCGTGATGCAGGGCGAAAAAATGTAAGTTTGTGTTTTTTATATAAGATTCATTGTGATCTGATTCAATGTGAGGGATTGACAGTGAATCTGATGGGATTAACATGAATCCCATGGGATTCATTTGTAAATCTCATGGGATTTACAATTATATGATATGATTCTTAAATGATTTTTTTTCTTATATAGTGAACTAGTTTTTGAAACACATTCTAGGGAGCCATATTCAGTTCGTTTGAATATGGAGACATTAGCACCCGGTTTGGAGGTTGATGCTAATGTAATTGATTGTTTAGCTGCAATTTTGAATCATGAAAATCGTTCTAGAGGCGCTGGTTGTCCATCGCGACACTTTTTCCCAACTGGGTGTATTGTAAGTAATTATTTTTTTATTTTGCTCAGTAAACTGTTTTCAATACATATCGTAACATGATATTGTAAAATCGCATATACAGCCGATAACTATGTTTGATGGAACATTGGAGTCTGATGATGATAAATTTCAAGAATTTGAAAAAGAACTTTCGGCTCATTTTAAAGATGATGTTGGTGGCATATCTCTCAATGGCATTGAATTGGTAAAATTATATTTTTTTGTTTTAATTTTTTATTTTTGTTTTTACTTTTTGTCATTTTTATTATGTTTTTTTGTTTTGTTTAAACAGACATTTTTTTCCTATTCGCAAATCGGGCCATTTCTTTGTTGTTGTCTTCAGCCTTACTAAAAGGGTTATAACAATGACGATACTGGATAACAGCAATTGTGGTGCAACGTATGAGGAAAAGTATGAAGATTCATGTGAACTTCTTGTAAGTACTTTTATGATTTATTCTGAATCCCATGGGATTGAAACATAATTATAGTTATTTATGCTCTCTTTTTTTAATAATTTTTGTAGAAAACATTATTTCCCCGTCATATGGAGTTGTATGGATTCAATAGACATGCTAGCATTCGTAAAGTCAAGCCAAGAATCGCAAGCCTCAAGTGGAAGACCAAGAACAACTTCACGGATTGTGGTGTTTTCGCTATGTTACATATGGATAATTACACTGGTGAAGCTCCTGGAAAATGGGATTGTGGTTTGGTTGCTGAGTCTAAAGAGCAGTATGACCAATTGAGGTTATTGAGATTCAAGTTTGCCACCAAGATATTGTTACACGAGATTAATGTTCATGCGGGTAAGATGTATGAATTAGCATTGGAGTTTGATAAACTTCCTTCTCGTGAAAAGCTGTCTATAATTTTGACAGCAATTAGGAATAGGGATGCACGTGACCTCAAATTCTAGAAGTTTGTCTTTTGTTAATGGTAGAAATATAACTGTTGAAGTAATTGGTTTACACATATGGTTTACACAGATGGATTGCATGATGAATTCCATGGGATTGACTGATTAATCCCATGGGATTCATTTGTATGATATTTTTTTATAGATTTTCTTGCTATTTTCTTGCTATTCATTTGTATGATATTCTTTTGTATGGTTGGGATTTGTTTATGCTATTATCAGATTTTTATGATATTTTTTATAGATTTTCTTGCTATTATCTGATTTTTATGATATTTTATTGTTGATGGTTGAAATTTTAAATGAAGTTATAAAATAATCCCATGGGATTCATATAAATATTCAAATAATGAAGAAAATTAAAAAAGAACCAGATTTTTCTTTTTAAATTATCTGAATAATCAAGTAAAAAGTTTGTTCTAGAAACTGTTGGTTTCGGCTTTCGCCTTGAATTTGGGTTATGTTGTTTTTGTTATAAGTAATTGGTTTAAACAAATTTAAATGGGATTAGGGAAATAATCACATGGGATTCATTTTCTAATCCCATGGGATTCTTTAGAATTTTATTAAAGAATAAAAATAAACAACAAATTCAGAAATTTCAATGACTTCTGTTATAAACGAATTTCAAAGAATCTCATGGGATTAGAGAAATAATCCCATGGGATTCATTTGATAATCCCATGGGATTCTTATAAATATTCAATTAAAAAATTAGAATAACACAAATTCATAAATTTCTTTTCAAATAATCTAAATATTCAATTAAAGAAGAAAATAACTAACAAATTCAGAAATTTCCTTTGCAAATCATCTAAACATTCAAGTAAATAATAAAAAAGAACTAACATAAAATCAGAATATAATAAGTTTGTTCAAGAAACTTTTGGTTTCGGCTTTCGCCTATTTGGGTTATCCGGACAAGTTGTTTTTGTGTGCAAATTGGTCTTTTTTCCACAAAAGCCGCAATTCCTCTCTTGTTTCTTTTTAACTCCAAGTGCTTTTTCTCTCTCACTCTTTCGCCTTTTATTGCTTTCCTTTTCTATAATATTCCCTTTGTTTCCTACCTTTGTTGGATTGTTGACTATTGTTTCTTCAGGATTAGAAATTGCATAATGTTCACCAATCACATCTGCCGTTTTACTTGAAGGAGGATTTGGAACCTCAGCCTCCACTTCTGTTTTCAAAGTCTTCAACTTTTCTACAAACTCACCCATCTTCTCTACATTATTGCTTAACCTGAATAAGCAATCGTCCACCACAGAAGTTGCTTCGTTTGTAAGTATTTCAACTTCCACATTTTTCCCCATAGCTGTTTCTTTTCCTTCTCAATTCAGGTGGTATTATATCCCTTGTCCAACGCCTCAAAATATACTGTTTTGGAATGACGTTAATATCACGGTTCTTGAAGACAAAGAATATGTGTCGGCATAGAAAACCATATCGAGCAAAATGTCTACAAATGCATACCACCGACCCATCATCTATTGTACGCAGTACCTGTTTTAAACAAAAAATAAAAAAACAATTAATTGGAATTACTTTTTCCTTAAAATTCATACTGAAAATCATGGATTCATAACTAATCCCATGGGATTCACATACAATCCCATGGGATTCAGTGTAAATCCCATGGGATTCATTTCTCAATCCTATGGGATTTACATGTGTATATCATGGTTTTTATACTTATAAAGTCACTGTAACAAATTCATTCTCAAAACTAATCCCATGGGAGTGAATCCCATGGGATTCACTGTGAAAAATAAGAAAAGAATTACTTTGATATACTTTTTTTTAAATTCATACTGAAAACCATAATTTATAAGTAACCCCATGGGATTCACTGTGAATCCCATGGGATTCATGCTGAATAAAAAGCAACATACCTTATAGTCTATAAACTTTTTCCTCTCCACACTATTGTCTTCCTCTGCTTGTTCTTTTGCAGCTTCCTTTTTAGGTTTTCTGTAAACCCATGGATTGTTGTCTATTATCATTACAATCTCACAACCTTCTTCTATCTTTAAATCTTGAATCATACAATTCCAGCATGCTTCGTATATTTCAGTTTGAACTAGCAGAAATATCGTTCTAGTATACACTTTTGCTGCATGACTGATGAGGCGAAAAATGATCCGTTTTTAGGGGGTCATTTAAGCCCAAATCCGACTTTATTTGAGCAAATATTGCCCTAAATCGTTCCTTTTGTGATTTTAGGTGTTTGGAGAGTGAATCCTGGAAAAGAAGCCATTTTGGACGTTTTTGGAGCATAAAAGTGAAGAAAACGGCAAAGTCTCAAAATTCTATGCTGTGAACAGTGCATGAAGGCGTCAAGAATTACTCTTGACGGCGTCAAGACATCAAGAATAAAATACCGTAGGTGGTGACGGCGTCACCAAGGCCGTCACCAAGGCCGTCACGTGTAAATTTGTCAAAACTTGCGCGCGGAGTAGCTGACACCGTTTTGGCCATAACTTTTGCATACGAACTCGGATTGAGGCGATTCAAAAAAGGAAACGAAGAGGACGAAAAGATCTACAACTTGGTGAAAAAGGCTTCTTGACGGCGTCAAGATTATGGGCTGACGCCGTCACGAAGGGCCGACAGAAAACAAGCCTATAAATATAACTTCATAACTTCACTTTTTGTAAGCCCTAAACCCTAAGGTCGATTCCTGGGTTTAGGTGGGTGTTTTTCCAGCAACTTAGAGGGTTTCAATCACTCCATAAACATCATGTATTGGTTTGATGATTCTATCTTAATTATGTTTTTCATTATCATTGTTGTTTGCTCTTCTTTGATGATGATTTGCTAATTCACCTTGTGTCTACTTATGATTATGTGAAACTTGTATATAATTGATTAGATCTCATTGATTTCTTGTTGATGTTGTGTCTATCTCCATCAATTAAGGTGTGACAACTTCAATAGATCTAGTTGGTTTAGTTTATAATTCTTGTTTCCTATTGATTCTTGTTTTGACTGAATGATTTATATGTTAGGCTTAAGAAAACTGGCAGATCTCCAAATGGTAACATGCTTGAACGTCTTAAGAAACATGAACCGAGGCGTACTAGGTCTTTATTGGTTGTATTTAATGCATGAGCCACTGTTTACAATCCCTATAGTTGTGCTGGGTCATGGTGTAGGAGGAGATAAGAGCTCATAGAGTTGGGGAGTTATGTATGCCACCCCACGAATGGTATTAAGGAATACAACCCGTCAATTAAAACAAGGTTACAATTCAATAGGTAGGATTGGATAGCTAGCAAGGAGTAACATATCATGGGTAGACATGCTTCACTTATCCTGTAGAACCTTAGTTTAGTTTTCTTGTTAATTAGTTTAATTAGTAGCTTTTGGGTTAGTTGATTAGCAACTAATTCCGCCCACTCTCCCAATACCCGAGATTTTTACTTGCTTTTCATAAAATATAAAAATACAAAAACAATCATCCTTCACCTTTAGATCTAGTTAGATTAATTTCAATCCTAACGACACTATTCCTAGCTGAACGATCAATCCCCCGGTACTTGTCACTATACTATACTACAACGATCAGGTACACTGCCTGGTGGGGGTTGTAAGCCTCGCGAGATCCCTCGAGAGGTAAAGCAAGGTGCGATTCCCACGCATCAATGACGTTCAATCTCTAATTGTGTTAAGCATTTTGGAGCTGCGTCAAATGTTTTAAAGTCCAAATATTCTTGCCTATATCGTTGTCTTTCCATTGCTGATTCATAGGACATCATAAGACTAACTAGCGTTGCTCCTGGGCTTATGAAACTTTTGAAGAACGAGTTTTCACTCTCGGATCTTGATGTGGTTCTCATCAAACCAAACAATGGCGAGTTGATGAAAAAAGCTGGAATCCACATTTCTCGTAGGTTAAACATCTTGGTCATCCATTTGTGATTTTGCAAACCAAAATCCTCAATCAACTTAGCCCATTTCTCTTCAAATTCCAACGGTTCCATGTACATATTCCAAACAATCTTCCTAAAACGTCTCTTGAAATCTGTTTCTACATATATCTCTTTACAAATCTGTTTTTGATAAAGATAGTTTTAGAATCATGTTATCAGCATAAATAAGATGATTTACACATGTAAATCCCATGGGATTTACAAATGAATCCCATGGGATTCATCAAGCAATCCCATGGGATTTATTAGGAAATCCCATAGGATTCATAGTATCATATGTGATTAACGTTTTACCTTTGCTGGAATCTTTTGGTCAATATGCCACATGCAAAGTCTGTGCTTTGCTTTAGTGAAAACGGCTTCAATGGCTCTCTTCATTGCTCCATCTTGATCTGTTACCACCATTGTTGGTTCTTTTTTGAAAGCCGTCATAAATGCTTTTAGAAGCCACGTGTATGACTCAGTGTCTTCATGTAATAGCATTCCTGATCCAAGTGTGACACACTTTCTGTGATTATCGACACCGGTGAATGGTACAAACACCATATTGTACCTAAAAATAACATAATTGTTAATTACACACACAATCTAAAAGGGTGAATCTCATGGGATATAATCTGTGAATCCCATAGGATTTCATGAGAATCTCATGGGATTTCATGATAATCCCATGGGATTTCATAAAGAATCCCATGGGATTCTCATTAAATCCCATGGGATTTCATAAAGAATCTCTTGTAAAACTTACTTGTTACATCTGAATGTTGCATCAAATGAGACTATGTCTCCAAACTCCTTATAATTGCATTTCGCAACTTCATCAGCCCAAAACAAAGCAACTAACTCACTCTCTTCTACCTTATACTGAAATGTAAAGTTTGGCACATATATCTTTCTGTTTTCCATTTTATTTATACTTTCCCCAATGAACATATTCACATCCCGCATTTCATTCTTAAAATCATCAACTGTCCCATGAACATACTCATACCCTCCCTTCATACTCGTTAACAAGTTATGAGCCCGTGTTGGACCAATCTTGTTCTTTGCAGCTTTAACAACGAACATTTTTTCTGCTTGTGTCATTCTTCTTTGCTTTTTTGTAAAATGCTTGTACTCTTTTGGTAGGAGCATATGGTTGTGTTTTGCAATAAACTTAACAATCTGGTTTTTTTGAGAAACAACATCCAATTCTAACCTTATACGAGCTCTACAACCTGTTATATAAAAAAATATTTTAAAAACATGTTATTCAAAAACAAATCCCATGGGATTCAGAAAAAATCCCATGGGATTCAGAAAGAATCGTATGGGATTGACAAAGAATCCCATGGGATTTACAAAGAATCTCATGGGGATTTATCTGTGAATCCCATGGGATTTACAGAAACTTATAAATATATTAGAGAGCTTTACTACCTGTCACATGCATCATTGTATTTCTTTATTGTTTGTCACTGTCTTTAGCATCTAAAGTGTCGATATTAATATGTCTTGGAGCTCCTTCTTTATTGCACATGATGTATTTGTGTTGCACCGCTCCAGATTTTGTTAATTTTTGTCCTGCTTTTTTAATTTGAAAACCTCCGGCTTCAGCGTAGTTATCATACATTTCTATAGCTTCATCTAGAGTGTTATAGAATTTTCCTTCTTCTGGTATAGGAATTCCTTCTACATGAGGCTCCCAATATTCCGATCCGCCCGGTGTCTCAGTGTATTCATATAAAGTTGGTCTTGGTGATTTCATAGAATCTGTATATAAACAGTAGAATCTCAAGGGATTAAGAATTCTGCAAACAATGAATCCCATGGGATTTATAAAGAATCCCATGGGATTTATAAAGAATCCCATGGGATTCATAAAGAATCCCAAGTTATTCATAAAGAATCCCATGGGATTCATGAAGAATCCCATGGGATCTTAAAGAATCCCATGGGATTCTTTATGAATCCCATGGGATTATTCTTTTATAAGTTCCTTGTGATACATTTATAAAATTCTTGTACAAAATCCTATGGGATTCACACACAATCCCATGAGATTCACACAGAATCCCATGGAAGAATCCCATGGGATTCTGTGTGAATCCCATGGGATTCACATAGAATCCCATGAGATTCTTTATAAATTACTAGATACATTTATAAAATCAAATTGATGAATCAAATGATTAATAATGAATCAAATGAGATTCATCTATGAATCCCATAGGATTCAGTATGAATCCCATAGGATTCAGTATGAATCCCATGGGATTTATACTTCTCTTAAATTATTAAACAAAAAAATTAGATTCTGAAAGGATTTACCATGAACTTTTGTAACAGTAGCATCTTCATCAGGTAAATCACCTTCTGTAATCAAATCATCTTCTGACGTGTTTATTGAAGAATCCGGCGGGTTTGTAGAAGATTCCGGTCTGATTATTGATGATTTCGACGGCGGCGGTGGTATTTTTGATGAATTCGTTATTCCGATGATTTCCGATTGGTTTGTTGATGATTCCGATCGGATTATTGATGTTTCCGGCTGGGTTGATGATGATTCCGATGTAGGTGATGGTGTTTTGTATGGAGGTGGTGGTGTTTTGTATGAATTAGTTGGATTCATGATTCCGATTGGGTGATTTTTCCGGCGATTGGATGTTTAATCCGGCGATTGGATGAATTTTCCGACGAGAATATGGATCTCAGATCTGGTTTTTTGTTTTGGATGAGAGAGAATATGGATCTCAATAGTTTTTTTTTTTTTTTTTTTTTTTTTTTTTTTTTAATATGATTTCTAAATTACTATCTTGCCCTTGTTTGTATTTTCTTGGTTTAATCTAAGCTATTAGATAGAGGGAGAATGGATGGTTGGGATTTGTATATATATACTTTAGTTACTAGTGGTTTTTGATAGATCTCAACTGTCCTACTGTTGTACATACGAATAAATCGGTCAATAATTGTCAAACTTGTGGAAACATGCAAATCTTGCCAGAAATACCTAAAACTCGTCATAAACTAACTTTAATCACTTATAGTCGTTGTTTATATCTATTACAAGATATTTTTTAAGAAAAATCTTGCCGAAATACCCAAAACTCGTCGGAAATACCCAAATCTTGCCAAAAATGTCAATCCAATTAATCCCGCGTATACTGATTACAAGCTTCAAGAGGGTCGACCGCCCGACTACCTATTAGCGATTTTTGTAACCTTGCTAATAAGGCTGAAGTAAAAAAAATACAAAAGATAGATGGATGTAGGGGTGAGCATGGAAGGTTCAAAATCGGACCGGACCGCCAAAACGACCGAACAGACAAAAATCGAGCCAACCTGACAGCCCGTTGGTTCGGTTTTGTTTTAGGTTTTTCATGATTTTCAGTTTTAGTTCGGTTCGGTTCGACCAAAAACCGACAAAAACACACATAAACACATCTAAACCGAACCGAACCGACCATATTGGGTTCAGTTTCGGCTTAGGTTTTTCACGATTTTTTATTTTCGATTTTGTCGGTTCGGGTCGGGCCGGTTTTAGATCAATGCTCAGCCCTAGATGGATGTGTCTGCGTGCATTGCGCAATCCGGAATTTTGGTTAGGTGGAACCGAGAGTCGATTATCTATAAGATTCATGATTTGTCTTATGAATCCGGAAAACTGTTGTTTTATCTCCTTATGTCGTACTCGATATAAACACAATGTTGGTGTCATTGTTTTCGTTATTATTGGACAACATCATAGTATCCTTTATAAAATTTTTATTTTTTGTTGGGTTTGATAGTGGGTCGAATTTTTTTTGATATAAGAGTAAAGATTTTGTTCAATCACGAGATAAGAGTACATTGTTGGTCACTCGATCAAGAATACAATTTGGAACTCTACCCTCTAAGACTATCTCGTCATTGCACCCTATTCCCCAAGTAGCTATGCTATGAGCAACCATATTCCCATCTCTTTTAACAAACGACCAATTACAAATACTAAAAGCTAGCGAAGTATCTAATATTTTCAAAAACAAGCACGCTATTTGCCGAAGGGTGGATCGATTGCATAGTGCATTAACTAGGGAAAGGGAGTCCGATTGAAAAACTAAATTCTGAAAATTTCTACTTCGAGCATGAGTCATGGCCCACATAATAGCTTTGGCTTCGGCTTCCAACGGAGAGACCGTATAGCATACGACTCGAACACCTGATAATAACACATCACCATTATGATTTCGAGCAACAAACCCCAAACTTGCCCTGCCAGTTTCTTTTTGCCACGATGCATCACTATTAAATTTAACTTGTCCGAGCTGTGGTTTCTCCCATATAACGGAACGTGTTTCCTTTATTTCATTTGATATTGTTGCAAGATCCTTTTTGCTAGCCAGCTGGTATTCTAATAGAAGATGTTTTGCAACAACATCCACTTGTCGCTCTCTTCCGTGAAGTTAGCCATGGAATCGCTCATTTCTTCTCGTCCATAAACCCCAAAGTATCATAATAAATATCTCCCAGCTCGAAGGATTCTTTTCTAAGATCACATGACATAAATCTTCCAAAGTGTCAATGTCTGTATGTTTGATTAAATGAGTTTTGTTAAGTTTGAGATGGTTGGGTTAATGGGGTTGAAACAAAGAAGATGGATTGATGTAATAGAGTGAAGATGGGTGGTTTTGTTCTTGCAGGTGGCAGTTTATAGTGTTGTTATAGCTTATAGTTTTGATTTATTCTTGATTTGCTAGTGTGTTTGGAAATGAAGGTTGGTTTGGTTAGACTAGTTTGTATGAGAATTTCTTATTTGTGATAAAAGAATGGTGACAAGGGAGTGTTGGATCAGCTGACATGAATTGGATTCATTCTTGATTTGCTAGTGTGTTTTTGATTTTTTAATAATAATAATAATAATAATAATAATAATAATAATAATAATAATAATAATAATAATAATGTTATTATTATTATTACAAAGAAAAGCGTATTTTAATCATTGTACATCATCATTCGAGGGTATTTTAGTCATTTCATATTTTTTAACTAGTCAAACTAACATTAAAAAAAATATATACTAAAATTGTTACGGGTCATCAGATTCTGAACAAGATCCGTTACTTTTCAAACTATTGGACCAAAATCGTTACACCCGGTAAACCACAAAGCCTAAAAATGTAGTTAACTCTTTTAATTAGTTGCACACTCACGCACTTTTTGCTAACAAAATGGACCTGCTAACAAAATGGAACTAGCAAGTTATAGTTGCTTCCAAATAGACGAGTGAGACAAAGGCCTTATAGACTTGTGGTACTTGTTGTCCACCTATTTTCCTTTGATTTGAGAACGAATGATAAGCTAGGAAGGCAAAAAGGAGCGAGGTTCTCGATCACAAGTAAAGTTTCTAGAAGAAGAAGAAATTACAAATTTGTAAATAGATTTATATAAAAATTTCATTGCTTCGATGTTGTTGTCACTGTCAAATAGTTACCCGAATCTTCACCATATTTTTACCGCAGCTGACCGCCATCACTCTATTTTCCCCCTTCACTACCACCATAAAATGCGGGTACACTTTGAGTACAAACCAATTCATGATGTAATTTTCACCCCAAAATGTATGTCACAAATTCATGATTGTACTAAAATAGCTTTGACTTTAAAATGGGGTTGGCTTTGATAAATATACATTGTACATAAAACTATAATTTATTTGCACTTTCAACAAGGAAAAAAAAGGAATAAGAAGAAAGAAAAAACGATTTACACGTATCACATTTTACTTTATAAACAATAATTTATATCTTTTTAACAATTTTACCCTCATGAAACAACAAGAATAAAATAAGACTCGCTCTTTCTCATATTAAGAGCACGAGCCCACACCTCGTCATGGTGACATGGCTTGCTCCTCACGGCTAGCCACCACACCAGCCCAACTTCTCACTTCTCCTCATTTAGGTGTTGCTCGTTTGCACGGTGAAGCAAATGTGTGTACTTTGTGTTATACATTCGTGTTATTTATTTATTTATTTTATTATTATTATTATTATTATTATTATTATTATTATTAATTTAGATGTGGTTAATTGTGATAGGGGTTATAGAAGGGGGTTTATCACGATGACGTGACATCTCGTGGAACCTAAATGAGTAGTTTTCGCTACTCATGACAACAAGTGCTCTAAGTGTTCATTTTCAAAAGATACAAAATTTTAAAAAGTTTCACTAACTGCATTTTTCATCGATCAAATATCATCGCTACAAATTAAAATTTCTTCTTATGACGGTAGTAATAAAGGTTATTATTGTGCATGTAAAATATCTTTCCAAATCTTTAGTACAAGGTTGTTTGTCTTTTAACCGTTATCAAATGCAAATTAAGGAAGAAGATACTCACAATGCAATAAAAAGTGGCGATTAGGGCCCCTGTCTCGGGGTGGTAAAACCTAAGTTGGAAGTTTACCTGTCAAAAAAAAAAAAATTTGGCCCACCATCCCCATCATCCCAGCACACCAT
This sequence comes from Artemisia argyi, assembly GCA_030686995.1. NCBI lineage: Eukaryota > Viridiplantae > Streptophyta > Magnoliopsida > Asterales > Asteraceae > Artemisia > Artemisia argyi. The sequence goes on along the minus strand of CM060689.1, from coordinate 37,148,013 downwards.
CAAAATTATAACAACATAAAAACAAAACCCAAACCCCATCCATCATCTCCTTCATTCATTCATACGTTTCTTTTCTTTTCTTTCCTTTTCATACATAATATAATCTTCATCCCAATTTTCATCACCCATTTTTCGAAATGTCGACAAGAAGTGCTAGATCAGAAAAGGTCAAAAGAATCTTTCGTCAATTCGATTTCAATGGTGATGGTGGTTTGAACAGAGAAGAAATGTCATCCCTTGTTGTTTCTGTCAACCCTAGGGTGAAATTTAGTAACGAGCAAATAAATGCAATTCTTGACGAGGTTTTTCGTACGTACGCGGAGTTTATAGAGCCCGAGAAGGGTCTTACGTATGATGGTTTGTTGAGAACGTATGATGATGGTGCTGGTGACGTGGATAGAGATTTTGAGGCGTTGAGCCTCGGGATTAAAGATAATGATAATGATAACGATAACGATAACGATAACGTGGAAGAGGAAGCTTCCACGTCATCTATTACTACAGATGTCCACGCGTCGTCATCCGGTGTGAAGATGCACCGCATGACTGCTGCGTGGGCCGCGTCACCAAACCATGGGATTGTGTTTGATGACACGTGGAGGTTAGTGGATGATTTGGAGATTTTGATCAAACGGTTGAAATTAAAGCAGTTGAAAGATGGTAAAAATGGTGATAATAATATTGATGTTTATTCGGATCCCGGGTGGTCTAGGGAGTTAGGGGCGTCGTCTGAGATTGAGTTTAAGCGGATTTCGTATGATGAAAGTAAAAATGAGTACGCGCTTTTTGTTAAGGAGTTGAGTGCGTTGAGGTCTAGAGCTGATGGATCACGGTCTCCTGAAGAGGCTTTTGATGGTCATATGGCTATTGGTCGTGTTTTATATGACCAACAGTTGTTTAAGGAAGCGTTGGTTTGTTTTAAACGCGCGTGTGAGTTGCAGCCTACTGATGTTAGACCACATTTTCGTGCGGGCAATTGTTATCATGTTATTGGTGAATTTAAGAATGCGAAAGAAGAATTCGTGTTAGCTTTTGATGCAGCTGAGGCTGGTGGGAATCAATGGGGTTATTTATTACCTCAAATTCATGTGAATCTTGGTATTTCACTTGAAGGTGAAGGTATGGTTATTAGTGCTTGTGAGCATTATCGTGAGGCCGCAATTTTATGCCCCACTCATTTTCGTGCATTAAAGTTGTTAGGTAGTGGTTTACTTGGTGTAGGTGAGTATAAGGCTTCCGTTAAGGCTTTAGAAGAAGCTATTTATATGAAGAATGATTATGCTGATGCACATTGTGATTTAGCTTCAGCTTTACACGCGATTGGTGATGATGAAAATGCGATTAAGGAGTTCCAGAAGGCGATTGATTTGAAACCGGGTCATATTGATGCTTTGTATAACCTTGGTGGGCTTTATATGGACATGGGTAGGTACCAACGCGCTTCAGAGGTTTATACACGGGTTTTGGGTGTGTGGCCAAATCATTGGCGGGCTCAGCTTAATAAGGCGGTATCCTTGTTAGGTGCTGGTGAAACTGAAGAAGCTAAAAAGGCTTTGAAAGAAGCTTTGAAAATGACTAACAGGATTGAATTATATGATGCTATTGCGCATTTGAAGCAGCTTCATAAAAAGAAGTTGAAAGGGAAAGGGAATGGGGATGACGGTTTTATTGTAGTTGAATCGTCAAGGTTTAAACCCTGTGGGGATAAAACAACATTAAGGCAAGAACTTGTTACAGCTCTTAACATTAGAACATTTCAAAGAACCACGAGGTTGACCCGTTGTGATGTTGATCTTTTGAAAAGGGAAATGAACGAAACCGAGACTCCATTGGTGTATTCAGGTAATGGGTTGCCTGAAAAATCTATTCGTAAGGCTTCTTTAGAGGTTGTTCTTCGAAGATTACTAAGTTTCTTAAAACCCGAAACTTTTATAGGAGCTGTGAAGGCGATTAACCTCAAAATCCTTACTGATTTAGATGAAACAGAATCGGGTAGGGTGGATTTAGGTATGTTTTTCGCGATTTTAGCTCCTATATGCGGTGGTTCACCAGACAAACGAAAAAGGGTAGCATATGATTCACTTCTTTGGCGACCTGTAACTGAACAAGCGGGTAATGGGCAGATAAAAAAGATTGATGTTATGCATTATATTAAGTTATTGCGCCAAATATACATTCCCTCACAAGGTGCAAGCGAGCTGCTAGAGATCCATGGTGAAACCGACACTTCATTGGTATCGTTTACAGAGTTTGTTACTATGTTTGATGATCCTGATTGGGGTTTTGGAATAATGTCAACTTTGCTAAGGCTTGAAACTTCAGATAGGAATCGCCATGGTAAACAATCGTGTAGTGTTTGTCGGTACCCAATAATTGGGTCCCGATTTAAGGAGATTAAATCAGGCTTTAGTCTTTGTAGTCAATGTTATAGTGAAGGGAAAGTGCCTCCAAGTTTTAAGCATGACGAGTATCGATTTAAAGAATATGTGAAAGAGAGCGATGCAATGAAAGATAAGTGTATGTGGTTTAGTAAAAGCTCTTCAGGTACCACTACTAATTCGTAGCTATTGTGTGCATTATTTGATGCCTGTATATTCAATTTTAGTTGTTTGATGTGTGATATAGTTCGCCAATGTGTGCATAAAGCTAATGTTGCGATGTATAATAAATCTGCAATTCTTTGTTTAACAACCCTCAAGATGTATCCTTTCTCATTTACTTGTTTTTGACCTCATAAGTATATGGTGTATGTACACTATTTGGAACCCTAATCATTTTTATATAGTTCGATGTCTTAATAGAATTGGTTCTAGGGAAACCTGTTCTGTACTAATTCAGACAAACCCTTTATCCGGCTGGTCATGAAAATGTCCAGGACCAGCCAGCTAAAGGGCTTGTTTTTGTTTCGGCTAGATGCCTTTTCGTCTAAAAATGTTAAAATGAGATCTTTAGGACATATTGAAGTGGTCATATATTGTAGGGTGTGGACATATGTGAGGTTGGTCCATATGAATGCAAAGGACTAAAGCAATAAATGAGAAACTGTTGTATAGATGAAGCAGAGTTTTTAAAAAAAATTGTACAAAGACTAGAAGTTCATAAAAATTTCAAGCTGGCCTAAAAAAAGAAAAGCAATGATCATCAAACTTATAATAAGAATTGGTTGGTAAGGTTTGGTTGAGGGCATTTAAAATAAGGATTGTTGACTTATTGGTACGCGGTAATACAACTTTTATGGCATATTGTATCACAAAGTAGGGCTGAGCAAACGGACCGGCCGGACCGGACCGACCGACAAAACCGACCGGACCGAGACCGACCGGACCGGACCGACCACATTCGGTCCGGTCCTCGGTCTAACCTTTTTGGCAAATTCGGTCCTCGGTCCGGTCGGTCCGGTCCGGTCCGGTCCGGACCGACCAAAAACCCGAAAAAACTTGCCTAATTGGACCGGACCGACCGAAGACCGACCGGACCGGACCGGACCGAGACCGGACCGACCACATTCGGTCCAGTCTCGGTCTATGGTTTTCCCGGTTCTCGGTCCTCGGTCCGGTCCGGTCTTGGTCGGTCCGGTCCGGTTTTCGCCCGATGCTCAGCCCTATCACAAAGTTGTAATAAATTTAAGTATTCATGGTTGTCATGATCATCTATTTTGTTTGTTTTAGTTGATTAAAGCTAAACCTAACCCTTATTTTATGGGATTGTCTATCATTATTGTGTGTTATGTATGATTGCTTAATCATTATTCAAATGTTTGGCATCATTGTAAGATATCTCATTAGCAATTGTTTATAGATATCTGGTCAATGGGTAGTAGAATAAGAAATCGAATCAAGCAAAGTTTCGTGCTTAAGACATTATTTGAGATTGTGCGATTTCGTACTCATAAAATTGCTCGGTGTCGTTTAATGGGAAGTTTTTTAGGTTTTGTGTTATACGTAGTAGAAATATTATAGGAGTTTTGATGACATGGTGTGACCTATAACCCTCTCGAGACCCAGCACTCAATGTTAACGCTGTCTATCTTCTTTGGTGATCATGTTTTCCGATCTTTTAGGCGACTAATCTACAAGGTTTGAGTTCACCATCACACAAACTAAAACCAGATAATCCCTTTCCTTTTTTGAGAAGGGTTGTGTGGCCACATCAGCCTTGTTTGCACAAAATAAAGTTAAAACTTAAAATCTCTAATGTTTTAACGAAGATACACCAAACTTTTGCCACTAAGGTATGACTTTGTACAAATTTAGACTACCCGGTTGCGATACAAGTACACGACACCCTAAACACATCTTGATGTCCGCTAAACGAACTGCATAGCAATTTTGATACGTGTGTTTCAATTTATGACCCAGAAGGCCAGAATCAATCTTATAGAAGTAATTATGTTTATAAATGATGTATGCTATATCATGCATCTTTAATTGATAAAGGATTAGTGTCACTAGTGTACAATTCTCACAAGGGCAGTTTATTTCTTGTATCTTTGAACTTGTTCTTGTTTTAGAGCACAGCATACGTAACAAACAACTATTTTTACCATAAGTGTCCACAAGACCACAACCTTCAGTTAAATCTTCTATAGTACGTTAAGCCAAAGAATTAAGAGCATCGACACAATAATTTTGGATAAGTATAACCCAACACGCATGTAACAGATATTCACAAGACTTGACTACCGTTTAAATGCTTCACAAGAAACATCATTTCAGAATTCAAACGCAAAAAATGAGAGATTCCAACCCGCCTTTCACTGCAAAGTTGTTCACGCACACATTATGCATGACTTCACTCATCATAATCATGGCTTACTTTCAAACAATGGGACACAGACCCTTACCACCACTCGGACACGAGCCAGCACAGGGACATGAGGCGGCACCGGTACCGCCACCAGAGACAGAAATTCCAGATGTTCAGCCACCTGAGTCACTTATCTTGCAGCCATACTATGTAATACAAGATTATGGCTTCTGGGGTGGCTCACCTTACTATGGAGGAAGAGTCAGTGGCGGTCCAATACCTCACGCTGGGCTGGATGATGAAGTTGAAGACATGAATTCTGAAGATAATATTCTGCTAGGTTGATATTAAAGTGATGTATTTACAGATATTTCCATGCTCAGAATGAATCCATCATATTTATGCAAAATAAAAAGGATGTATACCTTTTAATGCAATATTGCAATGTCTACAGATAAAAATTTAGATTTTTGCTTATAACTCGTCCTTATAACTCGTCCTGTTCATAACTTCACATTGTTACAACTCCTAACCAATAATGACAGGGAGCTATGTGAAAATTGACACGAAACATCAGTAAAAATATTTCAAAAACATTATACCAAGAACATACGTTATCTCATGTAACCCCTCCCATAATAAGGTTTCTTTGTTGTCCGAACATGCCAATTAATTCTCTTCCAGATGTGTTTTGAACATTACCTGTTTAAAAGATCATATACAAATCAGCAACAGAAAGAGAAGAGGACTACTAAAAGTCTAAAGTAAACAAAGTCAAATAATCCAGGATTACTAAAAAAACGGTAGTTCCCACAGAAATGCTTATATTTTTATCTCAACAAGGAGTGGACGTTAGACTTTCAAGTGTCAACTAACGTAACTCTTCACTTCAACTTTGAATCTAAAATGAAAGAATTATTCTTTTTTCTAGCCAAAGATTTATAAACAAACCAAGGTATGCATGAGAATAAGTTCATCTTCAAATAGTCTTTGTATCCAAAATTTTCACTTGGCAGATACATGACTTAATGTGGATTAAAAATCGTAATATCATTTTGTTTTATTTCAAACTTCCATAAAATACTTTTTATTCAGCAACATATCTTCATATAGGGATGATAATCAGGCAAAATGGTCATTGACTATCATTCAGGCACTTCAAGCAGCACATCAAACAAACAAGCTTCGTTTACTGCTTAATTCATGCAGAATTTGTTTTATCCAGACACTGACACTTTTAGATAAACACAGACAACATACAACATACAACATGAATGAAGTCCAATGGATTTAAGTCACTCCTACATGAGATGAATGGAAGATGGGCCAGTGAACGCAGCAACTTTCTGAGCTTGATGAGATTCAGACTTGTATAACTCCTTCAGATCCTTTTTAGCACGCCGTGCCTCTCGTTTTTCCTCCTTCACAGCAGCCTGCATGAAAATAAAGCCATTTATCGCAAAAATAAACATGTGGTTTTAAAATTTCCCATGAAAAGATTTACTCCACGAGTACTTCAGAAGTACCATAGGTAATCAGTGATAACCAAAAAAAGGTAAATAGAGAGCATATAGTACAACCAAAGCATATATACCTTTCGCTCTTTCTTTTCTTCCTTTGATTCTGCACCAACTTTCTTCTTTGGCTGTTGCACATCTTTCGGTTTACTATTATCTTTCACAGCTTCAGTACCAGAGGTCCTGTGGGGCAAAAAGTCAACCGGAAGCTTTTCTTTTCCTTTAAGAGCAATTACATGAGTGGGAGCCGTGAAGGCCTTGTTGACTGTTTCTGTCAATTTCTTTCTTCTCCTTCCACCCGGGGCTTCAATCTTCCCGGGGTGGTTATCAAGATTTGAATAAGTAGTTATAATAGTCTCACAATCCCAACCTTCAGATTCATCACTGCTTTCCTCTAATAACACATCTTCTTTGTCATTTTCATTTTCGTTTTCAAACTGTTCAGCATACTGTATGCACCGAGGTCTCAGATCAGCAGCAGTTTCCAGTGAAATTGGCTCTTCTTCTTCTATATTCTTGTCATGCGATAAAACTTTATATTTTCCATCCATTTCTATTGTTTTAATTGCATCTTCTAACGATGTGTCATTGAGCTTCACTGCAAGTGAGTCATGATACTCGTAATCTTCTGATGTGGCTTTTTCATACTCATCTTCACTATCTGTACCGTATTCCTGAAGTTCAAGCTGTAAAAACCAAAAAATAAGTTAGTAAAAATAAATAAAAATACTCAACTTAAATTTGCAACATGAGATCCTCACCAAATCAAACTGTTCATCTAAAGGTCGACGTTCCCTAGGCTTTGCACCAACAAGATTGGGGTTTCCGCCTTCATTTATGTTATCTTGTGAGTAATATGTATTGTATTCCTCTTCATTGTTGTTCACATTTGAATATCCTGCCAAAGTCGGCATCTTATTAAGTTCTAAATCTTCTGACTCGTCTGGAAGGTTAGCATTAAGAACAAAATCTTCTTCCAAGTCCTCAACATCTGAACCAAAGCGCGAATTATCACTATCATCTAACAATGCAGCTACTTCAGGATCTATTGCTTTTTGAATCCTCACAGGAACAGTTTTCACTGCAACACCATAGATTTTGTTCTTGTAGGATTCTTCATCGTCCGCCTTAGAAACCTCAATCCTGGATGCATCATATGCCTGGAAAAACACATGAAAGTAAGCGTACTATGTGTGTAATTTCATACAGGCCATTTATATCTCAATTTTAAGACCACTTAGATTAAGAGTTCTGATCCAGGTTGTATAATTATTTTACTAAAGTCCGTTATTCTAGTTCGTCCATGAAATTAACCATGATGCAGAAATATATGGAACGCGAGATTATTGTCAATTTAGACGGATATTATCCTGAAATTTAGAAGGATAATTGTCGGTTGTTGATTATACCTGTTTAAGGTACTTTAAGTGCTTTCAAAAATTTTATCTAGACCGGCAAATTGTCCAATTGAACCAATGAAGATACTTAGAATCTCAGGAAGATGATCTCAACACATTCAATTTAACACATATACAGAAAAACATCTAGGATAACTATCCACTTATACACTGCATACCATAACTATTTAAAAATACACACTTCACCAGCAAAAACATAACACAAAGCAACTGATCAAACCTAGCCTTAGGATTCTGATAAAAACCCACCAGCAACTCCAATTTCCCTCAAAGCTTAAGATATTCAAGCTCCCACAATTAAATTCATGAGGTCCCCGTTATGTCAACACAACTATAATCCACACCCTAAGAGATGATATGCAAGTGACCATCAGACAACAAAAGTTTACGGCTTTGATACAATTTGCAGCACTCCTCAAATCCCAATGCAATGGAATGACCCAATACTTTCAAAATAAGAAACCTACGTCGATCCCAAATCGTTAACTCATATGGTATCATCTTGCTAGAAGTTGCCAAAGTATAAACGATTAGGTTTAAAATTGTATACCTATATGTGTGCTAACGGACGAAACAGACCAGAACTTGGTATAAAACGCAATCACCAAGTCCTAGCCTTTTTCAACCCATTAGCGCAGACAGATGTCGCAGCGTTTTCATAACCACAATACAGCACTTAAAAAATCCTAAACCTAATCACAAATACGATGACAAGTTCAAGCGAGATAAGAGTCTTAAGTTCAAGGTTTGGTCCAATGTAGGTTTCAATTTCGAAGGTAATAGGGCAATCTGCGTTAAGCTTTGAGAGTTGTAACAAATGATAACAAAACCATATCCTTTTGGAGACTGATAAACACACGGTCATGCACAACAACTGCGTAATAAATTTAAGTAGGGGAGTTTAAATTAACCATTCTACTTCTTTAACTTTTAAGGATAAGTCGTTACTCGTTACACAATCAACTAACTCATGAAACTACTTACCCTTAACTCTATAACAGAAATGTGCCTTAAAACGCCTCAGTTTAACAAATATAAAGCGTATATCTAGCCTTTAACTACTTTCATCGGTCGATAAATAATCCATCATTTCCTATAGAGCTAAAACATCTGTCCGAAAACAAAACATCACGGGGTGTTCTTTTAAGCTTATATAGCGACCTTAATGCTTATGTGGTTTTTAGCTTATGTTAAATAAGCTCACTTTTTGTGGCTTATTTTGAAACTTTTCAGCTTATACAAGCTTATTTTAACATGATAAGCTTATACAAGCTTATTTTGACATGATAAGCTTATATAAGCCGAAAAGTTCCAAAACAAGCCACAAAAAATGAGCTCATTTAACATAAGCCGAAAACCAAATAAGCCATAATCCCACTATATAACCTTAAACAAACACCCCCTTAAAAAAAAAAAAAAAAAAAAAAAAAAAAAAAACAAACAAACCTTAACATCACTAGGCAAGTGGTCAAACCTAGCTTTAGGATTATGATAAAACTCAGAAGCAGCTTTAATATCCCTCAAATGAGACAAATAGTTATACCCATCATCCGGAAACCCCAGCTCCACAATCTCCCTCCTCACTTCATCAGGTAAACCAAACCCACTTCTACTGGGCCCACCTTCTTCAGGAGCGTCATCGTATATCCCGTCACCGTCGCTGTTAACATCGTCTAAAAAAGGTGATTCTGAGTTGTTGTCGACTCTGACAAAGACACGGTCGTTGGATGGGTCTTCGGTGTAAAGTGGGTCGGATGTGTCGCGTGAGATGAGCTGGAAAGTGGCTGCTTTTTTCTTGTCTATGAATTTCTTCTTCTTTCCCATTTTTGGTTCTTGTTGTTTTGTTTGAGAGGTTTGTGGTGGACGAGAAGAGGTGAAGTGTTTTATTTAGGGTTTTAGGGGACTGAGATGGGCTTGGGTAACATTTTTGTGTAAATTGATTGATATTATAAGCCCATTTGGGTTTGGGGCTATTTTTGGACCGGGCTGGATCCAATATTCGAACTAAGTTTTGTTTGCTTTTGCTTATTTTATGTCCAACACAATTTTAATATACCTCACAGACAGATTTCACAAAATTTTAGATGGTTGTCATTTTATATACCACTATACCAAAACCCAAAAACCTTGGCTCACAGCTTCTTTATTATTATTGGTGTGATATATTGATATTTGATATCTCGTGATTTTCGGTAGCCATGTACAATAGCAATAAAGCGGCTCTATTACCAGGGGCGGAGATAAGGGGGTTCGAGGGTCACGTGAACCCGGCGAAAAAAATTGTAGTGTAAATTTTCGAAATTTTTCTGCTATTTTTGTAATTCCCCCCCCCCCCCCCCAGACCAATTTTTAGAGTAGTTTCTAAAAATTATTATATTTTGCCCCATCGACAATAAAGTTCTGGTTCCGCTCCTGCCTATTACACTTGTAAATTAAAGAAAAATTGCATATAAACTTGAATTATATGACTAATATATGTTTAATATAATACGTATTTATATGCAAAACTAATAAATATATGACTCGTTTTAAGTGAAAATTCATTTGCGATGACAACTATTGCACACCTATCCGAGAACCTATGACCCTTTGCTAATCAGAATCACACAACTCTCTTATAATAAGATGCCGACTTCAAAAGCGTAAAAGTTGTCTAAATTCATAGGTCCGAATATAAATTATTAAATTTCAAAGAAAAAAGGTATCTATATTATCTTGATATCTGTCACCAACTTCCCATGTAGAATATTTTTCCTGAATCGATAAATATAAACAATCCAACATGAAACCTTGCTTTATTAATTTGTATGTATGCCACTCTGTCTTCCTTTATCTTTTCCAATCATTCATCATAAAATATATTTTCCTATAACCACAGTTGCAAATTCGCACAGTATATTTTGATGTATTTGTTTTTAAATTGTAGCAAGTAGTAGCTGGTACAAACCACTTGGAGTATCCAATTATAGAGTCTTCTTATTATACAATCGCAATCGATCATACCTTTATCATTGAAGTTAAGAGTTTATATGTCACTTGATAACTTTTTTAGTGTAGTGTGATATTTAAACTATAACTAAATATTTCATTAACAATATTCATTCACTTTGCCTTTTGTTTGGAATTAATAAGTTTTAGTTACTTAACATACAATGCATGTATGACGTAGGGCCGGGTCAATTCAAGTTGAATGTAAAGGGAAACACACACGAACCCTTAATAGTCCTAATCAGATACATGTTCACGAGGTTCAGGTCTAGAATGAGTCCGTTTTTCGACACCCCTAATAAAGCGTAAACTACATAACAGTATAACAGAAAATCAATATTGTCATTGCATATAGTACAAAATCTACGCTAATTGCTATTAGTACATACTGTAAGTCACAAAGAAAAAAACTAATGTAACGAATCTTAGATATCCAAATCTTGAACACAAATCTTGAAAGAGAAAAAGAAAGCTTTTTTTAGTTATACGAATCTTAGATATCCAAATCTTGAACACAAATCAATAAATATTCATATTTGAATGAATGATCGATAGTTGATTTCAATTTTGGTCAGCCAATCATAACTAGGGGCATGCAAATCTAGGTCCAAATCTCCTAACATCGATAAGTATCCATTGAGAACTAAAAATGCCACGACTTTCCACAAAATGTTACTTTTCCTTTAGTCGATAAAGTTAAGTAGTTAACTTTATCTACATAGCATCAATGATGAGTTGGTCCAGTGGTAGGATCTTGGCTTGTTGACCGTGAGGTCTCAAGTTCAAACCCCACTAAGGCTATCTTTGAGATATTAGGAAGTCCTTCTATGAGGGCTTGGTTTGGGTTTACTCAGGTCAAGTCTGAGGGGGCAGGGTTTACCCTTATTAATCGTCGTGCCTTCGGGCGGATTAGTAAGGGGTTCTCCCCCCATCGGGTACTTGAACAAGGCTTACACTTTGAGGGAGCTCTCTAGCGCGGGCCCGGTTAAGACAACGTAAGCTAGACCTCTCGCTGTCGATTCGCGACACGAAGTTTCTTAATAAATTCACTGTTCAAAAAAAAAAAAAAAAAAAACTTTATCTACATAGCCGCCGCATAGAAACAAACAATATTAACAAGATCTAGGTGATTTTGGTTTTTGTTGCCTAAATTCAAGAAGAACCAAACCCACTTGTAACAAAACAAAAATATGCATAGAAACTAAATGACAAAATATATATATATATATATATATATATATATATATATATATATATATATATATATATATATATATATATAAATATTCATTAGTTAACTATCCAAGTGTTCTTGATCTCTTGAATGTCATTGCTTGAGGGCTCATTTGAGGAACTGTGAAGCAATTTCCATCATCTAATCGCCGTTTTCCGCTTGATTTTGTGATCTTATTATTAAGGTTACTTGGAGCGAAAACAAGTGATGACCCATTAAGCATTTGACTTCCAAAATCTCTATTTGGATAATTTTGGCTTTGATAAGAATTATGAACCAATGCTTGTGGTGGTGCTAGCATTGGAGGAGGAGCCGCGGGTGGTGGCGCTTGTGGAACCCAAATTCCCATTGTTTCAGGTGAAAATGAGCCACCCATGCTTCCTTTTAGAAGCTCCTCGTCCCAAAACACGGATAAATCATCATCGCAGCCCTGTAAACACGATTATTAGATTAATAAAAATAACAAACATGAGCAGTTCAAAGTTATAGCTCCCAATATTTTGCGTTAAAAGTAACCTATTTTCGGTTTGTAAACTCGGTGACCATATTGATATAAGCACATCTCTTAATAACAAGGGAATTTCATATAGTGGAAAAAGAACCCAATAATTTGAAATTAGATTAATGGGAATTTTGTCTAGGTGGCAAAATTGAATATCAATATTGGTTAATAAAAATCTAAATTTAAACTCTATTTGGTTAAACTCTTTAATTTTCGTCTAATTTATAAATGTGCTATAGTCATATGTGTCAGTTTTGTAAATAATAATAATAATAATAATAATAATAATAATAATAATAATAATAACTTTAAAAATGAGGGCGTAATTACTAAAACTTTAAAGGTTAAATTTTAAATAAATTATATGAATTTAAATATAATTATCAGTTTTTATGTTTTTTTAATAACTTTATAATTTTAATAAATTAGACACTATATATTTTATAAAAATTACAACAATGTGTTGTTTATTTATAAATATGATTATCACTTATCAGTATATATTAAACTAATGTATTTGAGTAGAATTATATACATAATAAAAAGAAAAACACGAGTCGTTGTGACATACTGACATGTAACGAATGCACACGATTATACATGTATGAACGGCTCTTGTTATTCCTCTTTACGAGATTAAGGGGGTGCTTGGTGGGGGGTAAAGGAGGGGTGGGGAATGGGTAAGGAATTAAAAAGAGCCCACATTCTTTGAATAATTGTGCTTGGTAAAGGAGAGTTAAGGTATTGATTACCCCGTAGTGGGTAATCAACCATTATAGATTAAATTGGGGGGGTAAGGTATTGATTACCCACCTCACTCATTCCTTTCCTTTTCCCTTTCCCTTTTCCTTTCCCCACTTTGAACCAAGCGGACCCTAAGTAAGGATATCCGAAAAAGTAATTTTTTTTAATAATAATCCACAGTAAATAACGACTCATGTTATTTCTATTTATAAGTTTAACTTATGCAAACATAGGTTTAAATATTAAACACAGCTAAATTATTATTAACATGAATATAAATATTAAAATGAAAGTACAACTTCACATGTTACTATAAGATGAAAATAAATAGATGGGATTGTATATATAGCAACAACACATTTCTCAGAGGTTATTACGTGCTAATTAACAAACATAATATCAATCTATATAAAATATTAATCAATTAATACTGAGAAAATTAGGTAAAAACATGCACATATACAAGTATTATAATTATTATAATTATGTAACTATAAAAGATTTATTATATTATATAAAAAAAATTAAACACTACAAAACCAAAAATTTACAAAATTATTACTATATTATTTTAAAACAAAGTTATTAAACATTATTAACCGTAATACTATCTTCTAAAAATGCAAAATTCCTAAAACTAGTTGTTATAATTTCAATAATCATAGTGACACGAAATAAAGTGGTTTGCCTTGTAGCGGATCCAAAAATATCTCACAAGGTGACAATTACCCAAGAGTTAAACAAATCAAGGTAAAAGCTATCGAAAATTTAAAGTTAACTAAACAGTTTAAACTTTAGTTTATTCGTGATCTCGTCCATCAATTCTCTTGTTTTATTTATTCTATCTAAAATTTCACACAACATTTTATTAAATACATTCACGAAAATTTCATTTATCAAATATCTATCCAACTTTTATTATTTTATCAAATAGATTCACGAAAAAGTTCACACAAACGATCAACAAGTTGAGCTTTAATTTGAACCATTCCAAACACATGTGAGTGATTATTTTTTCGTTTTTTTATGAAAGCATGCAAGCTTTCACAAGTAGACAATTTAATGTATTTATAGATCCACCCATTCATGTAACTGATCACAGAATAACAATGTAAAATGTAAATACGCTACCAAAATATATATAAAAAAGTACAAACCTCGGTGAAAGTAGGAGGAGAATCAAGAAAATCCTCAACATGCCATCCTGGTATCGTCTCAATCAAATACTCAGATATGCTACTCGAATTATTCGACATGCTATATTTCGGAACTGTACTTATACTTGTTGCAGTCTTCTGGCTCTTTTGGTTTAGACTTGGAGCAGAAACTCGTTCTTGGCCTCCAGATTTGGGCTTTTGATCAGGAACAACGGTTGTTTCGATGGTGGGCAGTAACGTAGCTTGTGATAACTTAACGCCCGTATGTAGAAATCGGTTGTGATTCATCGTATGCTCGTTCACTTTATGTATTGCGACATCACAATCTTTGCATAGTATTGCTCTATCTTGTTGACAAAATAATAAGCCTTTCTTTTCCTATAAAAATAACATAAAATTTTCTAAAACATATTTTACGAATTAACAACAATATACCCAATCCCGCCAGAGCGAGTTACGGGGAGATATAATGTAGACAGATCCTACCTCTACCCCGGATAACCTGAGAGTAGAGAGACGGCTTCCAGGGAGACATATTTTACGAATTAAGAATGATTATATTTCATAACAGATAAGCAATCCTAAGTACTTTACTAAAACTTCTTTGTTGTGCCCACCAGCCTAGAGGTCGTGAATTCATTTGTGAGATATGTGATACAGAGTGTGAAAAAAATTGTCGTTCAAAAAAGAGTTAACTATTACCTGGCAAATGTCACATATAGGAGAATCTTTAGGAGAAGGTTGGATGAGGGAGAAACGAGGGTGTTTTCCCGCAAGGATGTTTGCATGGTGGACGCGGTGATCGCAGGCGCAGCACAGGGCAGCGTCGTCCGCGGAGCAATATACCGATGCTTCGTCTTTGTTACAAACGTCGCAGATGATCCTCATTTTAGTAATGCTATTGATGGGTACATGAGAAAATGTAAGGAATTTTATAAGTGGGCATGGGACTACAATGTTACATAAATATCCGCTTCATAATGTTCAACTTGGTTTAAAATATTTTTTTGACTTATTTGAGATTTGTTATTTTATTTTTTCTATAAAGTTTTTTACCTTCTCATAAGTCACAATCCATACATTTTAATGTTTTTTAATTCGTGATGAAAATCTATGTTTCCCAGAGTAAAACTTATGTATGTGTATTAAATGTGTTCATTTTTGTTTTAACTGGAAAACGGAAAAGATAATGATTTTGTTCTAGGTAGCAAAAGTTACAATCAAATCTAGATGTATTTTCACACTTTTGGTTATGTGTTATAGAAACGGGCATAAGGGACAATTACTTAAAAATGTACACAACTTGTCAATTTTTTTAATTATGTGCAGTCTTTTTATTTTTTGTTATTATATATCTCTAATTTTTGAATTTCGACATTTTTGCCTTTGCCGTGATTGTCCATTGTTCCCTTGGTGCGCTGTCATTGACGGTGTAAATTTGTTCGTTCGAGAAAACATATTGATCTCTTTCCATATCCTATCCCCGGTTGTTGTCCTATCAAGATGTGTCCCTTCTTTTGACCCCTTTTCCGATTTATTAGTGTTGTTTGCTTATGTAAAATGATCATTTTACTTTTAACTGTCAAAAGAGTGGGTACAAAATATAAGGGTACAATGTTCATTTTAGATGAGCAAATACACACATGGGAGGAAATTCAAAATTTTGGTGTACATACAAAAATATATGTTTCTCCTTATCTGTAACACACGATGTTATTAAGTTTCAGAAATTGTGTTTTCTCATTACATCACTTTTTATATTTACATAAAATTGTGTTCACAAATCTTTGACTATATGTAAACTGTGCGGTGATAATGACGATACTCTAATAGTCGAATGTGCTGGTATGTTGTAGAACAATCTTGACCAAGTTGTGAAGTATCCAATGTCAAGTTGCATGGGATTGAAAACAAAGAAAACGGGCCTTATTTCACATGGAGTAGGGTATGTTCGGAACAACCTTTAACTTGTAACTTAGTAGCTTTTAATCATTTTAAAAGTAAAAGAGGCTGAATAAAAAAATGTCGATATTTTTTGGGGAAAGACTTCTTTATGTGCCCTTTTGCTAGTGGGCATATTGGAACTCCAACCAATAATTATATCTTCTTATAGTTTAATAGTTTAGGAAATTCACCTAAATGGGAAGAAAAAAAAAATTAAATTGCTTTTTAAAATTACGCCTCATAAGTCGTAACTTATTGATTTATGTAGCTTAACAATTTGCGTATCCGCTTTTCCTTTCGAGTGCAATGTACTCTTTTTGGCGGAATTGAATGTATATCTCTACAATGATTCTTAAATATATGTTTAATTTGGCATCTTAAAATATATATATATATTCAAATGCTCCTAACTTTTTAACCAAACCAAAAGACATTAAAACTATCTTAAAGGATTATAATACTTAAGAGTGCTAGGTGTGTTGAGTTATAAGTGTCGTCATGTTAGCTTAACCCTATAAGATTTTTTATTTTTTAGTTTTATTTTTTTTAAATCCCATATAACATTTTTGTAAAATACAACCAAAAATCACATTCACTCCACTTTTACACTCAAAACCAAAAAGAAAAAAAAAAACAAATAACAAAAAATGGGGTAACGCTCGTTGCCACAATGGCGGTGGCGCCTCTAACGAGCATGCACGGTGCAATGGTGGAGGATGGCGGGCGCCATAAATGTCATTTTGGCACTATAATGAGTGCACCTTGCCCTCTTATGTTGTAAACATAGTTTCAGCATTTCTATCAATATATCGTTTATGAGGGAGCATTTTGACGCTTTACGTATATATGGTTACATTTCTTAGTATGAAATATGAATCAAGCTATTTTTATCGGGGCCCTGTTAAAACATCATCTGTTCTTCTGATCGGTTGTTATAAAAATATTTTCTCATTTATTGTTTTAAGAATATCCTATAATGCAACTAGACTATAATAAATGTTGTGGATAGACAAAGGAATAAGAGATCTTAATAAAGCAATTGGGTCAAAGTCTTTAACTGAATCAATAAGTCCCCTAAACAATAAGACAAATAGCTACTTTATAGAAAGTTTGATTTACTTAATGAGAAGTAAGAACGCTTATGGCCTTATGTTTGACTGTGAGAAAGAGCACCCACACTCGTCATACAGCGAATGCTGCTCGTCCTAAGATAAGTAATGTATATGAGCTCAAACTTTGTAACGTGTTCTCATATATATGACGTTATATTAACTTTCTATTCAAGTGATGATTTGCTTTTACAATGTTCATCAAGTGAATTCACTGTTGACTAAGAGACCTGGGAATCGTAACACTTCCACGGTGTTTTTGCTGATTTGGACAAAATTCAACGGCGTTATAGCGTTATAACGAATTCCAGGGGGTGTTGCGTTTCCATTTGCGTTAGTGTATCAACGTACGTTTTCATTTAACAATTCATTTTCAAAAAAGTCCCTTGCATTAAAAATGTTACCGTTTGGAGGATGGGTGGGTAACGGCTACATTTGAATCCGGAAAAAAAAAATGTTTATTATAACCGTTGGTGTGTACCAGTGTAAATAAAAAAAAAATAAACAATGTCGGGACGTGACGATCAAAGTTTTATGAACTTGATGATGGGTTTTAGAAATCCT
This sequence comes from Artemisia argyi, assembly GCA_030686995.1. Classification (NCBI taxonomy): domain Eukaryota; kingdom Viridiplantae; phylum Streptophyta; class Magnoliopsida; order Asterales; family Asteraceae; genus Artemisia; species Artemisia argyi. Next base: position 37,130,090 of record CM060689.1, on the reverse strand, counting down.
AACCCGAACAATGTCAGATCTTCGTCAACTCCTAACCCACTTAATTTGACACCCGAACAACAACAACAATTTATGTTAATGTTGCAACAAAATTTCTCACTAACCCAAACTGAGCAACAAACACCGCCAACACCACAAACTCAATCCTCACAATCGGCGTCTGTGGAGCCAGAAGCTACGTCTCTACAAAAACATAAACGTGGAGGTAAACGTATGTAAAAAAAAGCCAAAGAAACCCAAGTGTATGATGAAAAAAATCCCGACGTGAGCAATACTACGTTACGTTGGACATCGGAAGAAAAAGCTTTACTTGCCATATGTTGGGTGGTCGTTTCCGAGGATAAGAATGTTGGAGTTTCTCAAAAGTCCACCACGTTTTGGTATCGGGTTATGAACTAGTTCAACCGAAAAAATTTCTAAAACCGTAACAACGATATGCTATCAAGCAAGTGGCATACGTTGAACGCAAATTTCCAAAAGTTCGAAGCGGCTTACAAACGTGCTAAACGTTTGACAAAAAGTGGTGAAGGTGAAATGGATGATATGAGGCATGCTAGACAATTCTATCGTGACGAGCACAAAGGTATTTCGTTTGGTCAAGAGGATACGTGGTTGATTTTGAGGGCATGTCCAAAATGGGACGCGCCGGAACCGATTGACTTAATCGGAGAGGTCCCCGGTTGATTCGTGTGAAAACCAATTATAATAATTATAGTATAGTATCGAAGTGATCCGCGTAAAATACGGATCACCCGAGTCGTTTTCCCAAACGAAGGCGAATGGAATCGAGAATATCGATTCGTGAAATCGTGAGTTGAAAAGTGAGAAAGTGAAAAATAGCAATCAAATAGTTCACGTATTCACAAACAAGTATGAAATATGCAAAGATTACAAGCTAATTATGCACCGAAATGAAAAACGTAAAAACGGAAACGCAACCGTAAAATTTAAAATGTAACGTATATCGAAAAATTATCCTACGAACTTGAAAATATTTTCTAAAAATTTAAAACTAATAAAAAGAATTTTAAGAAAAAGAAAAATATTTTTTAGACTTTTTATTTATTTTCTAGAATTAATTTTCTATTTTTAGAATTAAAAATAAGGAAAAATAGAAAAATAACTTGGAAAAATGAAAATTAAATTCTAAAAATTCTAAAATATTATAAAAGAAATTCTAAAATTATTTTTGTATTTTTCAGAACCTTTTTTTGAATTTTTATTGATTTTTGGTAATTAATAACTATTTAAAAATTGAAAATAATCAAAAGAAAATAAGAAAAATAGTAAAAAGTCTTGGAAAAATCTGGAAAATTTCCAGAAAATCAAAAATAATAAAAGAAACTCAGAATAAAATTTTAAAGTGAAAAACAGCTTATTTGGAGCTTTTTCTGACTAAACTGCTTATCACAAGTGCTTATTAATAAGCACTTGTCATCTGATTTAGATTAAACTTTGAACACTGACCAATTATGAAGTATTAAGCTCAGACGTGACAGAAAATGATGTATGATAAGCTCAGAAATGCTCAAATGCACAGATTAGTAGCAATAAGCTATGAAATAAGCACAAAGTGCTATGCAGAATAAGCACAAGCTATCTCAGAAGCAATTTGACCAATCACAAATAAAAAACTACACAGATTAAGCACAAATCACTAGTCTACTCACAGTAATAAGCTCAAACACAAATAAGCAGGCTACAAGTCACTAACAGAAGTTAATCACAACCTATGAACTTACAAGGTCAATTCAACAGATGAAATAAGCTGCTATTAAGAAGCTAATTGGATCTACTGCAACTCTGCTAGTCAGAGATCACAAATCTACCAAGAACTTGGATCTCCAAACTCATTACCCTACTTGAATGATGCCTTGAAAACAGGTCACAACCTGTGGTGCAGGGGACTATGGTGTCCACACAGGCAACTACTAGCTTAAATTTCTATAAGCTAAAAAGCTTCAAGACTGAAATTTCTTTTTGATTAATGTTCTTATACTAACAAGCTTTAGAAAACAGCTTTCAAATTTTTTTTCCAATTAATAATAAAGCCTACAGGTTATCCCAAAATTCTGACCAAATCTGAGTTTATGACCTTTTTGACTTTTTGATATTACTTCTAAAGTTGACTTTATTGAATTTTAAATGATCCTAGATGCTAAAAGATGTTATACTAAGCTATAATGCTACTAAATTGAGCTACCTATACTAATTTTGTTCCTACAAATCAAACTGATATACCAAAAATCTGATTAATGTGACAGTTAAAGGGTATAAAAGCTACTTTTGACTTTTAATGATCTAATTACCAAATTTATGTATTACTAAGACTATATCTATCCTATCTGAGCTATTTATGCAACTAAGCTTATCTGTCTAACTTTAGAGCTAAGCCAAACAGTTACTACCAAACACCCCTTAATGTGACTTATTAAACTACAACTCTATGATTTAAGCTACAAGTTACTAGCAGCCTGTCCTAGATAGCTTCTAATTGCTACACAAAAGCAATAACTACAAAAAGCTATCAGTAGATTCACTCACATTCAGATCCTTTATTACACAAGTGAACAGATGATCAACAAGTTACTCAGGTTATGCAACTTAGCTACTAAGACCAATTCTCATTCAAATCTACAAGACAATGACCAACTCAGATCCACAACAAGATAGTAACACAGATATGAGATCAATCAAAACTACTAGTAGAAAGCTAGAATGACAGATGATCAGTACTCAAATATACTACTCAGATAGTCAAAATTATACTACAAACTATCAATTATCAAGGCTAAAATCTACTCAGAATCAAACTAGCAAGACTACAACAGATCAAATCTATCTATTATACTATCAAACCTACATTAATCAACGATCAATCAATCACAGAACAATCAGAATTAGCTAATACTAGATATGAGACAGATAACTACTACTATAACTAACAATCTAGTACTATGCTATAATTTGAAAATGAGATCAAAAGTTACCACAACTCTCCCTCAGCTAGAACAGAGGGAGTTCACTGTTGCCTATCTTTAAGATAGGCTGATATCTTGATTGTCTGAATCAGCTATCAGCACACCTCAGCATCATTTTGAAATACCTCTCTTGGAATTTGAATGAAACAGTACATATGAAACTTAAGCTTTTTGAGCTTGATTATGATAAGCATAAGCTGAATTGAGCTTATTAAAGATTGAGAACAAATTTTGAAACTATTTTTTTTTATTTTTTTTAATATTTTTCTGATTTTTTTATTCTTTTCTATATTTGAAATACTTGTGACAGGATTGAAAAGGATACTTGATTTAACTATATTTGATAACAAAAGAGATTTTAGAAGAGAAATTAAGCTGAGACTAATTAATATAAGCTAGTAATAAGCTAAGTGAAAAAAATAGAATAAGCAATTGAAATTGATTAATAAGCTAAAATTATAAGAAGAAAACTCAAATTTTATTAAAAGCTAATTATTACAAATACTAGTCTAGATACATTTCTGCAGCATAACACTACCTAAAAATCTGCATACAAAGAGCTTAAAATGACACCTATTTATAGATGAGGTGAGAGAGTTGGGTATTCAAATGCCAAGCTGGCAATCCGTGCCTCATTATGCTTCTATCAATCAATCACAGCCCTATGATCATTATGTGCTTCTTCAAATTGATGTGAACCCTCAGATCATGATCAATGATGTGGCTTCTCCAATTAGCATACACCATATGTCCCGTTTGTGTGTAAGTACTATCTCTCCGTGTCAGATATGAGTCAGAGGCTTCTAGAAGGGATACTAATGATTGGAATGACGTGCATCATCCAATCTTATTGTGCCACGTGACCCTGATAGATTCCCTTACATTCTCTGACATGTGCAGGGTCACGTGAGGTTCTAGAAGGTATAGTTATTGGCTAATTGATGGCTAGGTGAGGTGAGTTTGAGCCAATTGATGGAATTAGTGTTCTAGAGTTCATGAATTCTGGGTAAGGGTGATTTGGGGAAGAAATTATGGCGCGGGGGCTTTGTTTATTATTATTTGACCTTGGGATTTTGGGCTCGGGTCACAGGAACTAAACATTGGGCCTTAGTAATATAATTGGTGGATTAGGATTTGGAGTTTGGGCTTTAGTAACTTCATGGACCAGGGCTAGTGTTTTATTTTCAGATTTTTAGTAATGAAAATTACAACGACCATATATGTAAACTTCCAAACTCCAAGGGCTGAATAGTAATTTCTTCAAAATATACTTCAGGGACTAAACTTGCCACGTCTGAATAGATGGAGGACTAAAACTGATTCTTGGATTCCCGGCTTTGACTTTTTGACCAACTTCTACTCTCGTGCCCGATTTATCGATAATCATGTGATTTTTCGTCTTTTTATGATAAATCCGTCCCTGCACATTCACAACATAAAAACACTTGTTCTCTTGGCATTTGTTAGCTCAAATAGTCATTATGGGTCGGTATTTAGTAATATAAAGGTGTTTAAATTAATACACACCACCGGTCAAACCAACGAAGAGCTATTCGGTCATGATGCACGACCACGTCCGGCCGGGAAAGCACGCACCGGGAAAAAACAAAAGTCCGATACATCGACTAGCACAGGGGGAAGTGCGTCAAGCAATTTGGATTCTATGACAAACGAGCTTCAACTTAGACGGGAAGAGGCCCAAGCGGCGTACGAAGCGACTAGAGTGAAAGACGAGACGACTACGCGTTTGGAAGAATTTAAATTTCTCGGTATGAAAATGAGTGACATAGATCTGGAGGAGGCGCATTGGATCAAAATGGAAAAACAAAGAATCAAAAATAAATATAAGTTACAACATCCGCCAACCGACTAGTTTAAATTATCTACTTATTGTATTTTATTTCGTATGTTTCATTTCGTAGTTTCTTTCGTAATTTCTTTTATGTCATTTGTTTTATTTTTAATTGTAATGTTTTTATTTCGTATTGTAATTGTTAGGTGCCCATATTGATTACACAAGGTATTCAATGAGAGAAATGAGATGAGAATGTGAGATGGTTGATTATTTGATAAGAGAGAAATAGAAAAGCAAGAGTTTCATTAGCATATCAAAATAACCAACAAGTTTACAAATGGTCTAAGCATTCTATATGTAGGGAAGGAGCTAGGGCAACACTCCTTCTCCATCCTTTCCTACTTTCCTGTGGGCTTAGAAGCCCATGGACTATTAGACTTAAGCCTAGTAAACATAACATATTACATAAATGAAAGTAAACATTAACTAAGCAACCTAATGTTATTACAAATGACCGAGAGTTGACAAAATATAAAAACTACGTTCCCAACAATCTCCCCCAAGGGTCGGTCATCACGGTTGCTTGACGTCTTCGTCTTATTTTTATCTTTGACTTTCAATGCTTTAGACATCTTCAAACATCATTATAGAGAAATTATTCATCGTTCTTTGTTGATGTGATGGTGATCATGTTATGAAGTTGTCTGTCGTTCGTCACTTCTGTGCCTGTGGTGGTTGTCCGCCCATTTCTACATGCTCATACATCTTTGAACTTTTGACATTCAAATGCACGTAGTTCCCTTTCTTTCACTTTGATCTTTAGTCTTTTTACTTTATAGATTCTTCTTTTTGGCGTAGAATCTTTCTTTGAACTTTGTGTTGCTTCGGTCTTTGAGGGAGCTTTCAATGACTTCAAGATGTATGTATGAGCATGTGGAATCCGTCGCCATGGAGGTGATATGTAGCTGAATGTAAACAGTTAGCAATAAAACATCTGGTACTTATAGATAAGGAATTAGAGATCGTCAACAGCATAGTGTGAAGACTCCTTCTAACCCTTATCAAGGTCGTTCCCATGTCAGATACTCCCGAGAGAGCTTACAAGACCTACTTGGTAGCTCAATGACTGGGTGAGTCGCTGGGGATCACTCCACGACTGTAGACCATTTAGGAACCACTGCGAACACTAAGCGTAACCCACAAGGAGTTACCTAAGTGACCTGCTGTCAGGGCTATTAGATGTTGACCCTGGCAGGAGTTTCCGTTCAATCATTGAGAAATACTTATGTAAATTCTCTCATAAACGTTCTCGGTAAATTGCTAGGATCTGCGAAGGACTCGATAGTTTACAGCTGATGTCCATTGATGTAGAACACCAATTGTAGAAATTCTAAGTGTTCCTAAGAGATTTTTGATGTATCCCATGGCTCTAGACTCGATAAGTGAACACTTAGGTTTCCTATACGGAGACTAGGGAGGGGTGTCCTGCTTCAATACTAACCATCTCTTAGAATTAAGTTGATAGATTACACCGGTTCCCCGTGAGAATGAAACAAGCTCTTTTAAGAGAACTTGAGTGGTTAAGAAGGTTTAGTACATTGCGTCACTGGGTCCATGACAACTTTATTTTCAATACCGGTGTTGTCTTTGCAACAACCAGTAGCATACGAATTGAACCCGGTGTCTGCCCTAAGGTTGAACATTGGAGGGCTATTCTTTTCACCCTTTTTTTTACTTTTTTTTTTAATTCTTCAACCCCTTCTTTCTCCTTTCATTCTTTTCTCCTTTTTTTTCATATCATACCTACGGACTTCTAATTCTAACTATTGGTGATGTCGTTGGGTAGATCCCTCCAGCTCTGGCGGATCATAGGACGGTTTTCCCTATCTTAGTCACCTTATAACACCATGACTATCCTATAATTGCCATGAAACCTTTTATTGAAAATCTCTCAAAGTGCTTGTGATTATTAAACATTTTGTTTAACACTTTGAGAGTTTTATGTTATCTTTTTAAGGGCTCCCCCTTCACATGTGCTCATGTGTAATTAATAAATTTGCACATGCGGGAGGAGCAAACACTTTTTGAATTGATCCACTTTCAGTGAACAAGACCGATTCGAGATACGCTTACATCACTAGTTAGACTAGCTTGAATTTATTACCCGGCCTGGTCAAGTCCACAGAAAGTGTCTCAAAATGGTACTTTCCTACTTAGACAAATCCTTTTCGAGACACTCTTACGTGGCTAGTTAGAGAGTTCCATTGTCAGCTTTTAGGTGACAACTAACTCTGATAACTAACTTGATGTCATTACCCGTCGAGGATAAGTCTTTTCGAGATTACTTAACTTTTTGTTTCGTCAATTCTTGGGTCAATTCTGAGTCTAGCTCGCATGAGATTCAATTTTAAGCAACTTTGAACTTTCATATTTTAATCACTTTTCTTTTTCTCCCCCTCAAAAATAGCATATAAGATGTTGTTTTTGATAAATTTTGATTAAAATATGTTTTTTGAGTTTTATGGGGAGATATCAACAAGAATTTTGTTTTCAAGTGCTCCCCCTCAACAAGTAAGTACTTATTGAGGTGAAATACTTGTCTTTTGAGCAGAATTATGAAAATCAGAAAATGTTTGATTAATTCTACTCAAAAGTAAGAAGCCTTCGCTCCTTATATTAGGATTGAGGCACTGAAGCGTACATCAGGGTCCTTTCTTTACAAGAACGGGTTGTACACTGTAATGCGTGCACAAGCCATAATGATTCACAACACACAATGAAATAATTATGATTGAAATGTTAGTACCCGAGTTATCCAGCTTACAAATCATCAACCAGTGGAGCATCAAAGTCTGTGAACTGAGGTTCTGGTCTTTAGAAGATTCTGACAGGGAATGAAGGTCTGACCCCAATGTAACTTTCCAATTGTCTGATTTGTTCTCGACGAAATAGCCATTCTTCAATTTTCACGACAAAGTTGCGGACTTGTCGTCTGGAGCTGGATTTCCAGCTTGTAGATTCACCCTTAGATATCTTTCTCTTATCATCTTGCAACCTTTTGACTAAACCATCTCGAACGCTTTTGAGCGTGGAATCACAGAACTTATGTAACTCATCGAGCCTCATGAAACTTAATGTCTTCTTGTTGTTAAGGTAGGTGAAACCAAATGATGTTTTTGGATGAGCGTGTATTGTGACATTTGTTATATTCCTTGAATTGAGAGTTGGGGTTTAGTCAAATTGATCTTCTGTTGGTAACTTTCAACTCCAAGATGAAGGTCTTCCACTCTTTCTTGAACTATTAGCCGTCTTATGTAGAGAAGTAGAGATGCAATGAAGTTGTATTGTGTTTGAGTTTCAAATTCACGCATTCTTCCTTGAACCTTTTCTAGATACATGTCTTCGATGTCATTTAGATAGAGGTCGGGAAAGTTTGCTTCAGAGAACTTGCATTTCTTTTCATCTTGTCTTTTGACGACAATCTCGCTCATGAAAGTGTAATTAAACCTTTTCGACTCCTGAATTTCCAAGATAGCAACGATTCTTGATTTATGCTTCACATTCTCTATTGATTTGATGTCTAACCTGTGAGTGTACCCGAGTCGACAACGTTCAGGCCAGTGCTGAATCCCAAGTAAAGCATATCTGTCGTAGGCGACAATGGAGTTGCTAAATATCGGAGTTGATTCTTCAATTGCAGGAACATCATACCTTGCAACTGGCACTGATATAGTCAATGATGAAGCATATTTTTGTTTAGTTTTCTCTTGTGTGAGTTGGAGGTTACGAAGATCTTTGTTGAAGAAGAAGCGATAAGGTATCTTATCTTTTTCTGGAAATCCTTGCAATGGTAATGTTTTGGTCCAATCGGTGAAGTATGGCTTGTCGGGTTTTCCTGAATGGATGTCGAAATTCGCCTCAGGCTTTAGCCAGTCAAACTTTCCTGACATTGCACTAGCTATATTCTGCATGTGAAATTCGAGTTCCATCTTGTTTCCTGATCTAGACTTGAGGAAATCAAGCGCATCCTGATTGATTCTTCTCAACTCAGCCTTTGTTAGTTTCTCAATCTGAAGTCCAGCCATTATACTCTGAGTGTATTGAAGTGTACTGCCCGGGAGTGGTTCTTCATCTTTGAGAGGAGGTTGAGACTTGATTAATTTAGTTAACCAATCACCTTATGGTGTGTCATCATTTTCGATCCAAGAGTGACGTCTTCTTTTCTTAGATTTCTTTGACTTAGATGTTTTATCCTTGTCTTGAGCTTTAGAGGTTGATGATGGTCCAGGTATAGATTCAGAGATTGGAGATGCACGATAGTCTGTATCGGGTTGTCCCTGATAATCATCTACAGGTTGCATGAAAGGTTTTTCCTGGTCAGTCGGACCTAGACCAGAAGCTGAAGTATGTTGCTGATTTGCAGTAGGTGTTGAATCTTTTTGTGGTTGTAGTGAAGATGATGGACCGGTTGCAGACTTGTGTTTCTTTCCTTTCGAGTTAGGGTCCGGGTCTTCATCTTTCCTTGACCTTTTCAAAGATCCAGTAGCTTCTTTGCAAGACTCTTTTGACAAGTTAGCTGCAATGGCGTCGACAAGTGCTGTTTCTTCAGGTGTCAAAGTGGTTTTGTATGCAACTTTGTCGTAGAGCTGAGCAAGCAAGTATTCTACTGATGGTTCAGAAATGGTTGGAGTTGTTGTTGAAGCTTTAACAGGTTGAAGTGTGAACGGTGTTGTTGACAACATTTTTCTTACGACACTTTTAATCCTGTGCTCCAAGTTATCCTTAATCGGTTCTACAAGACTTGCCACTTGAGGAGTGACAATATCAACCAGATTCTCTGCAAGATAATTGAAGGTGAAAGTCTTGATTATTCCTTCCAAATCTGCTTTCATAAACCTATCAATCTCCTGCCTTTGCCCCTGAAAGTCTTCAACTTGTTTTGCAAGATTATTAACCATGGTTGTGAGACTTTTTACTTGCTCCTAAAGATCAACTGGATTTGTGGGTTCATTGATTGATTGTTGTTTAGATGCAGTTTCAGATGGTGGAGGAGATGAATGTTCTGGTGATGATTCTGAAGAAGATTCATTGTGTGAGCTTGAAGAAGAAGCTGGAGGAGTAGGATCCTTAAGATGTGTTCCTTTGGGAAGTGGAGGTTTCTCTGCAGATGTTTTCTTTGAAGATGATGAGGGATGTAAAAGAGAGTGTGAAGGTGATTGAAGAAATATGTTTGTGTTGAATTTTTGTTCTTGTTCATTCTCTTCTTTATCTTCGCCTTCTTCTCTTCTATGTTCCTATTCTTGTGCAAGCTCGGAATTTATGAGTTGCTCCAATTCCTGATCAGTGGTGAAGGTTTCTTCCTCTGCAACCTTCTCCTCAACTGTTGGAGCTTCCTTCATAATAGTATTTCCTTCTTCATCTTTATCTTCTTCTTTGTCACTAGATTGAGGAATCGGTTCAGAAGTAGAAGATACAATGGGTGGAACAATACTACTAGAGGCAACTTCATGTTTTGGTTGATTGACATGTAGTGGTGAAGGTTGTGGATGAAGTCTGCTGAGGAGTGATGCTTCCCGTTGTTCTTTAAGAAATTGCTTCTCTTGGGCCCTTGTATCGACAACAATACGTTTTAACTTTCTCTTGTCGACCAACTGTTCAACTATTGGTTCGTCTTCTTCATCATCATTGACCTCAACATTCGGTTCAGTTATGGTAATTCCTCATCTTTTTCTTTCATCCATTTCAAGAGTTTCCAAGCTTTGTTGTTTGGCAAGTTCCATTTCTGGAAATTCTTCTTCAGTTATTCTAACTCTTCGTTCAAAATCTTCTTCATCAGTTTTGGTGTCGAATTCAGACTCACTTTCAGAAGGTGGGGGTGTTGGTTCATCTTGAAGGACGAGTTTAGGAGTGATTTTCTTTCTTGGTTTAGTAGCAGGCTTAGGTTTAGGGGTTGGTTTGGGTTTGAGAGTTGATTTTGATTAAATCGAACTTGTAGTGCTGCTTGTACTCCCTGTTTTTCCACCCCTTTTGCTACGTGTCAGTCGTTTCTCTTGTGGTGCTGCAATCTCTCCTATGTTTCCCACCTTACTTCCTTGATAAGCTTTTTCATAAAGTTCAAAGCTCTTGGAGCTTCTGATCTTGTCGTCAAGGAGATAGTCTGGAATCCTTTTGCCTTGTTGTTTTGTATAGGACATGGTCTTTTTGACAAAAGCAATTGTGAAGTCATCCTGGTAGAGGTTTTTTGGTTCATTAAGGTCTTGCATTCTTGTGGTGAATTATGGTTGATCTTTACAAAAGTGCTCGATGAGTAACTTGGTGAATCTCACAAACGGGATCATTATCTTTTCATGATCAGTTTGGATGCTGTAGACCATGTCGCTCATTATAGAGCTTGCATAGTCAATTGGTAGCATGCTGACCATTCCCCAAAATACTTGCAGATGTTCAAGCTTTGGATGTCCATGACCGCTTTTTCTTCCCGAAATTGAATGAACGACCAACATAAAGAAGGTTCTCCACGGCTGAGGCATATTTTTGGCATTGAATCTTGAATGCTTAATCGGAGGTAAATCATCTTGAACATCGTATCCCAGATCAATGAGATAGTCTAGGATATCCAATTCAGGCAATATTGGAACATATTCATTCTCAGGTCTGGGAAAGAGGAGAACTGTACGAAGGACATCCGGATCTACGGTATAGACTTGTCGATCCAAAGTGACAGTGAAGGATTCATCATCCAAATTAACCTTTGTAGTAAGCCAGAATTGATGAAGATAGAATGCTGGAACTGAAGTGGACTTGTCAAGTAAATGCTTGAATTGATGTACCAGGAGTATATCTTTCACTATCTTGCACGAGTCCTCATGAATTCTTAGTTTGTCGAAATCAACTCGAGCATTGTTTCTGCCAATGGTGATGCGGTAATCAGCTGGGACAATTTCATTCAGTGTGAGCAATGGAAGAGCTTGTTCAGGGACATTCTCTGTGTGTTCAGCCATTATTATCTGAAAATGTATTATCATAAACCAAACATCCAGATTTGTTACATGTTTGCACAATCACAAGTTTGATTAAAGATAAGCACATAGAACACGTAAGCACGGATGGTTCAATTAACATATGTGAAATGATGTATGATGTAATCAAGACAAAATTGATATATTCGAATCATGAAATCAAGCATAAAGCACTAAGACATATATATGAGCACAAATACATCAAAAGTAATCCGCGATACATAACATCAACACACATAATTGCAAAAGATAATAAACTCCCCATTCGAAATTACAATATTACATAGATCTCAACAAAATGCAAATAGGACAAATTTCGCAAGTGAACATAATTTACAGTCTCGAAAAAATCTTTAAGTGTATTTTCGAAAATGGTAATGTGATAACATGAGCCTAAAAATTTCACAAAAGCAGAAATATGAAGTATTTCCGAAGAGTTTCACCAAGTGTGTTCTCGATAAATAATTTATCGAGAATGCAGCCTTTGGGAAAAATTTCGCAAACACTCATATTTTGCGTTTTCGAAACTTTCCACCACGTGTGTCCTCGAAAAAATAGTTCTCGAAAGTCAAGACCAAAGTGAAATTACGAAAACACATTTAATAAGCATTCTCGAAAAATTTCCAAAGAGTATTCTCGAAAAAAATGATATTTTCGAAAACAGCAAGACTTTTGGAAAAAATTTCTAGAACATTTGTTAAGTGTATTTTCGAAAGTTTCACCATGTCTGGTGTTCTCGAAAACCTGTTCTCGAAAGTATTCTTATACAAGAATTTCGACAATGTGTAGACGTACGTTTCTTTTGCAATATAGAGTTTCCAGAGAGTGTATCCTATTAATGTGAATGAGAAACAACAATTAACACACATAAATGACACAAACTCACTATTTTCGAAACATGAACTATATCAAATAATCGAGAATCAAAATTTCAAGCAATTATCCATCATATCAATGTATCATGCATCAAGAAACATTCTATATAACAAGTTAGGCACATGAAATTGACCACATGAACAACATACAAGAAAAACCCAATTGAACATAAACCTTAGTTATCGAGATTTATGCATACATGGATTAAGAAGTAATTAAAGTGCATTATTATGATTCTTGTACACAAAACAACATATCCCACCAATAAAATTGACCAAAACATCACAGAATCAAAGACACCCAAATTGTACATAAACCCTAATTTTTGAGAATCAATCAAACGCGTTTCTGGAAGTGATTAACTATCATAGGCATGATTAGAACATGTAAAAGATCAAAAGCCCTATGAAAAATTACACAAGCAAACTCATTTTAATCATTTCCGAAATTTTTGAAACCCTGGAGCTTCAAATCACAATTCCAAGAAATCTAACCGTTAAAATCGTGATTAAACAAAAACCATTTCATGTAATACACTTGAGATCATTTAGGAACTTACGGTTTGAAGATTTGTAGAACGGATTTTATTGTTGATTTTTAGCCCTAGATCGAAAATAATAGATGTGTTTGGTTGTTTATGATTTTCAGAAAAAAGGTATAAGGGGTGTTTGTTTGAAAAAAAAGTTATATTTAATGAACTTTTGAGACTATGACATTATTGGTCCCCTAACTTCTTGTTTTGCATCACTAGTCCTTCAAACTAGATACTAGTAAATGACCAATGGCAACTATATTAGATATACTCCTTACGATATCTTATATGAAACTTTTAACGGGACGAGACGTAGGAAACGTCATGAGACTTCCATCATTTGTGAAACCACGTATCATATTTTTGGAAATATGCAAGTATACCAATTTTAAAAGGTTAAGAAAATTTAAGCGTATCTCCCCCTCAACACTTGTAAAAGATTAAGAAATAACAATGTGTTGATAGGAAGTGATATACTTGCATTTTTTTTCAAAATAGAAATAGAAAAAATCTTTTTGTGTTTTTGTTGGTTTTTTATAATTTTGTATTTTGTTTTTGAAAAAAAATATTTACAAAGAGAGTTTTGATGTTTGACTTTCACTTGTGTTTTAAAAACTTTTCCAGATCCTGTGGAGTCAAACATCGCATACCAATCTGGTGGACTAGATCAGCAAACCTTGTTGGTGGTAATGCTTTGGTGAGTAAGTCCGCCAATTGGTATTCAGTTCCAACAAAATATAATTCAACGGTACTCTTTTCGACATGCTCCTTGATGAAATGATAGTGAAGATCAATGTGTTTGGATTTGCAGTGATGAACGGTGTTGCATGAAATTGCAATGGCACTTTTGGAGTCACAGTAGATCGGAATCTTATTGAATAGGTAGCCATAGTCCTTGAGCTGTGATCTCATCTAGATGACTTGAGCACAGCAAGCAGACATAGCTACGTATTCTGATTTTGTTGATGACAGTGATGTGCAGTCCTAGAAAGATTCCGCGGGGTGATTGATGAACTTGTAATCCTAGAAAGAATGAAAGTTCACCCATCATGGACATTTCAAAATTATCTTTCATTAAATTTGCGAAATCATTTGAGTAACTTCTGTTTGTTGAAGCAAAAATAATGTCATCGACATATATTTGAACAATGAGTAAGTCCACCCCGTATGTTTTAGTAAATAACGTTGGATCCACCGAACCTTTAGAAAATTTATTGGCCAGCAAGAAAGCAGATAGTTTGTCATACCACGCCCTTGGGGCTTGTTTGAGTCCGTAGAGAGCCTTTTTGAGTCGGTAAACGTGATTGGGACTTTCAGGATCAACGAAGCCTACTGGTTGGCTGACATTAACTTCTTCACGGAGTTGACCATTTAGAAATGCCGTTTTCACATCCATTTGATAAACAACCATGTTCTGATGAGCAGCATATGCCAGAAAAATCCGAACAGCTTCAAGTCTAGCCACTGGAGCAAAAGATTCTTCAAAATCAATTCCTTCTTCTTGAAAATATACTTTAGCTACCAAGCGTGATTTGTTACGTATGACAGTGCCTTCTGCATCCAGCTTGTTTTTCCAAATCCATTTTAACCCAATGACAAAGACTCCGTCAGGTCTTTCAACTAATTCCCAGATTTCTAATCTTTTGAATTGCTGAAGTTCCTCTTGCATAGATTCAATCCAGTTTTCATAAGTCATTGCTTGTTTGATGTTCTTAGGTTCATCTTGAAAAACTGTGAGTGCATAGATGCAAGTTTCACCATCTGTGTGAAGTCTTTGTCTTATCATGATCGGTGCATCTAGATGTCCAATAATTTGAACTAAGGGATGATCTCTAGTCCATTTGTGTGTCGAAGGGTGAAGTTGATAGGTATCTCGCATGTTAGCAGGATCCAAATTGTGTGTGGATGACTCACCTATTTCAGGAATTGTTGGAGCCGGTGCAAAAGGGTTAAAGAACGCATTTGGATCATACTCTGTGGGTTGTGGAACTGAATGTGGTGTAGAATCTTTTGCCGATTGTCGTGAGTTGGATGCGGTTTGTTCTATTGTTATAGGAGATGCAATTGGAGGGCCGTCTTTCTCAACAGTTTTTGTTGTTTGTTGAGGTGATTTGGGTACTTGAATATTTTTAGGTTGTGCAGCGGAAATAGGTGAAGCCTCAGAAGGATGGTTTTCAATTGTATCATCGAACAGTGGAGCAAACAGGGTTTCCAATTCTTTGCGATTGAGAGACAATGGTTCAACCGAAGAATCCGGAAAGTTAAGACGGTTGGATTCGGGTCCTAAGTTGTTTTGCTCAGAAGCCATTTGTGTGAGTTCATCGAAATTGGCATGAATAGTTTCTTGAATTTCTCTTGTACGATGATTCCATATACGAAAGCCTTTGGAATTTTCACAATATCCAACGAACACTCCTGTGTCAGCCTTTGCTTTAAGTTTACCTAAATCATCACGATCATTTTTCGGATAACAAAGTCCTCCAAATACATGAAAGTAATCGATGTTTGGTTTTATTTTGTGAACAAGTTGATAAATGATGAGGCGAAAAATGAACCACTTTTAGGGGGTCATTTAAGCCAGGAATTGAATTTATTTGATCAAAAATTGCTCTAAATTGCTCCTTTTGTGATTTTAGGTACTTTGGGAGTGAATTCTAGAAAAGGAAGCATTTTGGACGTTTTTGGAGCATAAAAGTGAAGAAAACGGCAAAGACTTAATTTTCCATGCTGAGAACAGTACCTGACGGCGTCAAGAGTAAAATCCGTGACGACCCAGTGAAAACCAGAAGGCGTCGCAACAAGGGTGTCAAGAGTTAATATGGTGACGGCCTGCATAAGGGATACACATGACGGCGTGATTCGCCTCAAACGGTCAACTAAGTTTACCAGGTGATGGTCAACCAAGTCAAACGTCTAAAACAAATGCTTCCGAGGAATACAGTGTTTTCCCGGGTCGTAAGTCCCAACGAGGTGTGCGATGTGATATTATAAACGAATCTGTGATTAGTGAATGTGAACAGGTAAGGTTATAAAAGTGTGTGTGTGTTTAGACTAGGGTTTATGACTTAAAATAACTATTAGAGTGATTACGTAAAAAGCTAGGTATTAAAAACGTACACCAAATTAAAAATTAGACGCGATTGCGTACTGAGAAAAAGGTGAGTTTTAAGAAAAGTAAACTACAAGGGTTTAAAATTAACAATCCTATAAACTTAAACTTAAAATAAAGTTAAATTAAAAAGAAAACTATTTTTAATATTATTTTATTAATTATTATTAATTATTTAATTAAAAACTATTTAACTATTTAATTAAAATTAACTTAAATAAAAATTAAAAATGATTAACACTACAAATTAAACTAAAAACTTACAAAAATAATTTCTAAACTTAAATTAGAACTTGAAGAAAGTATAAAAAATAAAAATAAATCTTTTTGTCTTTTTATAAACTTTTTATTAATTAAAAACTATTTATATTATTTAAACTATTTAAACTATTCTAAATTACAAATAATATTAAATCAACTTAGAAAATTATGAAAATTTTTATAAATCTAATTAACCATAATAGGAATCCTAAAAAATTATAAAAACTTTATTTTATATATTTTTAAACTGGTTTACTATTTATTATTCTATTTATTATTTAATTACTATTTAAACTATTTAAATTATAAAAACTATTAAATGAACAGTATAAATCACAAGAAAATTTATAAAATTATCTTATGACTTATAGAAGCTAGGAAAAATATAAAATATAGGTGTTACTATGTAAAAATTAATTATGCTATTTATAACTTACTTATTAATTAATTACTAATAAAACTATTTTTAATTATAATAAATACTAAATTACAATATAAAAATCTGAGAAAATTATGAAAAATACTTTAATATATAAGGAAATTAATAAAAATATAAAAACACAAATTACTTAATTAAAATCTAAAAATGAAAATTAAAATTAAATTAAATTAAATAGAAACTATCACTTATTTTTATGTTGGTTTTTCTGGATTTTTATTTTACAAAACTAATTTATACCTAATTATAACTAACTTTTGTAAAAACAATATTTTTATAACTTATTAATAAGCTAGATATAAGCTAATTACCTAGGCAGTTGACTTTAGTTGACCAAAGTAGCAAATAAGCCAAAACTGACTTGTGTGGGACCCACTATGGTGTATTCTGATTCTAATAAGCTAATTGGACTTGTCAAAGCTTAATTTAACTCAATAAGCTCAGTAGATAAGCTAAAAAGCCAAAATAAGCTAATCCAAAAACTGTTTTGAACACAGAATGGGGACAATGTTTTGAGTCTGATTTAAGTGGGGTCCACTTGGATTCAAGTCAAACAAAAAGTCAATACAGATAGCCTGGTAGGAGGGGGGTTGGGGGAACCTAAAGTCTAGGTGTGGGGCCCACTGGGGTGGTCACAAAACACCACCAAAGTGATGGGTGTGGATGAGGTCTGGTCTGAGCAGGGCAACACCTTGCCCTGCAGTTGTGTTTAGGGCTGAGTGGGACCCACTTACAAAAATCTTAAAAATATAAAAATGGTGGAATTTCAAAGTTGAGATGGTGGAGTACAAGTATACAAAAGCACAAAGCCTAATTCCTAATACTAAAATCTAGAAAAATCCTACAAGTTTTGGAAAAACCTGAGGAGTGTATTTTGACTTTTTAAGAAACTTTGAACTAGTTGACTTTTATGGATTTCTAACACTCCCTACTGGTTAAATAAGTTAATATAAGCTGTGATAATCCTAAATTAAGCTAGTCCTACAAGGTATAAGCTAATGGGTGAGTTTATGAACCACAAATCCTTGACAGTTAACTGTCAAGGACTTTGGAGGTTGATTTTGACTTTTGGCTTGATATGGACTTAGTTCCTTGGTTTCTTTAACCTAAATTATCCTATGTAAACATGTTTCAATCACAAACAACCACTGAACAACACAAATGCACAGGGTATTCCCCTGTGCCAAACACTACCTTATATGACAAAATTTATGATTAACAAAACAAATAAGTGAATTAAACCTTAACTCTAATTCTTTATACTATAATATGATTATACTAAGATCAAATGAACACTTATCAATCACAATACAAGCATACACCTCAGATTTGTCAAAGATGAGGTTTCCACTGTGAAACTTTTGATTTTTGGAACAAATGAACCCTATGAACAATTAACTGATTTTAGTTGATATTATAACTAACAAATATCTAATAAACACTTAAAAACACTGATCAAACAGTAACAATCATTATCAAATTAAAAAGCATAAAATGGAAATTATCACTTACAAAGGTATATGACTGAGAAGCCAAGAACCATGGAACAAAATCACTTCCTATAGCCTCCCATAAGGCTCTAGTACCATATTCATCCAGAATCAACCAAGCTTCAATCTTCAATCACCTCTCCCACTGATTTTTTATTTTATTTTCTATTTTCTTGATTTTTTTGTATTTTTCTATTTATAAAGTGAGGCTTATGATTAAGGTATTCTGAAACTTATGTGAGCTTTGTCAGAGCTTATATAAGCTTATGCACAGCCTTATCAACAACTAACAACAACAGATAACTTATTTGAGATTGTGAGAATTTAAGAAATTGGCATAAACTGAGAAAGCAAATGAAACTTGAAATAAACTTAAATAAAAGATCAAAGTGACATGAAATTAACTGAGAACAACAATATTTAACTTAAAATTACAACTGAAATTGAAATACTATTACCTACGATTTTATTAAACTACTCCTAATCTAATGCTTATTCATCACAGCTTCCCATCTCTTTTGTAGTTCTTTTCTGGCCTTGTGGGACCCATTTTGACAATTCCCACCAATCCCTAGCCATTGGATTGGTCTAATCCATCCACACCGTTTAAATTAATTTTTGGCGCCAAAGTCTTTGGGTGTCAGTAGCTTTGCGTGGAGAGGGTTTTTAGGGCTTGGAGTGTTGTGTGAGGTGGAGGAGAGGTAGGAGAGGAGTGGGGAGCAAGGTGGAGTGAAAACAGTGGGCTGGTGAGTGGTATTAGCTGTGTGAGTGAGTGAGGGTGGTATTTGGGAGGGATGGTGAACAGTGGGTAGTTTAGGCGGGGTGTTGACTGGGTTTGACCGGGGGATTGGACTGGGCTGGGATTGGGCTTGGAATAAGGGTGGGCTTTGGTGTTGGGTTTATTTTTTTGTTTTGGTAAAATAACAAAAAGGGTCCGTTTGGTTTTTTAGATACTAAATCACAAGGACCTAAAATGTAATTTGGCAATAGTTGAGGGTCTGATTTTGTATTTTTCCAAAGTTTATAATAAGGGTTAAAATTGTCATATGTGAATAGTACAAGGGTATTTATGATAGTTTTCATTTTTTATGCCCAGGGACTAAAACTGACAAACTGCCAAATTTGAGGGACCAATTATGTAATTTCACCAAACTTAACACCAAGGACCATTCCTGCAAAAGATTATTAGTATAAGGACCAAAATTGCTTTTCTCAAAGTTTTTACATCCCAGGGACCATTTCTGTCAATTTCCAAAGTACAGGGACTAAACTTGTAATTTTATGAAACTTTGCACCAAAGGACTAAATATGTAACTTTATGATTAAAAAGGACCTTTGATGACTTTTTCATGTTTTTAGAATTACCAGGGATTAGTTTTGACAATTTATGAAACTTGAGGGACTGAAACTGCCAATTATGCAAACTTTGTATGTTTTTCATTTGTTTTTGCATATTTTGTGTTTTGAAACATATAAAACACACCTCTAAGATATTTTAAGTATTTTGATACATATTTGAGTGTTTTTGTATGTTTTGGCAGCTCAGATTGGTATAAAATGATGAGTATTTAGACACTCATCACGGCGTCATACCCAGATCTAGGCAGTCCGAGAAATTATTTGGCGGCGAGATGACGGTGTCAGCAATTTGTTCTTGACGCCGTCACCCTTCAGAATCTATATATACTTTTCTATTTTTCATTCATTAGGGAGAGGAACTTGTGTGGAGAATACTAGGGCCGAACCCTAATAACCCTAGGTCGTTTTTTACTGTACTTTCAAGGGTTTTCACCCTTTGAAACCTTTCATGTTCAATTGAGATAAGTCTTCTCTTAATTCATTCAATATGTCTATGTGTTGTTTGAATATATCTTATGCTTGTCTTGATTTCAACATGCTAGGCTAGATCTATCATATGTTTGCTTAGATGTAATGAAACCTAGATGTTAATTATATGTTGATTACTTGTTTATAGTTGTAATGGATGAATGATTTCAATATTAGGCTTAAGAAAACTGGCAGATCTCCATTGTGTAACATGCTTGAACGTCTTAAGAAACATGAACTGATGTGTACTAGGTTTTATTGGTTGTATTTAATGCATGAGCAAATTCTAGTGATCCCATGTTAAGAGCTTCTTAGCCGGCTCGACATAGGAGTGAAGTAGGCGCTTATAGGATTGGGAAGTAAGTACGCCACCCCATGAATGGTATTAAGGAATACAACCCGTCATCCACGCAACTGTAACAAGTAATTAACCTGTAAAAGATATTTAGGGAGTAGTGAAATCTAAGTAAACACAATTCTCCCATATATTGCCCACACCTCTAGTTAATTTAGTTTATTTTCATTTTTAGTATTTTATTTTGATTGCATCTTAGTAATTGGGTTAGTTGACTAGCAACTAATTCCGCCCAACTCCTTCAAACCCGAGATTTTTACTTGCTTTTATAAAAATATAAAAATACAAAAATAATCATCCCTCATCTCTAGACCTAGTCTTTAGGTTTTCTAATCCTAGCGACACTATTCCTAGCTGAACGATCAATCCCCCGGTACTTGTCATTATATTATACTACATCGATCAGGTACACTGCCTGGTGGGGGTTGTAAGCTTCTCGAGATCCCTTGAGAGGTAAAGCCTGGTGCAATCCCTACGCTACCAAGTTTTTGGCGCCGCAGCCCGGGGAATAGTTATTGTCTAGGTTAGAATCTCTTTTTATTAGGTCTACTTGCTAGATTCCTTTCTAGTAGGATTTTAGTTTTATTTTTAGGTTCTCTTTAGTCTATCTTATTTCTTCGTGTTTTTGTTCGCGACTTTTACCATCCGCCATCATGGCAACCGACGAATTCTCTAACCTTAGGATCACTAGGAGTCGTAGTTCCGCTAGAGACCTTGTCTTGCCTTATGCAGAACCCGATAGAGAAATGTGTAGGCTAAGACGATCTCACTCAACACCTGAACCATCTAGCATCGCCATCGATTTTGATGCACCCCTTTCTGAAGAAAATTCGGAAAATCACCTTACAACCCCTAGCTCCCAATCCAGCAACGAGATGAGTACCCCCGCAACTTCCACTCCTAAGCGCCTTATGGACTACTCCTTCCCAAACCCTCGTGGCTTCTCAAACGCCATTGTCTACCCAAACGAACACACCAATGAGGTCTTGCATGCGATCGATGTTTGGCTTGTCCAAAGTGTGTGCAAGTTTTGTTGGTTAGATGATGATGACCCGATCCAACACATTAAGGACTTTTTGAAAATAGTAGACACCCTCCATACGGATGAGGCTACTAGAGACACGTCCCGATTACGATTCTTCCCTTTCACCCTCTATGAAAAAGCCCAAGAGTGGTATGATAAACTTCCTTCTAAATCTATTTTCACATGGGAACAACTCATATCCAAGTTCTATGAGAAGTTCTTTCCACCTGGGAAAACTTCAGCGTTTAGAGATAGGATCCTCCGCTTCCGAAAAGGGAATGACGAACCCTTCCATAAATCGTGGATTAGATTCAAGGATTTAATAAGACAAGTTCCCCATCATGGCATCGAACTTTGGCTTTTGGTCCAAATCTTCTACGACAATGTCTCCTCAAATGATCGGAACAGAATCAACAATTCTAGAAAAGGGAGATTAGCCAATCTTAGTGCCGAGGAAGGATGGGATAGGATCGAGGAATATGCTCAAGACCAGGATGACACTTGGGATGAACCTGAGTCGACTGTCAGCGTGTCTGAAATCACTTCAGCATCTTCAGATCGGTTAAGAAAAATTCACAAAAGAATGGAATACCTAGCTGGGTCGCAGTTACCTAAACAACTTTCAATTCCTTACTTGATCTGCGACTACTGTGGGGGCCCACGTGAGGTAGAAGAATGTGGAGGAGAAACCACGACTGAACATGCATGCTTGTCAGGAGGTGACATCAATGTTGATCCCTCCCTTTTGCCTTTTTACCAAAACGACGATTAGACCCTCTGGGGAAATCTGGTAAAAAGAAAAGAAGGGGAGGAAGGTCCTGAATTCGAAATCAGGAGCACTTTTGAAGATGACCTTGGTCACTTCACTCAAGAAAAAGGCTTACAATTAAAAGGTCTTGATGAACTTGTCGATGAGCAGCAGAATGACATTGGAAAATGGTTCAACAAGCTTAACTCCACCCTTGATAACCTTGAATTGCCGTCAGTAAGCCAAAAAGACCCCATGCTCGCAATAACCACTCGAGCTGGAACAACAACCAAGGACCCCCTTACTCGAGCTCGCACGCTATCACCCCCGATCCAAACAAACCTCGCGAAGAGGAAGGGGATGTGAGCAGAAAAGCTCCCGAACAACCTCCCTTGGCGATCCCCTCCCCATCAACCCCACCTAACCAACCTGTGAGGATCCCATTCCCATCCCGACTAAAAAACCAGAAAACTGAGAATGATAATAAGAGATTCTTGTCATATCTAAAAGACTCAGTAGTCACTATACCCCTCCTTGATGCCTGTTATCACATGCCGAAGTACAGCGCATACTTTAAAAAATTACTCGCCAACCGAAAGAAACTCGAGGGTCTTGTGACCCTGGGGGATGAATGTTCGGTGGTGACCCATCGAGGGCTACCAAAGAAGGTAGACGATCCAGGTAGCTTCACCTTGCCTTGCTCCATAGGATCTCTATCAGTTAAGAATGCTCTTGCCGATTTGGGGGCGAGTATCAACCTCATGCCTCACTCTATGTTCCTTAAACTAGGATACTCTGGATTGAAGCCTACCCGTATGAACATCCAACTAGCCGATAGATCAGTCAAATACCCCTTAGGGATATGCAAGAATGTGCTAGTCAAGGTTGGGAAATTCAAATTCCCGGTCGACTTCGTAATCTTAGAGATGGAGGAGGATGACTTGGTACCCATCATCTTAGGGAGACCATTTCTTGCTACCGCTCGTGCAGTCATTGATGTTCATGACGGCAAGTTAACCTTACGAGTAGGAACCGGTAGCTTAACCTTCGACATTAAGGACACTATGGATCTCTCTCTCGAAGCAGCTAACCGGCTCCATTTCATTGGAGAGGTCGATGAACTCACGGATGTCATTGATGACTGTGTTGATGAACAGATCGAGGAAGGCTGGTTACGGGATGAGAGTTTTCTCCCCTTGTTGGAGGTGGAAAAGATGGAGGATGTTGGTGCAGTCTCCTTCTACCCTAGGCAAGAGGCCACGGAGCATCTCGAGCTCCAGAATCCTGAAAACAAGCTTAAGCCTTCTATTATCGAACCCCCTGAGCTAGATCTTAAGGAACTTCCTAACCATTTAGAGTACGCCTTCCTTCAGGGAGAGGACCAACTACCGGTAATCATAAACTCCTCCCTCGAACATGAACAAAAAGATAAACTCTTAGAGGTCCTAAAGAAATATAAGGGAGTGCTTGCATAGAGTGTAGCCGACATTAAGGGGATTGACTCAACTTTTTGCACGCATAAGATTCTCATGGAAGAAGATTATAAACCTACCGTGCAACCCCAGAGGCGGGTGAACCCCAACATTAAGGAAGTTGTAAAGAAAGAAGTCATCAAACTTCTGGATGCAGGATTGATCTACCCAATCTCGGATAGCCCGTGGGTTAGTTCTGTACAGGTTGTACCTAAGAAGGGTGGAATGACTGTAGTTAAGAACGACAAGGGTGAGATGGTACCTCAAAGAACGGTTATTGGATGGCGGGTATGCATCGATTATAGAAAGCTCAATGATGCCACAACGAAAGATCACTTTCCCTTACCATTTATTGACCAAATGTTAGAGAAATTGTCTGGGCACGAGTACTATTGTTTCTTGGATGGATTCTCAGGATATTTTCAAATTCCCATAACACCTGAGGACCAAGAAAAGACCACGTTTACTTGCCCTTATGGAACGTTCACCTACAAAGGAATGCCTTTTGGGCTGTGTAATGCCCCCGCCACTTTTCAGCGATGCATGACTGCAATCTTTCACGAACTTATGGAAGACAGCATGGAAGTTTTCATGGATGACTTTTTGGTCTTCGGGAACTCCTTCGACCGCTGTCTTGCTAATCTAGAAAAAATGCTTAAACGTTGTGAGGAAACCAACTTGGTGTTAAACTGGGAAAAGTGTCATTTCATGGTGAAAGAAGGGATTGTGTTAGGTCATAAGATCTCTGGTAATGGGATAGAGGTAGACCAAGCTAAAGTTGAAGCTATATCTAAGTTACCATATCCCACGACTGTTAAAGCAATACGCAGCTTCTTGGGGCACGCCGGGTTTTATCGGAGATTCATCAAAGACTTCTCCAAAATAGCTCGGCCAATGACTCAATTGCTAATGAAGGATGCTCCTTTAGATTTCTCCCAAGAATGCAAGGATGCATTCGATCTCTTAAAAAAGGAGCTCATACAAGCTCCAATCATGATTACACCCAACTGGGAGTTACCGTTTGAAATCATGTGCGACGCTAGCGATTTTGCTGTAGGGGTTATATTAGGCCAACGGCGTGACAAGCTATTCCAACCTATTTACTACGCTAGCAAAACCGTGAATCTCGCTCAAGAGAATTACTCTACCACCGAAAAAGAACTGTTACCCGTGGTGTTCGCATTCGACAAATTCCGGCAATATCTTGTCCTTTCAAAGACAGTCGTTTTCACTGATCACTCGGCTCTTCGATATCTTTTTGCCAAGCGAGATGCTAAGCCATGACTAATTCGGTGGATCTTGTTGTTACAAGAATTTGATGTTGAGATTCATGATAAGAGGGGGGCAGAAAATCTGACCACAGATCATCTATCTCGTCTTGAAAATCCCTCGAATGAGCACGATAGAAGTGAGATTCGGGATTCATTTCCTGACAAACAACTCATGTCAATAACTGATTCGGAGCCTTGGTACGCCGATTTTGCCAACTATCTCGCAAGCAAACTCGTTCCAGAACACCTGACTAGATACGAAAGGAAAAGGTTCTTTTCTCAGTTAAAATACTACTTCTGGGATGAACCATTTTTATTCCGAAGGTGTCCTGACCAAATAATCAGACGTTGTGTTTCGGAGAGCGAGGGAGTAAAGATTATAAGGGAATGTCACTCTGGTCCCTCTGGAGGCCATCATGGGATAAGCACCACCGCCCGAAAGATTTTCGACGCGGGATTCTATTGGCCCACAATTTTCCGTGATGTCAAAGAAATGGTGCACGCATGCGATGCATGTCAACGGGGCCGGGAACATATCACACAGGGATGAAGCAACTCATAATTTTATACAAATATGTGAGGTTTTCGATGTCTGGGGAATTGACTTCATGGAACGCTTTCCATATTCAGGAGGGAATGAATAAAGTTTGGTTGCCATCGATTATGTTTCAAAATGGGTAGAGGCACAAGCCCTTAGGACCAACGATGCCAAGGTGGTTATTCATTTCCTGAAAAAGCTTTTCGCTAGATTCAGGATTCCTAAAGCCCTCATCAGTGATAGGGGAACCCACTTTTGCAATGCTCAAATGGAAAAGGTCATGAGGAGGTATGGGGTGTCCCATCGATTTTCTACCGCCTATCATCCACAGACCAATGGCCAGGTCGAAAATACAAACAGGGCTATTAAAAGAATACTAAAAAACGGTTAGTCAAAATAGAAAAGACTGGTCATTTAAACTCGACAAGGCCTTATGGGCATTCCGAACCGCCTACAAGACACCTATTGGAACGACTCCGTTTCGCATGGTGTATGGTAAGGCATGTCACTTGCCCGTAGAATTAGAACATAAGGCTTATTGGGCGCTTAAGGCATGTAATTTAGATTATACAATTGCCGGAACCAATAGGTTCTTGCAATTACATGAGCTTGATGATCTTAGATTAGAAGCCTATGAGTCCTCCATTACATATAAAGAGAAGGCAAAAAGATGGCATGACCAAAGAATTAAGAAACCTAAGGAATTTTTAGAAGGGGACAAAGTCCTATTGTACAACTCTCGGTTAAGATTATTTCCAGGGAAACTCAAGTCTAGATGGTATGGACCATTTACGGTGAAAAGTTCCTCTAAAACTGGAGCCGTTGTGTTATTAGACGATGAAGGTAGAGAATTTATTGTCAACATACAACGTGTAAAACATTATCAAGAAAATAATAATGAAATGATTAGTGAGGAGGATGTAACGTTTGATGATGAGGTCATGTAGTAACCCATGACCTTGAGTCTAGCTACAAGACTCGTAAATAAAGAAAAGCGCTTCTTGGGAGGCAACCATGTTTTGTGTGATTTTTATTTTGTGTGTTTGTTATTTGCTTCCGTATGCATGCTTTATTTTTATTGTTGGTAGATCATGTTTCAAAACTAAAATAGTGAAAATACTTTACTTTGTTGTTTGGCCTAGTCTTAACTTAATCCAAAGGTATTTTTGCAAAAGATAAGTGTAAGGGGAAACCCCAAATATGTTTTTAAGAAACAAAACCTGATCACGATTCTCCACAATATTAAGTGAACATGTATATTCGTATTTGTTAGAGTCAAATGCTTGTATCGAGTCAAAATGATGTTTTGCAGGATTTTCCAGGAAGTGGGACGATGTTTTTCCAGAAATTTTCCGGAAACTTAACATAAGAATTTATGCAGGTCACTTCTGACGGCGTCACGTGTAAAAATCTGGAAATTTTACCAGTTTTGTTTTTCTAACGGAGTCTTAAAGTTTTTGTTAAATCTTTAGTTTTATAATCTCCAGGAAATCTGCAAACATCATTCCACAAGCATTATATCTTATTTTGTTTTCTAGGATTTATTAGCATATGTAGATTGCCGTCGATTTTATGCGAGGTTGCCTTGTCTGTTTTCTCAAGGTTTTACAGGTTATGTATGACAAGAAGATGATTTATATTCTGGAAGGGAAGCTTTGATTGTTCATTTTCTTGGAGGAAGATCTAACCTGGCCACCTTATTATCCATACCGAGCGAATCAGGGGAGTATTTGATTTCATTTGTTTTACTTATTTCACTTTTACATTCTTTACTTGAACATTGGGGACAATGTTCATCCTAAGTGTAAGGGGAGGGTAAAATGATGATACCTTACAAATACACTTTCGCTTGAGTTTGTTTGTTTGATAGTAGATGTGTAATAAAACTATGAGAAATACTTGTTAGTGTAATTTTAGCGCCAAATTTAAATTTTTTTACAACATTTAGGAGTGAAACTTTAGCCATAGCAAGCGTCTCATGGATAGGAGATTGTATGACTAGCACAAAACCGTACCATTTAGAAAATTTTCCACCCAAATATGTGAGGTTAGCCTTTAGATTTGATAGGAAAATCATTCATTATTAGTGCTTATGAGTGTACCGGTAGCATTTAGATTCTAGAACTTGCGTTAGTGATGCATCCCGATACCGCTATCGAGACTACATTCGTGTAGTAGGATTTACTACATGATAGGAGGCACTAGGATCACTCTTGTGTTAAAACCGTATCATAATTACTTGACCATTTAAGTCATATTATTTGGCTAGTTAAGTCAATTAATTTTTCCCACACCTTAGCGTTGTACTCATTTTTAGTACACGAAACCCCTAGTACACCCCTCCGAGCCTATCTTTTCGTTTATAACTTTAAGCATTTTACTTAAAGGAAGAATTTGTTACACCCCACTTAAATGTACAACCAAATCGCCTTAGCCTTCCGTGTATGCACTCATCTTTAGTGCATTATTGTTATTTGTTAAACCCTAAGTTAATTATCTAATTGATTACATGGTTGCTAAGTCGAGTCATATCCTTGTACATATTGTTTTGGGACGATTGGGACGATTGGGTAAAGTACTTATTTTATGGAGTAATGGGGAAGAACATCATATATTACCCCCATATGTGCATTAATCTTAAAAGTACTCCAGGTGTTTTGATTATCTTAATTCGAGTCATTAGATTAGTTTATTGTAAAGTATGTAAAAATTCAAGTGTAAGGGGAATTTTCATTCCCTATGATGTATTATTTTGGATGGTAGGGTAAGAGTGTGCACAAAAAAAAAAAAATAAATAAATAAATAAAAAAAAGAGAAAAAAGAGAGAAAAAACATACGGACTACCATCGCGTTTCATTCTATGTTTATTTTATGTTTTTGTTATTTTTCATTTATTAGCTTAAGTCGAGTCTAGTCTTGGCTTAGCAACGCCTTATTGTACATGTAATTAACAAAGATTGTTAACCCGCCACTAGTAAAGACTGCCTATATCCAACAAAACCGTGTATTCCATATCCCTACACCTAACGTTACAACCCTTTAAAAGACCTATTTGATAGTTTATCCTAGGTGCTTACGCCATGTGGTAGAGGTTTGATCCTTTCCCAAGCCTATGGTAATCTATTTTGCTATGACAGGTAGTGAGATATGTTTTCCATTTCCATATTGTGATATATACTTTATTACACCCGAGAGATGTGAGTATCTAAACACTATTTGTGAGGTGCTAGTGTATGACCTCCGTGCTTGTCTTTGGTATTTAGTGGAACGATTATTTGTTGTAATTACTTTCATATTAGTGTTAAATGACCCCTAACTTGTATTTTGACTAGAATAAAAGCGCATTTGCTTGAGGACAAGCAAATCTCAAGTGTAAGGGTATATGATGATGTGAAAAATGAACCACTTTTAGGGGGCCATTTAAGCCCAGAATTGAATTTATTTGATCAAATATTGCCCTAAATTGTTCCTTTTGTGATTTTAGGTACTTTGGGAGTGAATTCTGGAAAAGGAAGCATTTTGGACGTTTTTGGAGCATAAAAGTGAAGAAAACGGCAAAAACTTAATTTTCCATGCTGAGAACAGTACCTGACGGTGTCAAGAAGAAAAACCTGACGGCGTCAGGAGTAAAATCCGTGACAACCCAGTGAAAACCTGAAGGCGTCACAACAAGGGCGTCAAGAGTTAATATGGTGACGGCCTGCATAAGGGATACACATGATGGCGTCAGACCCAGATCTAGGCAGTCCGAGAAAATATTTGGCGGTGAGATGACGGCGTCAGCAATTTGTTCTTGACGCCGTCACCCTTCAGAATCTATACATACTTTTCTATTTTTCATTCATTAGGGAGAGGAACTTGTGTGGAGAATACTAGGGCCGAACCCTAATAACCCTAGGTCGTTTTTTACTGTACTTTCAAGGGTTTTCACCCCTTGAAACCTTTCATGTTCAATTGAGATAAGTCTTCTCTTAATTCATTCAATATGTCTATGTGTTGTTTGAATATATCTTATGCTTGTCTTGATTTCAACATGCTAGGCTAGATCTATCATGTGTTTGCTTAGATGTAATGAAACCTAGATGTTAATTATATGTTGATTACTTGTTTATAGTTGTAATGGATGAATGATTTCAATGTTAGGCTTAAGAAAATTGGCAAATCTCCATTGTGTAACATGCTTGAACGTCTTAAGAAACATGAACCGATGTGTACTAGGTTTTGTTGGTTGTATTTAATGCATGAGCAAATTCTAGAGGTCCCATGTTAGGAGCTTCTTAGCCGGCTCGACATAGGAGTGGAGTAGGCGCTTATAGGATTGGGGAAGTAAGTACGCCACCCCATGAATGGTATTAAGGAATACAACCCGTCATCCACGCAACTGTAACAAGTAATTAACCTGTAAAAGATATTTAGGGAGTAGTGAAATCTAAGTAAACACAATTCTCCCATATATTGCTCACACCTCTAGTTAATTTAGTTTATTTATATTTTCAGTATTTTATTTTGATTGCATCTTAGTAATTGGGTTAGTTGACTAGCAACTAATTCCGCCCAACTCCTTCAAACCCGAGATTTTTACTTGCTTTTATAAAAATATAAAAATACAAAAAGAATCATCCCTTATCTCTAGACCTAGTCTTTAGGTTTTCTAATCCTAGCGACACTATTCCTAGCTGAACGATCAATCCCCCGGTACTTGTCATTATACTATACTACATCGATCAGGTACACTGCCTGGTGGGGGTTGTAAGCTTCTCGAGATCCCTCGAGAGGTAAAGTCTGGTGCAATCCCTACGCTACCAATAAGGTGTTTTGGGATGGCGTTTTGTGATCATGCAACGGGTTTGGGTGTAACATGCAGTTGAAATAGCTTCCGCCCATAAGTAATCTGGTAATTGAGCATTGATTAACATGGTTCTTGCAGCTTCCACTAACGTCCTGTTGCGTCTTTGAACTACTCCATTATGTTATGGGCTTCTTGCAATAGATGTTTGATGTTCAATTCCCACTTTCTCAAAATATGACCGAAGTGTCTGATTCTTAAATTCTATTCCATTGTCAGTTCTGACCGTTCGAACCGTGTTGTGTAACTGAACTTGAATTTTAGTGAGAAAGGTGATGATCATTGAAGGAGCTTGATCTTTACTGCGTAGAAAATAAACCCAAGTCCATCTGGAGTAATCATCAACAATTACAAGTATGTAGCTTTTACCGTTGATACTTTGAACACGCATCGGGCCATACAAATCCATATGAAGCAATTGTAAAACATGATTCGTACTATGCTCAGTTTTTTAAGGAAAATGTGCTCGAGTACTTTTTCCTTGTTCACAGGCCTAACATAAGTGATCTGATGAGGCGAAAAATGATCCGTTTTTAGGGGGTCATTTAAGCCCGAATCCGAATTTATTTGATCAAATATTGCCCTAAATCGTTCCTTTTGTGATTTTAGGTACTTTGGGAGTGAAATATGGAAAAGGAAGCAATTCGGACGTTTTTGGAGCATAAAAGTGAAGAAAACGCCAAAGTTTTAATTTTCCATGCTGGGAACAGTGCATGACGGCGTCAAGAGGAGTTTCCTGACGGCGTCAAGAGTAAAAGTCCATGACGACCCAGAAGAGTTTTGACGGCGTCATGAAGGTAGGGCGTCAAGAGTTAAAGTCGTGACGGCCTGGAAATGCAATGTTCTTGACGGCGTCAAATGTAGATCTAGGCAGTCCAAGGATTGTTTTGGCGGCGAGGTGACGGCGTCACCTATTTGGTCTTGACGCTGTCAGACCCCTTTTCCTATATATAGTTTTCTAATTTTTCACATTTAAAGAGAGAAGTTTTGGGAGAAACCCTAAGTACGATTTTGGTCTAACTTTACAGGTTTTTCAAGGGTTCCAACCCCTTGATACCTTGCATGATTAATCAAGATAAGTGTTCTTCTAATTCAATCAATATGTCTATGTGTTGGTTGTCTATATCATGTTCTTGTCTTAATTCCATCATGCTAGGCTAGATCTCTTTTGTGTTTGCTTAGATCTAATGAAACCTAGATATTGATTATGTGTTGATTACTTGTTTATTCTTGTCTTGGATGAATGATTTATATGTTAGGCTTAAGAAAACTGGCAGATCTCCAATTGGTAACATGCTTGAACATCTTAAGAAACATGAACCAACGCGCACTAGGTCTTTATTGGTTGTATTTAATGTATGAGCCACTGTTTACAATCCCTATAGTTGTGTTGGGCATGGTGTAGGAGGAGATAAGAGCTCATAGAATTGGGGAGTTATGTGTGCCACCCCATGAATGGTATTAAGGAATACGACCCATCATCCATGCAATTATAACAAGTAATTAACGTGTAAAAGATATCTAGGGAGTAGTGAAATCTAAGTAAACACATTTTCTCCAATTACTGCTCACAACTTTAGTATAAATTAGCTTATTTTCATTTCTAGTATTTTATTTTGATTGCATCTTAGTATTGGGTTAGTTGAATAGCAACTAATTCCGCCCACTCTTCCAAAACCCGAGATTTTACTTGCTTTCTAAAAAATATAAAAACACAAAAATAATCATCCCTCACCTTTAGAACTAGTATTTAGGCTTTCTAATCCTAGCGATACTATTCCTAAGCTGAACGATCAATCCCCCGGTACTTGTCACTATACTATACTACAACGATCAGGTACACTGCCTGGTGGGGGTTGTAAGCTTCTCGAGATCCCTCGAGAGGTAAAGCCTGTTGCGATTCCCACGCATCAAGTTTTTGGCGTCGCAGCCCGGGAAATAGTTATTGTCTAGGTTAGAATTTCTTTTTATTAGGTCTACTTGCTAGATTCCCTTCTAGTAAGATTTTATTTATTTTTTATTTTTAGGTTCTCTTTAGTCTATCTCATTTCTTTGTGTCTTTGTTCGTAAACTGTTTCGATGGATAACAATAACATTGATCGTTTGATTCCTGTTATTCGTGTTTTTCGTCGTAGGATTTTCCAAATGCCCGCCCCACTTCCTTTAGCAGAAAATGAGAACCCACCTAACCTCTCACCCAACCACCACTTTGACAATAATTCTGAGTTAGAAGAGTCTGATCATGATGATGACCGTAGGGCTAGTCCTTTCTACTATTCAGACTCCGATGAGGATCTTGATGATGGTAATGTGATTAATGAGAATAGGATGGAAGAAGAAATAAACCCTCTTAGGTATGTTGACCCTAGAACTAGGATTGAGTGTGATAGCTCATTCAACATGCAATTTCCTTGTAAAATCGGATTTAAGAGCTTTAACGCCTATCTTAACTCATCTCTCCCAATGAACATAATCTCGCGCAATGAATATAATAAAATCATGGTAGATGAGTTAGAATACAAAGGAGAAAACATTATTGCTAGGGCAATACCATTACATGTGTTTGTAGGAAGTTTGGTTTATCTTGTTGAGTTCATGGTTATGGAGAATTTAGGAGAATTTATTGATGATAAATTGACCCAAGTTGTGTTTGGAAGACCTTTCAAACGGTTGACCAACCTCGATGAAAAACTCATAGAAGGGTTAATTACATTCTCGGATGGGGATGAAGATTTTGTTTATCAAATGCCCCGCACACACCCTAGGTTCAAGGACTTCTTCATGGAAAAGTGTAATAGGTATCCGCCTATAGAAATATTAAGTGAAAATGATAAGAGAAAAGGACTTAAGTATACTCATGAAAAGAATAAAAGATACTATCGCGGGTGCTTAGAGTTAGGAGATGATTATAAGAAAGATGAGGCCACTATTAGATGGCTCACACTTGGTTATGTGAGCATAAGCGATACACGTTAACCCATGACCTTGAGTCTAGCTACAAGACTCGTAAATAAAGAAAAGCGCTTCTTAGGAGGCAACCCATGTTTTGTGTGATTTTATTTTGTTTGATTGTTATTTGCTTCCGTATGCATGCTTTATCTTTATTATTGGTAGATCATGTTTCTAAACTAAATAGTGGAAATACTTTACTTTGTTGTTTTGGCCTAGTCTTAACTCCACCTAGAAGTATTTTTGCAAAAGATAAGTGTAAGGGGAAACCCCAAATATGTTTTTAAGAAACAAACCGATCATGATTCTCCACAATATTAAATGAGCATGTATATTCGTATTTGTTAGAGTCAAATGCTTGTATTGAGTCATAATGAAGTTTTGCAGGATTTTCCAGGAAGTAGGACCAAGTTTTTCCAGAAATTTTCTGGAAACTTAACATAAGGATTTCTGCAGGTCAATTCTGACGGCGTCAGGGGTTTACTCTTGACGGCGTCAGGAGTTAAAATCTGGAAATTTTACCGGTTTTGTTTTTCTAACGGAGTCTTATGGTTTTTGTGAATTATTAAGTTTTATAATCTCCAGGAGATCTGCAAACTTCATTCCACAAGCATTATATCTTATCTTGTTTTCTAGGATTTAGAAACTTATATAGGATGCCGCCGATTTTACGCGAGGTTGTCTTGTCTATTTTGTCAGGTTTTACAGGTTATGTATGACAAGAAGATGATTTATATTCTGGAAGGGAAGCTTTGATTGTTCATTTTCCTGGAGGAAGATTTAACCTGGCCATCCTATTATTCATACCGAGCGAATCAGGGGAGTATTTGATTTCATTCTTTTTACTTATTTCACTTTTACATTCTTTACTTGAACATTGGGGACAATGTTCATCTTAAGTGTAAGGGGAGGGTAGAAAGATGATACCTTACATATGCATTTTCGCTTGAGTTTGCTTTGTTTGATGGTAGATGTGTAATAAAACTATGAGAAATACTTGTTACTGCAATTTTAGCGCCAAATTTAAAATTTTTTACAACATTTAGGAGTGAAACTTTAGCCATAGCAAGCGTCTCATGGATAGGAGATTGTATGACTAGCACATAACCGTATATTCAGAAAAATTTTCCACCCAAATATGTGAGGTTCGCCTTTAGATTTGATAGGAAAAGCATTCATTATTAGTGCTTATGAGTGTACCGGTAGCATTTAGATTCTAGAACTTGCGTTAGTGATGCATCCCGAGACCGCTAGTGAGACTACATTCGTGTGGTAGGATTTACTACATGATAAGAGGCATTAGGATTACCCTTGTGTTAAACCCGTATTATAATTACTTGACCATTTAAGTCATATTACTTGGCTAGTTAAGTCAACTAATTTTTCCCACACCCTTAGCGTTGTACTCATTTTTAGTACACGAAACCCCTAGTACACCCCTCCGAGCCTATCTTTTCGTTTCTAACTTTAAGCATTTTACTTAAAGGAAGAATTTGTTACACCCCACTTAAATGTACAACCAAATCGCCTTAGCCTTCTGTGTATGCGCTCATTTTTAGTGCATTATTGTTATTTGTTAAACCCTAAGTTAACTATCTAATTGATTACATGGTTGCTAAGTCGAGTCATATCCTTGTACATATTGTTTTGGACGATTGGGACTCATGGGTAAGTACTTATTTTATGGAGTAATGGGGAAAAACATCATTTATTACCCCCATACGTACGTTAATCATAAAAGTGCTCCAAGTGTTTTGATTTTCTTAATTCGAGTCATTAGTTTAGTTTATTGTAAAGTATGTAAAGATTCAAGTGTAAGGGGAATTCTCATCCCCTATGATGTATTATTTTGGATGGTAGGGTAAGAGTGCATGCAAAAAAAAAAAAAAAAAAAAAAAAAAAAAAAAAAAAAAAACATACGGACTACCATCTCTTTTCATTCTATGTTCATTTTATGTTTTTGTTATTTTTCATTTATTAGCTTAAGTCGAGTCTAGTCTTGGCTTAGCAACGCCATCTTGTACATGTAATTAACCAAGATTGTTAACTCGCCACCAGTAAAACTTCCTTTATCCAACAAAACCGTGTATTTCATATCCCTACACCTAACGTTACAACCCTTTAAAAGACCTCTTTGATAGTTTATCCTAGGTGCTTACGCCATGTGGTGGAGGTTTGATCCTTTCCCAAGCCTATGGTAATCTATTTTGCTATGACAGGTAGTGAGAGATATCTTCCATTTCCATATTATAATTTATACTTTATTACACCCGAGAGATGTGAGTATCTAAACACTATTTGTGAGGTGCTTGTGTATGACCTCCGTGCTTGTCTATTGGTCTTTAGTGGAACGATTATTTGTTGTAATTACTTTTATATTAGTGTTAAATGACCCCTAACTTGTCTTTTGAGTAGAATAAAAGCGCATTTGCTTGAGGACAAGCAAATCTCAAGTGTAAGGGTATATGATAAGGCGAAAAATGATCCGTTTTTAGGGGGTCATTTAAGCCCGAATCCAAATTTATTTGATCAAATATTGCCCTAAATCGTTCCTTTTGTGATTTTAGGTACTTTGGGAGTGAAATCTGGAAAAAGGAAGTAATTCGGACGTTTTTGGAGCATAAAAGTGAAGAAAACGCCAAAGTCTTAATTTTCCATGCTGGGAACAGTGCATGACGGCGTCAAGAGGAGTTTCCTGACGGCGTCAAGAGTAAAAGTCCATGACGACCCAGAAGAGTTTTGACGGCGTCATGAAGGTAGGGCGTCAAGAGTTAAAGTCGTGATGGCCTGGAAATGCAATGTTCTTGACGGCGTCAAATGTAGATCTAGGCAGTCCGAGGATTGTTTTGGCGGTGAGGTGACGGCGTCACCTATTTGGTCTTGACGCCGTCAGACCCCTTTTCCTATATATAGTTTTCTAATTTTTCACATTTAAAGAGAGAAGTTTTGGGAGAAACCCTAAGTACGATTTTGGTGTAACTTTACAGGTTTTTCAAGGGTTCCAACCCCTTGATACCTTGCATGATTAATCAAGATAAGTGTTCTTCTAATTCAATCAATATGTCTATGTGTTGGTTGTCTATATCATGTTCTTGTCTTAATTCCATCATGCTAGGCTAGATCTCTTTTGTGTTTGCTTAGATCTAATGAAACCTAGATATTGATTATGTGTTGATTACTTGTTTATTCTTGTCTTGGATGAATGATTTATATGTCAGGCTTAAGAAAACTGGCAGATCTCCAATTGGTAACATGCTTGAACGTCTTAAGAAACATGAACCAATGCGCACTAAGTCTTTATTGGTTGTATTTAATGCATGAGCCACTGTTTACAATCCCTATAGTTGTGCTGGGCATGGTGTATGAGGAGATAAGAGCTCATAGAATTGGGGAGTTATGTGTGCCACCCCATGAATGGTATTAAGGAATACGACCCGTCATCCATGCAATTATAACAAATAATTAACGTGTAAAAGATATCTAGGGAGTAGTGAAATCTAAGTAAACACATTTTCTCCAATTACTGCTCACAACTTTAGTATAAATTAGCTTATTTTCATTTCTAGTATTTTATTTTGATTGCATCTTAGTATTGGGTTAGTTGAATAGCAACTAATTCCGCCCACTCTTCCAAAACCCGAGATTTTACTTGCTTTCTAAAAAATATAAAAACACAAAAATAATCATCCCTCACCTTTAGAACTAGTATTTAGGCTTTCTAATCCTAGCGACACTATTCCTAAGCTGAACGATCAATCCCCCGGTACTTGTCACTATACTATACTACAACGATCAGGTACACTGCCTGGTGGGGGTTGTAAGCTTCTCGAGATCCCTCGAGAGGTAAAGCCTGTTGCGATTCCCACGCATCATGATCTTTGGTAAATCGGAATTTTGGAAAACCATCAACAAGTTTATGACAAGCAAGTTGAGTCATAGTTTTGAAATTTAAATGCGAAAGACGTTTATGCCATAACCAAGATTTAGTCGATTCTGCTTTGGAAAGAAGACATATCGGAGATGAAGCAATCATGTCAGACATCGATATTGTATAAAGATTTGAACCACGTGAGCCAGACATTTGATCATTTCCTTGTAAGTCACGAACGAAACAAGTTTTCTCACGAAATGCTACTTCTAAATCCCCATCACAAAATTGACCGACTCAAAAGTGGTTGTGACTTAGGCCTTCCACATAATATACACGACTGATTTCAATGTTCCCACTTACATAGTCACCGTATACCATAATTAGAGCGTAATGATCATTCCCGAATCTGACACTTCCGATAAACTTTGAAACAAAGTTGACTAACAGTTTTAGATTGCCTGTCATATGTCGTTTGCATCCGCTATCAACAATCTAGAGAACAAAATGAACCACCTGCATCACAAGAAGACGACGAAGATGGAACAGAAGTAAGGGTGGAACCCAAAGAAATTGCGGGTTCCTGTTAGTTAGAAGCACACATATTCAATATTTTAGGAATCCATTTAAAGTCTGGTTTATATTGTAACGAACGTTGCCAATTCCAACTAGATCTCGCTTTCTTTTTGGTGAATTCACTAACTTTGGGCTTGTTTCTAGAATTATTCTGTTCAACTATGGGGGTAACTACAACATCATTAGAAACCGTAGTTGGCGGTTTTCCTAGAATAGACTTAGAAGCAGTAGTGGGCCTAGAAGGAATCCCTGTTCTACGTTTCTTATGACGATTCAAAAGAGAATTAGCTACACATTTTGCATGATCACCACTCGAGACACTTTTACGACAAAACACACAAGATGCATTGATTTTCAAAACATTCAAAGGTTCATCTTTCGTTACACTGAGATTTTGATTACAATTTGCCAGATTAGAATCTAATTCAGATGCAACATGAGTTTGATTCAAATTACTAAGTTGATCTTCTACTTCTTGAGCTTCTAGTGTTCCTCTTTTACGTTGCAAGATCCTATTCTTCTTGTTACTTTTTCGCTTTGTTCTGCTAACGCTATTAGTGGAGACTAGTCCTGTAGAAGTGGAAGGGTCAACATTAGTGCTTTGAACATAATTTCCCTTATCTGTGTTGTCTAGTTGATACAATCCTGGTGCTATCACAATGGAGTCAATAAACTATCCTTTTTCAAGTAGCTTAATCTTCTCTTTTAAGTCCATGATGATGTGATTTTTTATCTTGAATTTGAGACTCAAGTTTTCTATTGCAATGAGCAATATGAATCTGGTTTTGTTCCCATTCAGCATTGTCAATTTGCAATTTTGCAATTTCGTTTTCATATTGAAGACATTTATTTTTGAAAGACTCATTGTTTTTGCAAATCTGACAAGATTTTGAAATATTTTGACTTTGAAGCTGCAATTCCAGTTCAAGACTTTGAGCTTGACACCATTCAAGCCTTTGTTTGAGTTGACAAATTTCTTTTGAAAATTGTTTTTGCACATCATCATTATTTTTCCTCATCTTATCATTTTCTTGTTTTAATGTCTCAATTTTGGTGTTCAACAAATCATTATCAGCACAGTGATCTTCCACAACCATAGAAGTACCAGATTCATAAAGAGCATTCATAATGACAGACAAAATATCAGCATTGAGAACTTTTTCCAAGAGTCGATCAGCATCATTTTTTAAAACACTGTTTCTTTGCTTTTGAACCAAAATCGCATTTTCATTTGAGTTGAAAATGTTTATCATTGATTTGTTTTTGAAAAATATCTCCCTTTTCTCGCTCGTAAGCGGATTGAAAAGTTTCAATTTTTATCTCTGAATTACGTTCAATTGTTTCTTCCAAAATTTCGATGTCGTCCATAAAAGTTTTGAAATAATTTAAAACACGAAAACATTTTGGTAAAGGTGTAACGTCACCAGAAGATGGTAAAGGACCATTTATTTGTGCGACAGTTTGGACAGGAGCCGCATTAGAAGATGAAACATATGATTCAGTGACATACCAAGATTTCTCAGGTATTTCTTTTTGAGGAACAAAAGATTTAGAAATATGAGGAGCTTTTGAATAATCATATGGTTTCCAATATTCGACTTGACTCATTTTTGGTCGACTCTCTTCTTCAAGTTCTTCTTCTTCTTCTTCTTCAGTATCATAGACAATAGTACGCACAATCCTATCATTAAGCATTTGTTCTATACTGTAAATTTTAGGATTTGCTTTGAATGCTTTGTGAAGAAACATTGATTTGAAATCACCAAGTGCAAAACCTTTATCGGGTCTCGGTTTCAAGGTAAATTTCTGAATTGTTGTGACAGAGCCCCCGGTTTTGTAAACAACATTACGAAAATCTTTTAGTTGGCGTTCAAGATCAACAATTTCGCCGATTAATTTATCTTCACTTTTCCTTTTTCGCACTTTATGTTCACAAAAATCCTTTTTGCAAATTGACAACTCTGTTTGTGTTTTTGAAAGCTCTTTTTGAAGTTGTTCAACCTATTTTTGAAGTTCACATTTTTCATTTTCGAGTTTTGAAACCAACTTTCCATTTGACTCAATTAAATCTTGCATTTTATGTTGAAGATCTTGTTCTTTATTGTAGTATTCTTGAAATGCCTTTTCAAAACTTTTTTCATGTTTAACTTTGTGTTCCAGATTTGAAAGTTGTATTTTATAACACTCAATATCTCTTGTAAGTGACGCATTTGTTTCTTTTAAAACTTTATTTTTCTCATTGCATTTCATAATTTGCAATTTTTGAGCATTCAGTTGTTTGGAGAACAATATAAGGTCAGGGTCTGGATCAAACAACGGTTCATGTTGTTCTACATGATCATGTTTGTCATTCTCAATAGGATCATCAAATGAAACAACCGTGTCATCATCAAATATAACAACTGTGTTCATTTGTTCATCTTCTTGAGAAGATAAAGATGAGTCAGATGGAACAACTTGTGCCTTATCTGATTTAGAAGCAGAGGGTGATGCTATTTCATATATCAGGCAGTCATTAAGATCATGTACCTGAGACAAACCATCAGTGTCATACACTGGGCCTGAATCATTCATATGAAGTTCCTTCATGTTGGCCATAAGCATCACAGCTGCATTAGATTCCAGATCTTCCATGTCATCATCGTTGTACACATTTGCCTTGAAGCTGTTCTCCTGCTCAGTGAAGTAACCTTCCTTTTCATCTTTGAGAGCCATAAGTAATGCTTGCTTGTGAAACTTACTGCCCCGAGTTCTCGGTTTTGGACATGCTGTTGCAATATGACCTTTTTCATTACAGTTGTAGCACCATACTGCATTCCCAGAGTTTGAGTTACCAGTTTCAACAATTTCATTCCTTTTCTGAGGAGCACCGGAGTTGTTTATGAACCCTCCATTGTTGTTAAACCTTTATTCATTTCCAGACTTTCCCGAATAGCCACCTGCACCTGATCTTCCATAATTCTGATTCTGTACCTCAACCCTTCCATCTTGAATGACAGCTTGATTCCTAGTATTTGATGAAGAGCGAAGATGGTTGTTTGTCTTGTTCGAGAATTTGCTGAAGGCACGAGCAATGAGAGCAAGTCCTTGATTCAACGTATTGAAGTCTTCATCTTCATCTTCATTGGAATTTGAGTAGTACATTGACTCACTGTTTTCATAAGGAACAAGTTGATTAGCTTGTAGTGAAGAATCATATGGGATCATCTGATTTGGAGTTGTAGGTTGTGGGTAGCTGAAGTAATTTTGTTCTTGAACATAAGCATGATTTGACATTGGAGGTGGAGCATAGGGAGATTGAGCTACGAGTGCCAAAGAATTTGGTGTTGGTGGTGGTGAGTATCCTCCTCAAAGAGCTCGATCTTTCTCCACTTCAGGTTCATGGTGTTTCAGAAAGTCATACAACAAGCCATATGGTGCATCATGAAGATTTTTGGTTTGACGAACAAATGTCACATACTTTTGCCAATCCGGACCAAGACTACTGACGAATTTGGAATTCACTGCGATCCTTGGTACTGTAATTTTGTGTCGTTCCAAATCATTAACCACATTAGTGAAACGGTGATAATTGGATTCAAGTGACTCTCCTGGTTCAATTGTGATGTTAATGTATTCCATGTAGAGTTTTGATTTCATATCATCTTTGTTCAGTTGAGTGCCTTCCATTAGTAGATGAACATGTTCCCACATAGCTTTAGCTGTTTTATGAGCATCAACACTACGATAGATTGGATTTGGAATTCCTTGAAGTATATAGATCATGGCATACTCATCAGCTTCACGATGTAGTTTATGTTCGCCTGTGAGTAGAGATTCTGGAAGAGGTTTCTCTACAGGAGCACGTGGAGGATCAGCATATGGGTCACCACCTTCAAGTCTGGTTGGCCACTGAAATGGTCCTTCAAGTATTACTTGTTTCAAGAATTTCCCATGGGGTTTCCTAAGTTCAATAAACCGTAAGAATCGACTTGCCCACTGAACATAGTTCCCAGGTGTAAGCATTGGGGGTGTATCAAGTGATCATGCCTCATGTTTGGATTGTTGAGTTGTAATAACTTCACACATCCGATCAAACCAGTGAGGTTATTTGGACGAATACT
The DNA here is from genome assembly GCA_030686995.1 of Artemisia argyi. Classification (NCBI taxonomy): domain Eukaryota; kingdom Viridiplantae; phylum Streptophyta; class Magnoliopsida; order Asterales; family Asteraceae; genus Artemisia; species Artemisia argyi. The sequence continues at coordinate 37,088,011 of CM060689.1, read as the reverse complement.
GAATTTATTGTTGTGACATTGGATATGGTTGTTGTTGAGGAATGATTTGATGTTGTTGCATCATGAGATATTGTTGTTGTGGATGAAACGGTTGTTGATGAAAGTGTGATTGTGATGGTTGTTGATACGATTGTTGCTGATGGTATTGCTGTTGCTAATACTGCTGTTGCTGAGGATTAGAGAAGAAGTAACGTGGTGGTTGAGACATGTTGGAACACTTGTGTAATTTTGGATCTTGTAGAAGGTATAAGTTGAGCCAATTCTCTAAACTAAGCACTAAACCAAATTCTCCAAATTCTCGAAACTTAGTTAGAAAGCAGTTCTCGAAAAAAATTTGTGAGTACTCGAAAAATCTGTGATCTCGAAACTGTGGTAATTTCGAAACTGTGTTCTCGAAAGATATGTAATTTCGAAGACTTAGAAAAGTTTTCGAGAATGTGGATAGTTTTCGAGATCTTGGGATTTTTCGACAAAACAGTGTTCTCGAAAAAAAATTCACTTTTTTTCGAAAATACAATCTCACAAAGAAATTTCGAAATTATACAATTTCGAAATTATGCCAAAAGTCGAAGGATTTTTTTTCTTATACAAGAGAGAAAATACTAAGTATCCAACCGTTAACACGAAAGGAGCCGCGATTCGTAATCTCGAATGTATGACAATATGGTGTTCTCGAAGCTTGGTACAATGGAGTTTGCGAAACTTTGGCAGTTTTTTGTTTTAAAAGAAAGCAATCCAAACACACGTTTTTAATCCAAGATTCTTGTACAAGTAACCTTAAAATAATGAGATCTTAAAGAAAGTTGCAAACTTGAACCACTTTTCAAAAATTTCAAAGATCTCGAAAAATAGTACAACATACGAATCTTATGATTTTGATAAAAAAAAATTGAAACTTTTTGTTTGTAATGATTTGTAACACAAGTTTGTAAGCAAAGATGTGATAGAAACCAAGAAACAAACAAGAAAGTACAAAAATTTTCTAAAATAATGAGTAAAAAATTGGTATTTGGATAGAATTTTATGAAAAACAAAACACTACACCTTCTTCTAGCGAATGATACCACTTGTTAGGTGCCCATATTGATTACACAAGGTATTCAATGAGAGAAATGAGATGAGAATGTGAGATGGTTGATTATATGATAAGAGAGAAATAGAAAAGCAAGAGTTTCATTAGCATATCAAAATAACCAACAAGTTTACAAATGGCCTAAGCATTCTATATATAGGGAAGGAGCTAGGGCAACACTCCCTCTCCTTCCTTTCCTACTTTTGTGTGGGCTTAGAAGCCCATGGACTATTAGACTTAAGCCTAGTAAACATAACATGTTACATAAATAAAAGTAAACATTAACTAAGCAACCTAATGTTATTACAAATGATCGAGACTTGACAAAATATTAAAACTACGTTCCCAACAGTAATATTTAGTTTTATTAATGAAATGTTTTTTTTTTTTTTTATTATTATGATGACTATGCGGATCAGGTATACGATCTTTCAGGGAATTTGGATACTCTTTATGACACGTATGGTATCAAGCTCAAAGGCCTTGGTATGAAGTAATTTTGTTTTCATAGGAGTCTAATGTTATCTTTCGAGTAGTGGTTTATTTTCTTGTTTAAAAGAATATGAAGTATCTTGTTATGTAAGCTTTTTCGCCTATATAACGGGCTGAGATATGGGATTCCCCCTTATCCTTTGTACTTAAACGTTTTTTGGAGTAATATATTTACCGGGTCTTTGACCTTTTACCCAAATGTTTAGTTTTATTAATGAAATGTTTGAATGTTTAATAAATGAATTTGTTGAGGGTAGAATTTGAAAATTTGTAAAAAGTGGTGTTATTGGGTGTTATGAGTTCCTGGTGTTTTTGGTGTTATGTTATTTGGTGTTAAAATAATATGACGCTGACGTGGCGGGGGTGTTGGTGTTATAACATGTTATTACTCCCTTTGCTCTAAGTGACCCGCAAGTAAAGATTCAGATTATATTGGGATTGGCTTTAGTTTGTTCTTGCAAAACACCTTCTTTACATACCCGTCCGTATGCTTTTCTCAAAAAGCTAATCATCCGATTTAAAGAAAAAGGGGTTTAATTCAATAAATAGCAACGTACTCTTTCGAATGTTCGAATATTGGACATCAACCCAAATAATTATAGTATCAAAATACCCTAGAAACTTTGGCATTTTCGTGTTGATATATTAACTTATTTTTAACCAGCAAAATTCATTAATTTACACACGTATATGCCACGTAGACCGTAGACGCCATGTCATCTCCGGTTTTTCTTGTCGTCTTCTCTGATTTTCTGAGAACTTTTCTGGTCATCTTCCCAAATTTTCCAACAACTTTTTCCGGTCAATGGTTGTGAGGTGGGACGGCTGGGGTGGTGGTGGGACGGCGGCAAAGGGTGGAGGTGGTGGTACGGTACTAGCAGGAGGCGATGCTGGTGGTGGGTTGTGGCGGTAAATGGAGGTGATGGTGGTGGGTGTAGAGTGATTTGGGGTTTTTATGTGTGTTAGTAGAGGTATGAAGAAGGAAGATGAAGAAGATGAACGAAGAAAAAAAAAAGAAAGAAAAAATAAAAAATAAGCAAAATTAACGTGTACAACCGGTAACAGGTTGTCAGGTTGTGTCACCTCAGCAAACGTATAATATTAATACGAAATTTGAAAGTTTGTGGAATATTGTAGCAATTTTTTGTGTTAATCGCTGATGCGTGAACATTTGAAAAAAGAGAAATGCTATATTCACACAAATTTTACAAAAAAATCCCACATACACATGTGGCAAATGAGGTGCACCAATTAAATTTCATTGTATTTTCTCTTTCTAACTTTCACTTTCAATAATTGAATGACACATGTTCGTGTGAGAATTTTTTTTGTAAAATTTGAGTGAGAGTAGCATTTCTCTTGAAAAAATTCATTACTGTTACATAATAATCTTTTATACTAAAGTCTTATAATGTTAATCGTTGATTAGTCATTGGCATAGAAGAACACACTTCTTTTATTCTAAAGGATTTTGCTTACCATAACTACGTAACTATAGCAATAGGGAGCAACACCCTTATTTATTTACCTTGAAACGAAACGAAATCAGTAGTTTATTTGTTGCCAAATTTAGCTATTGAAAGTTCTCTAGATTTTGGCAATGATAGTTCTATTTTCTCATCTTTAATCGATTGTTTCAAGGGTTTCTAAATCTACTCATTTCTATATCACTTTCTTCGATATTGACATTGTAAGTTTAAGTTTAGGCATGTTTAATAGTGATAGGAATAGTGCCTTACAGAGTTGATGTTTTCAATCGCTAGACTTCATCTCCATGTTTCATATTATTAATTCCTTGTCATCTTAAGTCACTTTCACCTTGACTTCTCTCAAAGATGTCTAATATCATAAGAGAGATATCAATATCGATTCTGTCAGTTTATGTCCTTCTTTCATATCATGGATCTCACGGCCGGGCCACTAATCCCGGTTTCATGTATAAAAATTTGTTCGTGTGATTATGTTTTATTCACCGAGGGTTTGTTATTGTTCCTTCGTAGTTTGCGTGTTTCCAGAACGGGATTTGGTGTAATTATTTTGTCTTATTGGCTAGCTTCAAGCTTTAGGTGCTATTTGAATTTGACCTAATTGATTTTAATATGAAAAAAAAAAAAAAAAAAAAAAAAAAAAAAAAAAAAAAAATCTGAATTCAGAAAGTCATATGAAAATGTTTGCATTAAGTCATATGTTATTTAAACACTACTTAATACAAAATTTAAACTGACAAGCCCTTAGTGTTGTTCGCTTTAGTTACATATGCTTGAAGTATTACTTATGAGTTAGATAAAGTTGTAATTTTAATGGAAATGGTAATCCTATTTCTGCATGTATAGCTTATTTAATTTCTGCTCCTACAAAACTTTAAGCATTGCTAACCTTTTGATATGTCACATAATGTTGAAACAAATACACGTGTATACACATAATTTGTGAAACAATTAGCTAGCTAGTAACGTTGAACGTGCCAAAGAATGAGTAAAACAGTTACAACTTTTATAATAGATATTTCAAATCCCTCGATAAAAAGATGTTGCAACTTGCATGCATGCTTGTGTACGAATATAAGATTTATCATTAATCATAAGAGTAGACAAACCATGTGGTGCAAGTCTGCAAGAGATCAAGTGAAAACGACCTATGTGTCTGTCTGAGGTACTGTATAGTAGGCTTATCATCTACAAAATGAAAAGTATAAATCAGAACATTGTACATTTATTTCGATACTAAGAGGAGTCAATTTCTCATGACCGTTAGATTTTGCATGTTTCTTGTATTTCTCTTTACGGTTAATAATTACTAAAATGTTATATAAATACTTTGGAATTTTTAATTCGATTAGAATTGGAAAGACCCAACTCAATACCGATTAGCTCAGTTAGATTTTTATTTTATTTTTAATTTTTTTTAACAAAACTAAGTTAGAATTATAATCTAAATAATAAGCCATAAACAGAAATCCGTTCTTCTTGTATCCAACTGGGCCTTAAAATACATAAGGGCGGAACTAGTAGTGTGATTAGAGATGGTAAAAAAATCCGAATCCGACAGAGAATCCGATACCCGACCTTGATTTGATAAGGGAATCCTTGAATTGACCGAGTATGAGGATGGAGGTGGGGAAATCCCCGATACTGAAAAGCGGATATGGAGGCGGTGATAGAAATAACCTTCCAGAATTTTAGAAACAAATTTATAGTCATATATACTTTGGTTTAGTTTGCGTTTTTGTTTCTAGTTGTAGTCATGCTTTGGTTTTCGTACTTACGATAAGTCTTACATTTTGTAATGTTTTGCGTCGAATGTTCTCTAATGAATGAATTTTGTTTGATGTTAGTATGGTTCCACCATTGAAAATATATTAAATATGTCAACTTTGTAATGGAGAAAAATCATCGATTCCTCATTCCGTTTCCCATCGGGGAAGAGGATGGGGACTTAACTGTGACTCTCGACGGGGAAGTGGACAAGGATGGGAATAACTATTGAACTTCAGGGATGTGGATAGTATCAACCATTCCCTGCAAATCCGGCTCCATTGCCATCTCTAAGTATGACATGTTGGAGTTTGACATCTCCACACCAACCAAATTCATTTATACTGATGGTGACGATTTTTTTTAAAAGAACGACAACTTTTATACCCCTATCTCATACATAATACCTCTCAATGTCTCTAACAAGACTTAAACATATAACCTATAAGTGATGGGCCACTCACATACAACTAAACCAAAGGTCTGGGTTAACTTATAATGACAATATTCTCACACTCTCACTAACACCTTCTTCATGCATTTCAATAACTAGAACGGTACCCCGCGCAATGTGGCGGCGGGTACCTGTGACTATATTTTGCGTTATTCGGTTATACATTTAGGGGGTGTTTCTTTTATCCTTAGCTAAGGAATGCAATTTAATACAGTATTATTACTTTATTGATGGGACTTATAAAATTCTCTTGTTTCATCTATATCCACAAAGCTTAATTTATCAACCCTTCCCCATTAAGATGCTTATATAGTAGTAGAACCCACATACACCCTTAGCTAAGAAAAAAAAAGAAACACCCTCTTAGTTGTCTTTATGCTTTATAAGTAGAGATATAATTTTAATTTGAACAACCAACACGCTTTCTAACAAACTTCCTAACTAATTTGCTTTTTAACCAACTTCTTAACCAACATACTTCTTAAGTAATTAATTTTGAAATCTTTCCATAATAAGCAAGTAAAAGTTTAAATTTTAAGCCTTTATAATTATAGAATAGTATCAAATACATTGTAGTATAGATTAAACTCCCCTACTTGCAAGCCCCCTACTTGCAAGAAGACTAAAAACCCGACACTAGCCCATGATGCATGGATCTATAGGAGGACCACCCTGGTCAAACACTCAAACCACTACACAAAATATAACTTTACCTTTACCCAATCCAAGGCAATGGATATTGGATAATCTATGTTACTCTGCAAATCATAAAAAGAGAAACTTGACTTAGGATGTCGGTAATCTTAAAATTGTGTACATTAAGACTTCATAAAATTTGTTAGAGATTTAAATAGATTTACTTTGAATGCAAAACAAAGAATATGTCAAAACATGATTACCTATGGGGTATAATAATATACTCATTTGACCCATGTCATCTATTACCAAAGTACCTAAATATATTTCTTGTTAGGTTACTCGATATATTTCAGGTCGGCTGCGACTAAATTGAAAGTTTTGGTTAGCTGAAAATGAAAATGATCGGTTCAGGTTATGATTCTTCGGTTTGGTTTATAAGTTAGGATAGATGGGATTTTTTTTCAAAAATAAAAAAGTTAGTACCGGGAAACATGTTATGTTAGTTGTGTTAATAACTGACAATGAGTTTGTATCCCAATAGTAACCCGTGTTGAGTAAGAAACTCTTAATTAAATAGTTGTGGGTTCTGCTTAAACATCATGAAATAGTTATTTCTTTATAAAATTTCTTTTTTGTTAATAACTTGAAGTTATGAACTGGTGGGGTTTAGACCCAAAAGTTAGAAGTATGTTTTCTGGCCCAGTAAGTCAGCAAGATCGTCTTTGCACACTACATAATACATACGTAGCCCAGTAAAGAACATTTCCTTGCAGTCCATTAATTTGCAGCCAATATTTCTTTGTAAATGACATCTTAAAACCATAACAATATTTTTATTTTTTGGTTTCGAACCAGGAAATACTATTACCAAGAGGCTAGCTTAAAAACTAACCTTACTAACAATGAATGAGTCACATACACCATATTGTCAGGAAAGTCTAAACGTATGATTACCGATAATTTGTTACGTGTTAGGGTTGTTACCTTAAAATATGAATAAGATCTCAATATGATGTACGCAATTCTAGGGTAAAGATTGCAACTTCTAATCATTTCTATTCAGAATACTTGTAGTGCTGATGCATTGCAACTTATACAGCACTCCTAACATTGTTACCAATGCACAAAGTCGAAGTAAGTCAATGTTACTGGTGCAGTTTGTGCATGCAAGGCCATGTTGACAAGCCAATTAGCCCGCCAACGCTTAACATATTTAAAATTGGACTTACGCTTTAGTACATACACTCCCTTTAGAAAGGATGCCAAACGATATATAACCACTACAATTTGCATCATTAAGTGATTAATGAAACAGACAATAATCAAGCAATTAGTTTGTGCGCAACTTAGACCCAATAATAAAACAAAAAGCATGCGTCATCAAACAGTTTAGTACGAGCATTAACTACATATGATCAGTCATAACGAGTTCACAGATAGCAACATAAGACAGAAATAAGTGAAAGCATAACTAATTAACGACTAACGCATTCCAAAGCCCTGAACCCCTGAGCTTTGTACACTAGCCAAGCAAGGAATAAGTGGTGAGGTCTGATGCAGCAGCAGCATGGAGATTATCTGGATGGTTAGGCTGCAGGCGTAGAGTGAGTATGCGTTGTGCGATATGTGGTGGGTATCCATAGATGTTTTCGTACTCTCCTGCATCTTCTATCATCCCAAATTGTGGATCCTCTCCCCTTATATCCTACATTCATGTCAATCAACTTATTATAACACTGCCATACAAGGTCTTCTAATAATCGTGTCATTTACTAATTAGGATGGTGTATATCATTTGAAACAAATTTGATCAGCTTGTTGTATCATGTTGTGGTTTTCTTTTTCTTGTTAGGTTAAATTCAAAGCTTTGAAGTTACGAGGGCTTACAAATTCATGCATTAGCTTCTTGTATACGTCTTGAGCACTTCTCACCTGAAAGTATAAAACCGATTAGCAACGGATGTTAAATTTGAATCTTTATCGTGTATAAAGTTACCTTCTTCTTGGAAGTCTCCAGCTTATTACCGATCACTTTGAGCTGCATTTTTGTTACAAAAAGCACGATATCAGATCGAACATGCATTTCAACTTAAAACTAAAAATGATTTGGTTTCAAGAGACATATTTGATAACATTTTAAGGTATGGTAAATTATACGAAGATATTACAAACTACAAGGAATATATATATTTCTGACATATACTATGAAACAAGACTGGAATAATAGTAAAGGTGAACATTTAATGGTTAAAAGGGAGTATGAAATGACCTTGCGTTCACGAATGACGTAGACAGCCTCCTGAGACTCCTTTTCAAGATCAAGAAGTTCCTCAAAACCAAGATTGTCCAAACAATCACCCAACCTTTGCCTTTTTTATTTTTCCAGTCCCATCACCGCCAATATATTCATTCAGATATATTTATTAAAATTATTTAAAATAAACTTCATAAATAATACTTATACAAGCACAAGACAAGCAAATACTCCTATCATCCTATATGTAATCCTTTTTTAACAATCTATAAACTTCTAAACCTAAACATACTTACATGAATTCTAATATTGGAGGTATTAAACTTTTAAAACCGAAAAAACGATTTATCTGAACCTAGTAAGAAACCAAACCGTTAATAACTGACATGTATCGGTCTCGTTTGGTTTCTACCCATAATTTACCATAATCAAACGGAAACTTGTGCATACACATTTTTTGTTCATATTAATGTGTTGAGACTATACCACTCATTAATTAATTTATCATTATTTTTTTTTTATAAGTTTATATTCACTCTTAGCATTGTTTATATTCACTCTTAGCCTTTCATAAGAAATCAAAACACAAGTCTATCATTAAATTAAATCAAATTGTGTTCACTTAGATTTTTTTGTGGAAATAGTTCGTATGCATGGAATATCTGACAAGCGATAATGAAATGAATGTATGTTCGGTTATGGTTTTATTTTGACCGATAAACCAAACTATCCCGAACGGTTATGATTTTCAATAACTGAACATGTATGTTCGGTTATGGTTTTATTTTGACCAATAACCGAACCAAACCAAACCGAACTGTATTCACCCCAAAAATAAAGTTATGCGAGAATTAAACCATTTACATACTTCACAGTTCTCTTGTGATCATTATTTGATTGGAACTATATTAACAGTGTACCACGTAATAACACATTTGTCAAAGCCAGTTTGTTAGTTTGTAGCATACTTGAGGAATAAAGCAGAATCTCAAGAGAAGATACTAAACATGTAGTTAAGTAATACCTTATATGTGTTCTAAGTTTTTTGTTCACATCTTTCAGCTGCCTCAGTTCCTCTTGCATTTTCTGCATCAAATCACATACTCTAGGGATTAATTAGTATTAACTGCTACAAATGACTAGATCTACTTCTATTCTTTAGAAAACCCTTTGGCAAATTTAACTTGGTTTTCATGTTGTAATTTACCAAAACGAAAGCTTTTACTCCGTGTCATGTAACTTTTTTTTGACAAACTAAACATGTGTTTTATACACGGCGGATTAAGTTATGTGGTGAAATGGAATAATACACATTTAAAACTTCTTAAGCACAATGTTTTTAATCTTATATTATTGCTAATGTCCAGTGTTTTCTCATGGTCACCTACTCCACTAGGAGATATAGTTTATAATCCAAGTAAATTTAGGACATTTGATTGTAAACTAATTCTATATATTACAATATTTATACTAGTAACACTTTTGAAAGAACAAAATGAAACACCACTATCCATAATGAAATGACATCAACTTTTGATTGTAGAGATCACAATAACTAACAAATCCAAATATAATTTAAAGAACATATATAGCAATGAGCAAAAGGCTGTAAGAAGTAGTATAATGTGAAAAAACTCAAATCAAAGCATATTCTTTTAACCCTAGGTTAAAGTGTAGCCTCACATATGCGTGTAGCAAACATCTGCTATTTAGATAGCTAAATTTTGACACCTCTCAAATCAGATATACAGATTCAGACCTTTTGTGTATGTGTCTCTTTTATTCTTTGTGTGATTGTAAAAGCAAATCCATTGGAATTTTCTTAATAATTACAGTACCTGATTACTTTTGTCCACAAGGAACAATTTGCAAATTGTAACCCTTCACCCCAAAAACCCCATTCAGTCACTTCCATCTCAGCCCACAATTAACTGTACCCTATAAACACACAAAACATTCATTTTAACCGGTGACACCCCTCACCATTTCCACCCTTTTGTGGCTATACGTCACGCGTGATAGCACCCCATGTAACAAGGCTCACGCGTGAAAAATCTAACCACAATGTCCGGTCTCGCTATACTCTTAAAACTAATGCTACAAGTAACAAAATCAAACCTCATAATGAGAGTTCCATAGATCAATTCCAGATGCCTTTTGATACTGATCGAAGAACTGCTTCGTCCTGAATGTAAAACACAATCTAAATCAGCAACAATCAAATAACCAATGTTAAAACTTTTAGTGTCTACCTAGTTTTTTTCACAAAAATCTGTCTCTAGATTTCCAAAAGAAAAAAGAACCTAAACCTAGAGTTAAGTTGTACTAGTATTTCCGAGCTACTTGATAGTGTTTTCTATGAAATCAATCTTTACAGTTCAAAAGATATATTCCTAAGCAGTTTTTTAAGGAAAGAAATCTTAAACCTAAGATGGTAATTTCTAGCTTTTCTTTAGTACTAAATAAAAACCTAAACCTAGAGATGTATTTCCAGCTGCTCCTTAATTTTTACAATTAGATCTATCTTAACACTAAAAAAACAAAAACCCTAAAACTAGGGTTACAATATCTAGCTTCTCGTTAATTTTTTCAACGAAGGTGTTCACCTAAACTAAGAAGTAAAAACCTAAAACTAGCTAGGGTTTCAAGAGATAAACAAAAGAGAATAACACATACGTAATGGAAGGACTTATGTACTCATGAAGCTTATCAGTACACGACACCATAATAATCGAAACCTTAGCATCGCACAACACCGTAAGCTCACTCGCCTTCTTGAACAACCCGTTCCTCCTCTTCGAATACGTGACCTGCCTATTCGTCGAGTTTTCGATCTTCTTGATCTGGATCTTTCCTCTAGCCATTTTTTCACACACAAGTAGTTCTTTGATATGTTTCTTGTAAGTTTGATATGAAGAAACACAAAAGATGAAATGAGAGATTTAATTTTGTGGTGGGTATGGAAGAGAGATATATAGAAAGATTAAATGTGTGATCAAAACGTAGACAAGAAGAAAGGTAAGAGGAATTGTTTCCAGAAATAGAAAGTATTACTCTAAAGGTGAAAGGAGTAAGACTGAGTGATGAAGCTAGTTATGATATAGGTTTCTTTTTTTCTCTTTGTTTTGGACATTATTGTGACTCGTTGACCAACATTATTATTTTACTACTATTCTTTAATAGTAATTGCAGTAATTACTTTAAATAATAATTAAAGTAATAATTATTTTGTTTTTAAATTACTTATATTAAAAGGTTGGTTAAAAGATAAAAGGGTTCACTATTATCATACAATTGAGGAAAATTCAATTGCATATCTTTATTTTGGTGCATACCAATGGACAAATCCCCACCATCTATATAGTTTGATCTAATGGTAGGGGATTAACCTAAGATTTAATATGAAAACCTAAGTCTATGTTTTTTCCCCTTTTTTTTTTTGTCTTTTTTTTTTTTTTTTTCTTTTTTTTTTCTATTTTTCTTTTGTTTTTTTTGTAATTCTATTTTATTTCACGTTTTTTTATTTTATTTTTTTATTTTTTTTTGTCTTTTTTTTTTTAATTCATTCTTTTTTAATAATTAACATTTTTTCCTTCCAATTTCAAACGTTTTCGTCTGTTTTCAAACGTTTTCGTTCGTTTTTATACGTTTTCGTCCATTTTCAAATGTTTTTGTCCGTTTTCATATGTTTATATACGTTTTCGGACGTTTTCATACGTTTTCGTCTGTTTTCAAACAGTTTAGTTCATTTTTTTACATTTTTGTCTCTTTTCAAAGGTTTTCGTCTGTTTTCGTCCGTTCTTATACGTTTTCTTCCGTTTTCGTTCGTTTATATACGTTTTCGTCCGTTTTCATACGTTTTTGTCCGTTTACATATATTTTCGTCAGTTTTTTATGTTTTCGTCCATTTTTTACGTTTTCGTCCATTTTTTGACTTTTTTGTCTGTTTTCATACGTTTTCGTCCGTTTTTATACGTTTTCGTCCGTTTTCTTACGTTTTTGCCCGTCTACGTCCGTTTTCATACGTTTTCATTCATTTTAAGACGTTTTCGTCCGTTTTCATCTATTTTTCATACGTTTTCATCTGTTTTTAAGCGTGTCTTTACGCTTTCATACATTTTCGTCTGTTTTCATACGTTTTCATCCGTTTTCTTACATTTTCGCCCATTTTCATATATTTTCGTCCGATTTGGTTCGTTTTAGTTCTTTTTCATACGTTTTTGTCCGTTTTCCTTTATTTTCATCCATTTTTCATATATTTTTGTCCGTTTTCATATGTGCTTTTACGCTTTCATACGTTTTTGTCCGTTTTCATACGTATTCGTCCATTTTCTTACGTTTTCATATGTTTCTTACATTTCTGAATATTACAAGTGATATTCATAATATCGTGATTTTCTGAATATTACTTGTGATATTCAGAATATCACTTGTGATATTCAGAATATCACTTGCGATTTTCTGAATATCACTTGTGATTTTCTTCTGTTTTCATCCATTTTCTTACGTTTTCCAAATGTTTTTGAATATCACAATTGATATTCATAGTATCACTTGTGATTTTCTGAATATCACTTGTCATATTCTGAATATCACTTGCGATTTTCTGAATATCTATCACTTGTGGTTTCCTGAATATCACTTGTGATTTTTATGTTACAAAATATTAATTGAAAATCACTTGTGATATTCAGAATATCACTTGTGATATTCTAAATATCACTTATGATATTCAGAATATCGTTTGTGGTACTCAGAATATCACTTGTGATATTCAAAAAATCAAAGAATATCACATGTGATATTCAAAAACTCACTTGTGATATTCAGAATATCACGGAATATCACTTGTGATATTATAAATATCACAGAATATCTCTTATGATATTCAGAAACATATGAAAATGTCTGAAAATGGCCAAAAGCATTTAAAAATGGACGACAATGAATAAAAATGGATGAAAGCGTATAAAATCATAAAAATACATATGAAAAAGGACGAAAATGTATGAAAAATAGATGAAAACGAAAGAAAACTGATGAAAACAGTCAAAACGTATGAAAACGAACGAAAGCATAAGAAAACGAACAAAACGTAAGAAAATAGATGAAAACATATGAAAACGGATGAAAGTGTGAAAAAACGGATGTAAATGAAAGAAAACGACCGAATATCTATGAAAGCGGACAAAAACGTATGAAAGCATAAAAGCACGTCTCAAAACGGACGAAAACGTATGAAAAATGGACGAAAACGAAAGAAAATGGACGAAAACGTATTAAAACGAATGAAAATGGACGAAAACGTATAAAAACGGACGAATATCACTTGTGATTTTCTTATGTTTTCATCCATTTTCTTACGTTTTCCATACCTTTTTTAATATCACAATTGATATTCTGAGTATCACTTGTGATTTTCATAATATCACTTGTGATATTCTGAATATCACTTATGATTTTCTGAATATCTATCACTTGTGGTTTTTGAATATTACTTGTTATTTTCATGTTACAAAACAATAGTTGAAAATCACTTATGATATTCAGAAAATCACTTGTGATATTCGTGGTACTCTTATCACTTGTGATATTCAAAAAATCAAAGAATATCACATGTGATATTCAAAAAATCACTTGTGATATTCAGCATATCACAGAATATCACTTGTGATATTCTGAATATCACAGAGTATCTCTTATCATATTCAGAAACATATGAAAATGTCTGAAAAACGCCAAAAGCGTTTAAAAACGGACGAAAATGAATGAAAACGGATGAAACGGATGAAACGAATGAAAACGTAAAGACACATATGAAAAGGACGAAAATGTATGAAAAATGGACGAAAACGAAAGAAAACGAACGAAAACATAAGAAAACGGACGAAAACGTATGAAAACGAACGAAAGTGTAGTAATCAAAATATCACTTGTGATATTCTGAATATCAAAGAATATCACTTGTGATATTCAGAAAATCAAAGAATATCGCATGTGATATTCAGAAAATCACTTGTGATATTCAAAATATCACGGAATATATCACTTTTGATATTCTGAATATCATAGAATATCTCTTGTGATATTCATAAACGTCTGAAAACGGCCAAAAGCATTTAAAAAAAAAGAGTAAAATGAATGAAAACGGATGAAAATGTATGAAAGCGTAAAAACATATATGAAAAAGGACGAAAATGTATGTACAATGAACGAAATTGAAAGAAAACGGATGAAAACGGACGAAAACATAAGAAAACGGACGAAAGCATAAGAAAATGTATGAAAACACAAGAAAACTGACGAATATATATGCAAACGGACAAAAACATATGAAAGCGTAAAATCACGTCTGAAAACGGACGAAAACTTATGAAAAATGGACGAAAGCGAAAGAAAATGGATGAAAATGTATTAAAACGAACGAAAACAGACGAAAATGTTTGAAAACGGAAGAAAACGTAAGAAAACAAACGAAAACGGGCGAAAACAGAAAAAAAAACTGATGAAAATAGACAAAAACGTATGAAAACGGACGAAAACGGGCGAAAACGTATAAAAGCGAAAAAAAAAGAAAAAAATAAGTGACCTAAAAAAAGTGAATTATTGAAAAAAAAAAAAGGAATTAGAAAAAAAGACAAAAAAAAAAGAGAGAACGTGATAAAAGTGTTTTAAAAATAAATAAATAAATAAAATAAAAAAACGTTAATCGGAAGAAAATAGACAAAAAAAAATAAATAAAAAATAATAATAATAATAATTAGAAAGACAAAAAGACAAAGAAAAAGGGAGAAAAAAACATGGACTTAGGTTGTCCAATTTAATTTTAGGTTAATCCCCACCATTATATCAAACTAGATGGATGGTGGTAATTTGTCCATTGGTTTGCACCAAAATATGAGTATGCAAAATAAAGTGCCTCTACAATTGTTGGTATTGTTAAAGTGATTAACAAAATCAGAATCTTAACATTTTTGTTGGAAGGTCAATTTATAAAGTATTTAGTGGGGCGATATACATGAAGTATATTACATAGTTATTCGCCTTATTTCGAAACTATTTCCAACATAAATGTGACCCTTTACCGACTAGAATTTCCTATGGAATTGTTTCCAACGACTTTCCGAAAAAAACCATTCCAACAGATTTCCGAGAGAAATTTTACCGACAGATTTCTGACGCATGTAATTCTATCAGTGTTTCATGCAGAATTCCGATGGATATCAATTAGCGACCAAGATTCAGCGACACTCTTTTCCAATCACAAATCCGTCGGAAACTACTTATATATACCGACGGATTTTTGACAGAAATAGCCGTCAGTATAGATCAGTTGTATAGTAGTGTGTATATGCATGGAATTATTAATATCAAAATAAAAACATGATTTACTTATACGAGATTGTACATGTACGAACGATTCATGTTATGAAAACTATAGCTTTTCTAGACCAACATTACTAGGAAGTTTGTGTGGATAAATGTGGGTTGTTTATAATAATAGTTACAAATGTCGTCGTTGCTTTGATGCGCGGGATAACCATTGATGGGACTAGGGTGTGTCCTCAGTGTCACACAGGACACCGAAGAAATTTCTTCGTATTTTTAATATTCGTAAAGTATTTCATATTTTTATCAAAGGCACATGATTCAAATAAATTATGGATGATAATACTTGTTTAGTTTATCCATTAGTGGACGAGGTTTAAACAAATCAGATCTATGCATATACCTTTGTGCATTTAAGCAAAGTGATGAAAACCAAACCCACAATACTCACTTTCATGTGAAAGTCGCTAACTTCTTTATGTAAATATAATAATAATTTCACCTTAATTGTTTGTAGCATATCACATCTTATCTGTACAACAAATCCAAATAGTGTTTTGACAAGCTGAATCTCTGATAAAACCATGTTTAGGAAATGCAGTATTGATTACAAATACTAATTTCGCAAAGTTTAGGTTTATAATCCACACTTAATACTGTTAGATCTTTACCTGCCAAGCAACCAAAATATCAAAAACTTTATGTTATAAAACTAATAAATAAATCTTAATAGAGTTTAACCCTAAAACGATCCTCTCTTTGGCGACTTATTCCCTAACTTTTTTCTTAATCGTTTCTTCACAAAATCGACTTTAATTCTTATTTTCTTGCATCGACTTGTTTAATATAGTGATCAAACGTTTTTGTTTATCATTATTTTTTTCAGATCGATTGTTAGATTCATAAAGTTAAGGTTTTTATTTGAATCGCTAGTTAGGGTTTCAACCGCCTATTGTTTCTTGGGATTAAACCAGTCTTTATTTATTGGTTCTATCTATTTATTGAGAAGTCTACTGAGCATAATTCATCATACCTAATATCATTCGACTACATGATAGGTTAGTGGATTTTTTCTTTATGCTTATTAAACCCTAACTGTCAAGTTAGGGTTTTTTCTTTAGTTATTGTACGAGCTTCTGCTATTTTGCATGCTTCTGCTGGTTTTTCTTTGTTATTGCTATTAGGTTTTGATTGGTACTGTCAAGGTCGTGGGTTATAAGAGATGGTGAGGGTTTTTTTTAAACGTTAATAGTGCGTCTAAGTCGGTTAAAAAGAATGAATCTGATGTGAATATGATTGAAACGACTCCTATTAACATTGATAGTGAGTCGACACAACACAGGGAGGCTCATGATGATGGTAAGTCTAGTCCAGTTAAAGTTGATACGAGTGTGCCAAAGAATCAATCAGGTTCTACTCCTACATCTTTTGCGGATATGCTGAAGGATAAAACACCTAAGAGGACCGTTATGATTTCGGAGATGCGTAACGAAAATTGTGTGGCTGGTGCTAATGTCACCATCCCTTTGGAAGCTGTCAATGAGGTACGCTCTAGATTCGCTAATACGTTGTATGGTTATTTCATTGGTAAGAGACTCGCTTTCCTGGTAGTTGAAAATTACGTTATAAATACTTGGGCAAAGTTTGGTTTACAAAGGGTTATGCTTAATCATGGTTTTTTCCTTTTCCAATTTGAAACCAAAGAGGGTATGGAAAGGGTGTTGGAAGAAGGTCCATGGTTGATACGATTGGTTCCTATCTTTTTTAATATTTGGACTCCGAACACTAAACTTACAAAAGATGATATAACTTTTGCTCCTGTTTGGGTTAAAATTTATAATATTCCAGTTGTTGCGTATTCTGAGGTTGGTCTTAATTTGATTACAACGTAAATTGGTCATCCTATCATGCTTGATTCCTACACGAGTACGATGTGCCTTAAGTCGTGGGGTCGTAATTCCTATGATAGGGCCCTTGTGGAAGTGTCGTCAAAGGAAGCCTTACTTGACTTTCTTGTGGTTGCTATCTCCTACCCTAATGGGTCCGGTCATTCATTGGAAAAAATTGATATTGAATATGAGTGGAAAGCGCCAAGATGTGGGACTTGTAAAGTTTTTGATCACAATGATGATGGATGTCCTAAGAGAGTGAAACCAGTTGTGAAAGATAAAGCGTTGGTTGATGAAGAGGGTTTCGTTGAAGCTTATAAGAAGAAAGGTAAAGGTAAGCTTCAGGGTACTAATCGTCAGGTTGATGGGATTCGTTTTCAAAAGCCTAAAGTCTCGTATTACTATAGGCCGGTTACTTAGCCAAAGAATGAAGGAGCATCGACGTCTAACCAATCGAATACAGGTTCTCCAACGGTTAATGTAGGGTCTACTTGTAATGGACCTACTTCCGATCCTACTAGTAGTACGGCTTCTCTTCGGGATGACCAAGTTATGAATAATAATTGGGTGGATGATATCAATCTTTTTGAGTTGAAGAACAGTTTTGATGTGCTTAAGGAACAACATTCGGTTTTGGAACCTGTGATTGGCATTACAGATACTCCTGAAGTTACTTCTAGTTCTTCCAAAACTACTTCTCCATCACCTATGAAAACCACTCCTATTGTTGAGAAAATTGGGAAGCTTGAATAGTTTATTATTGACAGAAAAGGCACCCTTGTAGATGGTAATGGTAAACCCATTCCGGTAGCTAATGGTATAAGGAAGGGCAACCCATTCTCTAAGGTGGGTGCAGTAGTTGATTCTGATAGTGATGATGAGGTGTTTGAGCCAAATGATCCTATGGACAGTTGCTTTTCATCAGCAGGAGGACATAACGAGCTTGAAGGCTATCTTTCTGATGATTATGCGGCCCAGGTCTATGATTTACCTAGGCAATTTGAGGAATTTAACAATCAGTTTGATTTCAAGCTTAAAGGCCGTTCGAGGAAGTAATCTCTTATTTGGATTTGTTTATTTGTTTTGCATGTCGTTTTTGTTTTCAGTGGTTGTTCTAGTTGTTGGTAGCTAGTTGTTCATTTATGGCATGTCATAAATGATCTAGTGGTTGTTGAAATTGCATAAAAAAACCCTAAAACACCTAACCCTCTCTGGCGAAAAAAGCGAAAACACGATTCCCTACTATTCCCTGAATCGATCTTGAACCTTTATTATTTTTTTAATCATCCTCTTTTGGTTGACTAATTGATTGTTTATTCATTACTGGTGATAGTGGGTCGGTGATATACTTGTTCCTATATTCGCTTTTGGCTTTAGTGTGCATGCATGATCCCATAATAACTAGTTAACAAGGGCTTCATTCTTTTTAAATTGGTTATATATTACGTTACTGAAGCTTGACGTTATTGGTGCTTCGAGATCTGTTTGGTTGTACATGTTTCGAATATGAAGTCTGGGTTTTTGGATTCGGAAGGGAGAGGGGTTAAGAAAAAGAAAACTGAGATTGGTTCGGAATATCATGGTATGAATCGTGGAACTGGTAATTGTACTTTGAATCGCGGACAGGAAGATGGTAACTCTGGTGCTACTCATCTTCGTCAAGCTACTAGGGTTTTGAGAAACCCTAGTCCTCAATCGGAAGGTAACACTTCTGTCCAATCCGGTAACGTGTTGAATGTTTCTCAAGTGGAGCCGGTTTCACTTGGTAACATTCAATCGGTCACTACTAGTTTTGGTGAGTTGAGTACACCCTCAACGATGAACCCTAGTAATGTTAGTTTGAAGGTAGATGATGCTCCTGATTGTGGTACTCAGGAAGTGGAGCCGATTCCACTTATGAGTGATGCATCTCATGGTGACGACTTGGAGCCAGTTACAAGTGCTGATGTGCAGCACTTGCTATCTAATGCACATAAGAATTTTGATGATGCCATGACTGATATTCAACGGGAAATTGTCGCTAATAAGGCTTCCTCTTCAAGTGGTATTGGGCATAATTTTGGTCCAAATGCTTCTAAGAAGGATACTACTAGTGGAGTGAAGTCGGTTTCTTATGTGGGTGTTGCTTCTAATGATTCTCTGAAACACGTGTCTAATTTTCGGAGATTAGAAAGCAGCAATAAGAAGGATAATGTTGACCTTTCAGTCCCAATGAAGGTAGTGGAAGAGGTGAACACGCGGTTTGAAAATACTCTCTATGGATATTTCCTTGGTCAGCGCCTTGCTTTTCCTGTCGTGGATTATTATGTTCGCAATGCGTGGGCTAAGTATGGGTTACAAAAGGTAATGATGAACGCTAAGGGGTTCTTCTTCTTCAAGTTTACTTCGAAGAAAGGTGTTGATGATGTGCTTGATAATGGTCCATGGTTGATCCGTAATGTTCCTATTATTCTTAAACCTTGGACTTTGAATACCAATTTGTTGAAAGAGGATTTAACTCACATTCCGGTGTGGGTTAAATTTCATGATGTTCCTTTAGCGATGTTTTCTGATGATGGGCTTAGTTTGCTTGCTACTTTGATTGGGACTCCCAAGAGATTGGATGCCTTTACTAGTCAGATGTGCAAAGAATCTTGGGGTAGAAGTAGTTTTGCTAGATGTATGATTGAAGTGAAGTCGGATGAGGTACTTAGGGACAGCCTTACTGTTGAGATTCCTTTACTTGACGGTTCGGGTTCGACTATTGAGAAGATCCGTGTGGAATATGAGTGGAAACCGCCTCGCTGTGATAAATGCAAGGTGTTTGGACATGTTTTGGTGGATTGTCCTAAGGGTGTGATACCGACTGCTCAACCTTCTACGAATGTTAATGATGGTTTTCAGACTCTTAACAATAAGAAGAAGGGTAAGCAAGCTGCCTCGTTTACGGGTCGCGGAGGTTTTACTAAACCTGTTGTGGGTAAGCATTTTGAATATCAGCCAAAGAAGACTCCTACTGTACCCAAGAAAGTTAATGATAGTAAGAAGAAGACTTCTGATGTGGCTAGTACGAGTGGAACAACGATCTCTACATCTAACCAATTTGATGCACTTAATATGGATGATACGGATACGTTTGGTATTCCTACTTATGACACCAGCATGGATGTGGATACTGGAAGTACAATGGAAGTTAATGTGGATATGTCGGTTAAGACTGGTGCTACATCACAAGAACCACTTGTGAGTGATTCAATGGGAACTAAGGAAGTTGGTTCTACTCCTTTAGTTGATAAAATTAGTAAGTTTGAAAAGCTTCTTATTGATGGGAAAGGTACTCTTGTGGATGATGATGGTCATCCTGTTCCGTCTGCCTCTGTCACTAAGAGGGCTAACCCATTTTCCAAGGTGGGTGAGGTTGTGGTTTCTGATAGTGAGGAGGATGAGGTTCTTAACACGTTCGACGAATCTGCGAATCTTTTTGGTAGAAGTCAAGAGCGTGAAGATGAGTTTGATGACTATGATGATTACTCGAAGCAAATTCATGATCTTCCAGGGGAATTGGATGCTCTTAATGCCATTTATGGCTTTAATCTCCAAGGTCGTAGGAAGTAGTTATTTTTGTCCGAGTTTTTTTCTATATGATGTGGTAGTGGTTTGTTTTCTTGTCTAGAAAATAGGAAGTATCTTGTTATGTAAGCTTTTCGCCTATGTAACGGGCTGAGATATGGGATTCACTCATATCTGTTGTTCTTAAATGTTTTTTGGAGTAATATATTTACCGGGTCTTTTGACCTTTTACCCAAAAAAAAAAAAAATGATCTAGTGGTTGTTCAAGCGGTTGCTTGAGGTTAATGTGGCGTTTCAACCACATTCCACTATACTTTAAACGGTTTCTTTGGTTAATATATTTTAACAGGGTGGAAGTTCCACCTCAACCTCTTGTAATTGTTTTTCATATTCTATTGGTTCTTCAAGTATTGAAACGTGTTGTATACGTTCATTCCCATCTAAATAATCCTTCAAGCAAATACACATCTCCAAAGATAAAGCTGTGAGTCTTGTTCTTCTTACCGACAATACCCTTCCGCTAGCAGAAAAAGCGGATTCCGAAGCAACGGTAGAAGCTTGTACACTTAGTAAATCCCGGGCCATTGCGGCTAGAACAGGAAATTGAGGTCCCCTTTGTTTCCACCAATTCAAAACATCAAAATCCTTGAATTCTTCGAGGTCCCCTTTGTTTCCACCAATTCAAAACATCAAAATCCTTGAATTCTTCAGGTGTGATAGTGCTTAACCAATCGGTTCCCGTATATCTCCCATATTCGTTTCTCGATAAATTGTCACTCCTAGCCCGTTTACCGCTTTCTTGTCTTAAATTTGAAAATAAGTACAAATCCGGATCCACGGTTGAAGCCGAAGCCCACGTGTTTGGAACCGAACTCGTTCCCACATTTGTTGCGCTATACAATATTTCTCAAAATAAACATCAAATAAATGTTTGAAATTATATTTAAACGTGTCTTGTGCTTTTGTTACATAAAAAGGGTCTATTTGGTTCAAATCCAAGTCGTTAGCAATCTTATCGATAAGATATTCCACCCCGCTAATATTCAAACATGAGTTCATCGCGGCCGCACAACTAATTACTAGTGGAATTTCTTCAAAATATTTTCTAAGTTTTTCCATCATCGGTAAAACCATATTCGCAAAAAGTAGACCATCATATTCGTATGCTCCTAATTTTCTACACATCATTGAAAGTTGGTTGAGGACCCGATGACTCGTAGGATAATAAACACCCGATAACAAAGTTGTTGCAGTTTTAAAAACTTTTAGTAAATTTGTTATTTTTTGAATAAGACCCTAATTTTCAACCGAAAATGGTACAATATCCCCATGCCTAGATCTAGAGCAAAGATTATCATAAAAATGTTGTAACGTTATTTTTTGGCGTAAACCACTAACAAACATGTTATAAGTCGAATTCCATCTTGCAGGGATGTTCCAATTTGGAGATAAAAAATGGAATTCAAATCATGATACAATTTTATATAATCTACATATCTTGTGCTTCCACACAGAAAAATATCTTGTAACATTTTTCTAAAAGCTTCTCTTAAATTATACATTTGCTCGGTCGCTAGTCCACTTTGTACAACCAAGTTAATGATGTGTGCAACACATCGACTATGATAAAAAAAAATGCCATCAAGAGGTGGTCGGACCTTCCCGCCGCATTTGTATTATTAGAAGCATTATCAAATGATATTGAAAAAACTTTTTTTTTTTCTATTTTAAACGTTTTCATAACATATCTCAACATAAAACTTAACA
Organism: Artemisia argyi; assembly: GCA_030686995.1. Classification (NCBI taxonomy): domain Eukaryota; kingdom Viridiplantae; phylum Streptophyta; class Magnoliopsida; order Asterales; family Asteraceae; genus Artemisia; species Artemisia argyi. Next base: position 37,065,312 of record CM060689.1, on the reverse strand, counting down.
TTTCACCCGTGTGCGAATGTTCAAAGTTTTCAAAAGCAATAGCACGTTTCATCATTTTCCAAGGGAATCAATCCAATGTGTGGTAACACAAATGTACGAACCGGGCAAACCATGACCCGCCGGCCAAACACCGGTTGTTAAGTTTACACTAGTTTTTAAAGCATCAAACCAAGTATTAATTCCTTTTTAACCTTTACCCAAGATTTAATACAATCACATTTAAGAGTTTGACGACTTACATGAGTGTATCGTGGTTGAAGCCTTTGTTGAATCAACCTCGTTAACTGAGGGTTGTCGAAGTGGTTGAAAGGAAAACCCTCTTGAATCACAAAGTGTGCTAAATCTTGACGAAGCGCCCTCTCATCATATATAAAAATACTCCCATCTCGTCCCATGGTACTTTGTTCCGATCCCGAAACACCTTTTTTTGCTTTACAATGTTGATTCGTGTGTTTCCTCAACGTAGAGTTCCCATCGGATTTGATAAAATTTGTTACAAGCTTTACATCTAGCCATTTTTTATCCATCCGATAACTTAAACAAGTCGAAATGACGCCAAACTTCTTGGTTTTGGGTTGTTGGTTCAATCCCAACTTCATACGGTTGATTTGTAGAAACTTGAGCGGCGGTATTTGTTGATGTGTTTTGAGAACTTGGTTTGTAGACATTGTGAGCGTTTTTTATCAAGTTGTGAGCGTTTTTTGAGTGTTCTTAGAGTGTTTGATTGTTGTGATTCAACCAAAATCAACCATGGTATTTATAGGGATGTTTAGGATGTCAAAATGGTGGTTTTTTTAGGTTATTTATCGTTTGTAAACGGCTAGAAACCATCCCACACGGTAAAAAAAAGCTCACTGTCTCGTTAATAGAAACTAGCCGTTGGAACATGTTCGGAACTGGTTTTTCCAAACCGGTTTGTTCCAAAGGTAAAAATCGAGAACCAGGTAGGAACAACCGGTTTTTGTAAGTACCGGGACCGGTTCTTGGAAGAACTGGGTTTGACCGGTTTCGGTTTCGGTTTTTTTCGGTTCCGGAACCGGTTTGGATGGCCATCTCTAGCTGCAACCTGCAAAGCAAACAAACATACATGATAAAAATACATATTTAAACATTTAAAATACAAAAGAAATAAACAAAAACACCTATATGCTCATTGTAACGCACGCCATTCGGATGGTTTGGGTGATCGCGAGCGGCCTTTGGCACCAGTCGAGGTGTCATGGCACAGCAATGGTGCGTGTCGCATGATCATGGTGCAAGGGTTGGCGCTATGCCATTATGATACCCGATGCTTTTAAAAATATGCTAATACTACTAATAATCATATAACAAAGCTTGCATATCAAAGAATCGTGTAGGAATGATTTTATTTGTATCTGTTCCAAGCTATATAGCTTGTTTATAACTGAGTTAACATATGTATTTTCTTACTAACTTTTATTAAAATTTATATTAGATAAAATCATAATGTTAGTCTCGAATATTTCTTATTGAATTTGGAAGTCATTAGTCCTATAAGTTACATGTAATTTTAGCGAAAAGTATACATATTCTAGAGGGATTCCAAATAATGATTATTTCTGAGGGTGTTGGAGTGTAAAAAGTAAAAGGCAGGACTTATGAGATTACAAGGTTGCCTATTTTTTGAAGTGTTGTCATTCCTTACTTCCAAATTCATACGCCTGTTCAACAGTATCCGCTACCTTATCATTCCAATCCCACCATTTATATCAGAAAGTGAAATATCATTCTAAATCCTATTTATGCATTCTACTTTACTTAGCCCTATTTTGTCTTAATTTAAATATTACTGTAGTAAGTTTCATGTTTCATTATTAAGTTAAATGATCTAAGGAATAACTTAAATGAATGATTAAGATGTTTAACCTGACTTTAAAAGTTAGAGTAATTAAATTTCATAAATTGTCGACGTGATTTTCATCAAAGTTACAAAATTAGCTCCTTGCCGCTACTGACGGATATAGATAGTCGTATGCCAACTAAAACTTAATACTCCTATATCTTTAGCAATTAGCAGTATGCTAACTGAAGCTATTATTTTATATATAGAGTGGTCGTATTAACTACAGGACATGCTATTGCAAAGTAGCATGCATGCACTAGTCATGTTTTGTAAACCACATATTATTGGACGTAGGATATTTCTATGTGTAGTCATTTTATTTATTTATTTATTTATTTATTTATTTATTTATTATTATTATTATTATTATTATTATTATTATTATTATTATTATTATTATTTGGACCTTTAGACGTGATGTGAAAAGTTACTATCCGTTGACATTGTTTTATGTATAATTAATCACGAAGAAGGGGAGGTGTCAAATTGTTAGAGTAAAGGGAGTGGTAACGCAGCTTGGGTAGTTGGGTGTTATCGCCTAGTTGGCAAGCCAATAACGGCGTTTCCCCCGTTTCACCATTTCCTCCTCCCAAACGTTGCTTCAGCGTTTTAACGCAAGTTATGTTGGCAACGTGCGTTGTAACGCAAGGAATAAAAAAAAATTACAAACACCCCCTCCCTGATATAGCCGTTGGGCAAGGATGAAAAAAAAAAAAAAAAAAAAAAAAAAAAAAAAAAAAAAAAAAAAATTGAAACTTACCGTTTGTTTGAATACAACGGTTATATTTTTAAAAATTAAATTTTTTTCAAACCCTTATAAATACAACTATTATACTTATGTTATTCACACACAAAAAAGATTAAAAAAAAAAAAAAAAAAAAAAAAAAAAACCCAATGGCTTGCAACAAACTCCCTCATATCGTCGAACAAATTCAAGAATATGTCAGGAAACAGGCCGAGATAGACGACACGGCTCGACAAGAGGCTATTGTCGAACTTATTAACAAGTTTGAGCACGGCACTCAAACAACAACTGAGAACACAATACCATGAGTGCAATCACATCTCTGACGACAGAAAGTTTGTGATTAACGATTTTTTGTATGCTGAATTTCGCAAAGATCATGCCGTTGTTGAGAAATTGATGGGCTGTGTGAGTCAGATACATGCCCAAAAAACAAACAAGATTCGCTGGAGTTATGAAGAAAATGTGGAAGCTGCTATGGTTGAGCAACAACAACAGAAAGGTGCATCAAGTTCATCTGCACTAAGAGTTGTTGATGATAGTGGCTGGAACTCTAACAAAGAGCGTAAGCTAAGCAGGATGGAAGCTGAGTTAGAAGCAGAGAGGTTGGCGAGCTTTGATCCTTACGACGACGGTTACGACTCAAACAACTCTCAAACCTGGGATCACCCGGACTACAACTGAAGCTAGGGTTATGTGATGTTTTAATTTAGTATCGTTTTTAATTTATGTGATGTTTTAAGCTAGGATTATGTAATGTTTTAGTATTTATGTTAAATAAATTCATTTCCTAAAAAAACATTACAATACGATACGAGAAACTAGACATACGACACAAATAACAGATACGATACGAGAAACAAGACATACGACACAAAAGACATTACAATTCGGCCCATCTGGGGTTGTTTCTCAAAACCTGCCACACGTGAACATATTTGAAGCTTTTCCCACCGTAGCGATCTTTAAAAGTTCTGATTGCATTTGTGAGACAAACAGTGTCATCGTCCCCGGTTGTTAGCCGCAAGTGTTTGTAAATACCTTTGAATACAATAGATTCACTGTTGAGTCTACTCTATTTACTCGACACCATATTTTTGGTTCGATTGGGACCGTCAGAAAGATTGTTGAAAATGATAACAACCCGGTTCCAAAAAGAGTATGCATCATGTTGGAAAGGATCTTCATGAACTGCAACCCAAGCTTGAGCTAGCAAGATTTATTCTTTTACTGACCAACGATTACTCATTTCGAATGTTTGAAGTTTGAAAAAAAAAATTGTAAATTGATATGCTAATTATAGCCTTTTAAAACAATAGGAGCGGGATAAATATTTAAAATTCAAATTCAAATATGAGCGGGATATATATTTAAAATTCAAATTCAAATATAAGCGGGATATATATTTAATAATATAGTGTTTGAATGTTTAATGAATGAAATTGTTGAGGGTGGAATTTGTAAATTTATAAAAAGTGGTGTTATGATTTTCTTATGTTTTTTGGTGTTATGTTATTTAGTGCTGAGATAATGTGGCGCTGACGTGGCGCGGTGTTATTTTTTAACTCAAGTTACCACTCTCTTTACTCTTAGAACAGATCATTGGTAGTGTATGTAAATACGTAATCACAAAATAATTAATTAATTTTAGTTTGGGATAATTACCAAAATAGATCAGTCGCCCAAAACACATTCCTTAAATAGATGTTTTTAAATCACTTTCCTCCGGCGGATCAGGGCAACTTGGCGACTGAGCAACCTTCATATATGTGCGACACGTGTTGAATATTTTATTAATATAGTACAGAATCTAGAATCTTTTTGGAATCTATAGTACAGAGAATCTAGAATCTTTTTGAAATATTCTAGAATCTTTTTGGACACGTGTCGCGTTTATATTGAGTTGCTCATTTTTTTAGTTGCCCTGATCTAATTTTGGAAAGTGAAATTTGAAAGTCTACAAAGTGACTAGTCAAAAAGTCAATGATCTATTTTGGTAATTATCCCTTTTAGTTTTAGCTTATAAAGACACAATATATAATCATATTTGAAAACACACATAATATAGCTTTCACGTATATAACATGGTGTCTTCAACTTAATTATTTTTCGACTTAATCCACAAAAGATTTTGCTAATGTTAAAAGTTAAAGATATCTAGTTTACTTGTCATGCATCACTTTTCAGTTGGCTAAGGGGGGAAGGAAAAAAAAAAAAAAAAAGTCACAATATCATTTTTCGTATATGTAGTTAGTTTTGTCTTTATTTTATACTACAAATATAATTATTCAAAAGCGTCATACAATTACTACGTATAATTTAATTTAGAACCATTTGATGCTTATTTCTCCTTCAAAAATGGATCAAGCCAAACGGCAAAGTTTGTACGTAAGACCAAGCCAATTAACGACTTGAATTATAGATCACAACCATAAATCAACCGTCCTCCATAACAACCTTAAAAACGTACCTAATATTGCCTGAATCTTCACAACAATTACCGATGAAACATATTCATATGAACAACATTACAAATTAAAATATCACATGGCCATTATATATTGATAAATTTGTTAAGATTTGTTTAAGTTGTGAGTGACAAATCTATAACTATGTCGGAAGAAGAACGTACTGCAAAGATGGATCTGATGCGTTCAGAACCAATGCAATTAGCTCGTGTGATTATTCCGATGGAATCTGCTCATCGAGTCATTTCATATCTTGGTGAACTCGGTCTTTTTCAGTTTAAAGATGTATGATACGTATAACATTATCCTAGCAATGATACATTTATAATAAATGTTGATGCCTGCATGAGACATTGTGATCCTTATTGTCTATCTCTTTGTGTCGCTACTGATATCGATACTTTCTCGACTCAATACTCACTATTCCATTTACATCATAAGGTTTTCTTTTTCTCGTGTGTTTGGTTTAGTCTTTCACAAGTACTTGTAGCATATGCTGGTGATTAATAGGTCAGTTAATAAACATTACATTTGTTTCTAGTATACTTGCATAGTTGCATGGGGTGTTTTTGCGATAGAGTATACTATAACTACAATATGCACACAGCTTTCCTTTATATATTTGTATTTGTAAAGATATTATATCTCAACTATTCCGGATTTTCATTAATCTGTTTGTGTAGCTCAACATGGAAAAGAGCCCATTTCAGAGAACATATGCTACTCAGGTATGTTCATTGTCTGGACAATGATTAATTATAAAAAGTGTTCATGTATTCATATGTTTAATATGTTTTATTCGATATCAACTCTTTGTAGATCAAAAGGTGTGGAGAGATGGCACGCAAGCTACGTTTTTTCAAGGAACAAATGTATAAAGCCGGTCTTTTATCCTCAACAAACTCAACATATGGCTCACCCATTACTCTAGATGAACACGAGGTAAATAAAAAAGACTAACAAAGTAACAAGCATGAACTGACAATTGATCATGTCATAGCTTATTTGAATCGTTTGAGACAACAATTCAGGTAAAACTTGGAGAACTTGAAGCTGAGCTCATAGAGATGAACGCAAACTCTGAAAAGCTACAACGGGCTTATAATGAACTTCTAGAATATAAGCTTGTTCTGAAAAAGGTAACAGCTGAAATGTTTAATAACATCGCATTTCTTTTTAAGTTAATCGTGGTATTTTTTTTAATTCTATTTTAGGCTGGTGAGTTTTTTAATTCAGCTCAAAGGAATGCGACAGCTCAGCAAAGAGAACAAGAACATTCGCGTGTTGAAAGATCACTTGACAGTCCTTTGTTATTAGAACAAGTACTCATTTGTTATTTGCTGCTACATGTTTTTATGTTACTTTAAGTTCTATTACAGCTATAATGTTGGCCTGCTTCTTTCCTCGGTTTTAAAGGAAATGACAACCGATTCATCAAAGCAAGTTAAGCTGGGATATGTAAGCGGTCTTGTTCCAAGAGATAAATCAATAGCTTTTGAAAGGATCTTGTTTCGTGCGACCAGGGGTAATGTGTTCTTAAAGCAAGAGTCAATTGAAGAACCTGTCATTGATCCTGTTTCAGGACAGAAAGTGGAGAAAAATGTTTTCATAATATTCCACTCCGGAGAAAGGGCGAAAAGTAAAGTCTTGAAAATATGTGATGCATTTGGAGCAAACCGTTATCCGTTTACTGATGACATAGGAAGACAACATCAGATGATCACAGAGGTATTTGCTAATTAGAAAAAGCTTCTGTTGCTTAAACGTAAAGTATATCTATAATATTGCTGATTTGGTCACACACTATGTAGTTTGTGGTTAAATAGATTTTTGCTATGATTTATATGGTTTTAAAGCACTTAATTAAGTTCATATGTAAGCATGTTTCTATTATTTGTAAAAATAAACTAACTTGTGCCAAAATAGTGGCTTATTTTTAGTGCAAATTTCACTAAATAGCAATGTGCTTAGGTCAGTGATTCGTTTGAATAACCTTTTTTTACCCGTTTTCGTAATTATACTTCTTTTTTATGGGCTATTTTTAGTTGGCATATGTTTTGATATACTCACTAACGGCTTGAATAAGTTAATATGTTCTTAGAATGGGAACTTAGAGGAAAATATGTTTTGGTAAAAATTCCATACCTCATGAAGATCTAAGTAGCTCTACTCACATACTCATATTAAATTTTCTTCGTGTAATTTATAGGTAAACGGAAAACTTTCAGAGCTAAAAACAACTATTGATGTTGGAGAACATCATTGGGGCAGTGTGGTACAAGCTATTAGTCATCAGTATGAACCGTGGAACAATCTGGTAAATCTCATACTTGACTTGTTATTAGCGGAATCTTGTTCATTATCTAATATTTCTTCTAAACTTATGTTTTATAACTGATGCTAGGTCAAGAGAGAAAAATCCGTTTACCACACTTTGAATATGCTAAGTTTTGATGTGACAAAAAAGTGCCTCGTCGCAGAAGGCTGGTGTCCTGTTTTTGCTACAAGTCAGGTATATCATATATATAATCTCCCTAAAGAAGTATATGCAATTCAAAGATATTAAAATGTTTTTTTTTACTTCATTCTGCAGTTTCAGAAGGCATTGTGGCAGGCAACAATCGACAGTAACTCACAAGTAGGGGCCATATTTGAGGTTCTGAATTCTGAGGAATCACCGCCTACTTATTTCCGTACAAATAAATTTACCTCTGCATTTCAAGGGATCGTGGATGCTTATGGGTAAGCATAAAAGTCAAAAAGACCTTCTATATCCTTTAATTGTTATTCTTCATTTTCATAGTAAGTTAAATCAAGAAAGTTTTTACCATTTTCAGGGTAGCAAAGTATCAAGAAGCGAATCCTGGTGTATATACTGTCGTTACATTTCCATTCTTGTTTGCTGTCATGTTTGGAGATTGGGGTCATGGAATATGCTTGTTTGTTGCAACACTATTTCTTATTCTGAGGGAGAAAACTTACTCCAGTCAGGTATAAATGTTTGCATACGTTATTCTCTATTTACGATCATGAGCTTTCTATTTATATCGTCCTTTAATGATTGACAATTTTGTTTTGTGAACAACAGAAACTAGGAGATATCATGGAAATGGCATTTGGTGGTCGTTATGTTATCATTATGATGTCTATCTTCTCGATATACACTGGATTCATATACAATGAGTTCTTTTCTATGCCATATGAAATTTTTGGCCCCTCTGCCTACGCCTGCCGTGATCCCTCCTGCAGGTATTAAACGTCAAAAATCATAGTTTTCTTTAAATAATATACAGTAGCTTTTTTTAATCTATATAGATCATCTTCCAATGATACCTACCAAATTGAAACCCAAAATTTCTCTGCAGTGAAGCCACTACTATTGGATTGATCAAGGTGCGAGATACTTATCCATTTGGTGTGGATCCTGTATGGCACGGGACCCGCAGTGAATTACCATTCCTTAACTCACTGAAGATGAAAATGTCAATCTTACTGGGAGTAGCTCAGATGAACCTTGGAATCATTATGAGTTATTTTAATGCCAAGTTCTTTCGAAATGATATTGACATCTGGTAACCTATTTATTTTTTATACAATAAAACAGAAAAGTTATTCTAAACCGGCATTATATTTGCATGGCTTCAGGTACCAATTCGTCCCGCAAATAATATTTTTGAACAGTTTGTTTGGTTACCTTTCACTACTCATTATAGTGAAATGGGTCACTGGTTCTCAAGCTGATCTATACCATGTAATGATATACATGTTCCTAAGTCCCATGGATGATCTTGAAGATAACCAGCTATTTATTGGACAGAAATATCTCCAGGTTTCATTAACTTATCCTAACCTCGTGCTTTTCGTTGGTGTAAACAGAATCGTAAAGGATTTAACTGTTTTCTCTCGTCTTAGTTACTGCTGCTAGCACTAGCGCTTGTAGCTGTACCATGGATGCTGATTCCAAAGCCGTTTCTTTTGAAGAAGCAACATGAGGAAGTATGCTCAAAACTTTCACTAGTAGTGTTTTATTATTTCCAATAATAGTTAGTTACTGATGTCATACTTAGTATTATCAGAGACACCAAGGTGAAGCTTACGAACCACTTGGTGCTGTCAACGACAACCTTGAACCAGAGGGGAATCATGGGTCTCATGGGGGACACGAGGAATTTCAATTCAGTGAAATTTTGATGCATCAATTAATCCATACTATTGAGTTTGTTCTTGGTTCAGTTTCTAACACTGCTTCCTACCTTCGTCTATGGGCTCTAAGGTGAGTTCAAGAATTATTTGGTTTTTATTCGAAGTTCCTAGAATTGAAATATATGTCTAATTTTGTTCTGTGTTCAGTCTAGCACATTCAGAGCTTTCGAGTGTGTTTTATGAAAAGGTTTTGCTTCTTTCCTGGGGGTAAGTTACCAACTTTCCAAATAGCATTCGTGTATCCTTAAGAATTCCTACCAATATGAACCTAGGTCTTAGTTAAACTAAACATATACTTTGTGACTGCAGATATGACAGTGTGATAATACTTATAATTGGGGTTATCGTATTTATTTTTGCAACGGTTGGTGTGTTGCTGGTGATGGAAACCTTGAGTGCTTTCCTACATGCACTTAGACTTCACTGGGTCGAATTCCAGAACAAATTCTACGTGGGAGATGGCTACAGTTTCTGCCCTTTTTCATTTGCTTTAATAGGTGACGATGAAGAATAAGAACAAGCAAAGAGATGAGATAAGAACACTGGGTTCTCCGTCTGGCTCTCCCCTTTCTTGTTATTCAATTAGTTTTTAGTTCTTCATTTCTAAGTTGTTCTTTTGCTTATGAATTCGTATGTCATTCCTCTTCTTTTGTTGCCACTAACTCGATTAATTGCTTCATGCATTTTTTTTTCATTGCAGAAGTACACATTTAACCCCAACCAAACCGCATAAAACATACCTTATAACAGAAATCAAAGTTTTACTTAACTGGAGTGTTCCATATTGTTTGATTCCATCTTGAAAACATAAGCAGAAACTAACATAACACCAACATCTAGTGCATGAGCTAAATCAAAGCCCAATCATGTTGCTACATAGCGTCGACATACATCTAGAGTCGACAGTTTTGATTACAAATACATTGTCACTGATACATATATACAAATAGGAGAATCGAGTTCACATTAAAATTTTAGAACTTCAGGTGCTTGTAAACTTTGTAGAGACGACAGCTGAAACCATGGTGTCCATCCCACAGGCATTGTAACCACTGCAAAGCTTATAGTACCCTTCCTCACCCCAATCAGCTCCCCATGAATTCTTGATGATCCAGTATGGCTTGTCCTTGAACCTCAAAGGCGCATAGCCAGCAGACCCATACCCAACAAGAAGCACACCATGGTCCATTTTCTGCTTTGAGCAAATATACGGACATGATACTTGACCAATGTATGTCTGCATCCAAGCCGCATTAATCCCAACTGCATAAAACAGATATTTCCAATAATTAATAAGTAAAACAATTGAGTTGTTAAGATGATGATAATGAACAAGGATCGGTGTATTTACTTGCAAGAGGGCCATTTTTGACAAGGTTAGCAGCGATTTGGTCTTCATCAGTGGAAACGACACTAAAATTGGCAACAGATGCGGCAATTTTGGACTTGTCAAAGTGACAGGTACCATCCTTGCCAGTGTAAGGGTAATCCTCTTCTTTCTGAAGACCACCCGACTTCAATATGTACTCAAATGCATTGTTCATCAACCCACCATTGCAACCCGAGTCACACGAGTTGTACTCTGCAGGATCACACTACACAAAGAAAAAAAAACACAATTAGAATCCATGGTTTCCGCTGTTGTTTCGAAATAAAAGGAAACGAAACAAGACAAACCTCGTGATCACAGTCCACAAGCTGTTGTTCACTCAAACTAACCAACTCTCCGGTTTGAAGAAAATGAGATCCTTCCAAAGCTCCAGTTGTACTAAACGACCAACACGATCCACAAGAACCCTACGTAACAAACTCTAATTAATTTAATAATTCAAATGATGAAAAGGAACTACTACACTTATTTTCACACACTAAAGGTGAATCATCACATAGCAATAATCTTCACATACTTAATTCCTAATTTTAACATCATTGACTATTTTAAACACAAGTAACTAATTATACTACTTAAACTACCTGATTTTATCTATATCTATACTATCTATAAAACAAAAATGGACAAAGTGAAAAGTAAGAAAATGAAATTTGGAAAAAATTATAAAGGAAATGTTGAAACAATTAATTATGAGCATTTTCAACTATTAATACACATATGTTTCGAAAGAAAACTTTTAATACACATCGAAATTGACAGGGCGCTTCAAACCCGGCGGGTGGACCCGTTTTTTGACCCAACACGCAAGGTTGACCCGATCGAACCGGGTTTCAAAACATTATGTTTAATCCTCAATTCCACAAACTTTAATTATTTTCGTTTAAAACCCATAATTTTCTTTTATCACTAAAACTATCCGCTATAAAATTTACTAGTAATTGTTATGCACGGTACTCCTCTAGTTATTTTCACACACTAAAAGGTGTTTATTCACACACTAATAATTTTCACATCTATTACAACACGATCAACAAATTAACTGATTTTTAACCAACTAATTTTCACACACTAAAAAGTGAAAACTTCACACAGTAATAACAGCTTTCACCTCTAATTAAAAAACAAACACCATCTACAAATAAAAAAAGTCAACGAACGGTCAACGCACCTGATTCTTAACAGGAGTAACAGCACCTTTCTCCCGCCAATCAAACTCCTCCGGCAAGTCACTCGTCGGAAGAATCGGAGCCTTATTAGCATCAGCCGGCAGCTTAAGCTTCCCACTCCCACCACCACTCTTCAACCCCAAGTAAGTCCTCCTAAACTCCGCCGGAGTCAAATCCGAAAACTTCGTCACACCGTGTTGCGCCGTCGGGTCAAGGATCTGGTGACGCTTAGCACGGCGCACGTTAGCTTTGAACACCGTGAATCTGTAATCATGCTCCTCTTGGGTAGCGTAGGTTCTCTTGAACTTGGTTTTGAATAAAGTGAAATGATGGTGATCTGTTGTGGGTTCTTGTTGTTGTTCTTGTTCTGGGACTACTTGACGGATTAATGGGTCTTCGTTACCAGTAACTGTAACGGTTACGGTAACGGAGATGATTAGTATGAGTGATAAGATATTTTTCTTCATGGTGGTGGGTTGATGATATTTTTGGGGTGTGTGAGGGTGTGGTGATATTATAGTGGTTCTGGAAGATGGTAGGTGGAGATCTGACCGTTGAGATTGTGACACGTGGTGGGTTGTGGTTTGATGGGAGGAAATATCTTTTTGGGATTTGGATAATTGCGTGATGGATTGGGTGATTGACAAATGAGGAGGATGGGTTGTTTCCTTTGTGGTCCTTGGAAGATGAGGTGAGTTGCACTTTTGTCCACCATGTATGTGGTTTTCTCATTAGGTAACGTAAATGACGAGTTTTTGGTTCAGATGTAGGCGATTTAAAAAAAGGTATTCGTATGACCGAATCTGACTAAACATAAATATGTACCTAATAAGGTTTGAATGTTAAGCTTTTTGTGAGAAGGTTAAGTGTAAGTTATTTGATGTCTAATCGGTGAATCGTTAACTAAAGTTATGTTGATATTAATTTTGCTAATGAATCTATACTATACACAAAGACATCAATTATAGATATTTGTATCTAACGAGACTTATTGGATCAGTGAGCCACTTACTTTTGTAGGTAAATAATACTAGTTATTAGATCAGTGAACCACTTACTTTTGTAGGTAAATACGCGTAAAGTTACACAAAATCGTTTTCATTTCTTCATGACTTCAGTTATGGTTGATTTGTTGTCAGTATTATTCTCTAGGATTAATTTTTCAACATCTTGATATTCTCAATGTTTATGTTGAGGCAACATTATCAAGATCTCTTTATATTTTAAGAGGGAATTGCAAAAATCGTCCTTAAAGTATGGCCAAATTGCACGTTTCGTACCTGAACTTTCGAAAGTGCAAGGATCGTCCCTGTGGGAAACTTTTGGGGCAAAAATCGTCCCTGGCCTACTTCAAATGACTAAAATACCCCTGCCAAACTTTAGGGACGATTTTTGCAATTCTCTCTTTTTCATATTTTTACTCAAATGGTCCCTGTGCTTCGCTGGGCATTACAAATTTAGTCCTAACTTTTTTTTTAATTAATTTATTTAACTATTAATATTAGTATTATTTTTTTTATACGATTTCGTCCGTTTTTGTCCGTTTTTCTTTCGTTTTTGTCCGTTTTCTTACGTTTTTGTCCGTTTTTCTCACGTTTTTTTCGTTTTCATACGTTTTTGTCCGTTTTTCTTACGTTTTTGTCCGTTTTTCTCACGTTTTTTTCGTTTTCATACATTTTTGTCCGTTTTCTTACGTTTTTGTCCGTTTTTCTCACGTTTTTTTCCGTTTTCATACGTTTTTGTTCGTTTTTCTTACTTTTTTGTCCGTTTTTCTCACATTTTTTCGTTTTCATACGTTTTTGTCCGTTTTTCTTACGTTTTTTTCCGCTTTCATACGTTTTTGTTCGTTTTTCTTACGTTTTTGTCCGTTTTTCTCACTTTTTTTTCCGTTTTCATACGTTTTTGTTCATTTTTCTTACGTTTTTGTCCGTTCTTGTTACGTTTTTTTTTTTTCGTTTTTATACGTTTTTGTCCGTTTTTCTCACTTTTTTTCGTTTTTGTTCGTTTTTCTTCGTTTTTCATACGTTTTTCTCACGTTTTTTACGTTTTCATACGTTTTTATCAGTTTTTCTTACGTTTTTTTCCGTTTTCATACGTTTTTCTTCCATTTTTCCACTTTTTCATCTGTGTTTACACTGTCCATCACAAACAAAAAAATTCCAAAAAAAATTTTCAAAAAAAAATTTAGAAAAATAAAATAAAAAAAGGTTTCCGAAAAAAAATTTGAAAAAATGTTTTTGAATTTTAAAATTTCAAAAAACATGTTTTCGAAAAAAAATTTAAATAATTTTTTAAATATTTCTTTTAAAAAGTTGTAGAAAATTTTTTTTGAAAAAAAAAAGAAAAAAAAAGTTTTTGAAAAAAAAAATTCGAAAAGAATTTTATTTTTTAAAATAAAAAATCTTTAGACTTCATCCAAAACGGAAAAAAACGTAAAAAGAACGGAGAAAAACGTATGAAAACAGAAAAAAACGTAAGAAAAATGGACAAAAACGGACAAAAATGTATGAAAACGAAAAAAACATAACAAGAACGGACAAAAACGTAAGAAAAACGAACAAAAACGTATGAAAGCGGAAAAAACGTAAGAAAAACAGACAAAAATGTATGAAAACGATAAAACGTGAGAAAAACGAACAAAAACGTATGAAAACAGAAAAAACGTGAGAAAAACGGACAAAAACGTAAGAAAACGAACAAAAACGTATGAAAGCGGAAAAAACGTAAGAAAAACGGACAAAAACGTATGAAAACGAAAAAAACGTGAGAAAAACGGACAAAAACGTAAGAAAAACGAACAAAAACGTATGAAAACGAAAAAAAACGAACAAAAACGTAAGAAAAAAGGACAAAACGTATGAAAACGAAAAAAAACGTGAGAAAAACGGACAAAAACGTAAGAAAAACGGACAAAACGAAAGAAAAACGGACAAAAACGGACGAAATCGTATAAAAAAATAATACTAATATTAATAGTTAAATAAATAAATTAAAAAAAAATGTTAGGACTAAATTTGTAATGCCTAGCGAAGCACAGGGACCATTTGAGTAAGAATATGAAAAAGAGAGAATTGCAAAAATCGTCCCTAAAGTTTGGCAGGGGTATTTTAGTCATTTGAAGTAGGCCAGGGACGATTTTTGCCCCAAAAGTTTCCCACAGAGACGATCGTTGCACTTTCGAAAGTTCAGGTACGAAACGTGCAATTTGGCCAAACTTTAGGGACGATTTTTGCAATTCCCTCATATTTTAATGATGACAAATAAACCATCGAAACACATAAAATAACAAACGTTAGCTCAAAATCGCCGGAGCCAATGTCTGCTCCTGGCGCGCTGCCCGCACGTCAACGCGCGGGTGACGCGCCAAGAGTCTGTATGGTTCCGGGCGAATTTTGAAAGTCGGCTTTCCCCTTACCCGACAAATGTGGATCTTTCAATACAGGTATGAATATGTTATGTGCTTAATTGAGAACACTCGAAACGAGTTTTGAGACTTGAGAGATCCAACTTTTAAAGCACCCATTTGCGGAAAAATGCCAACTCATGTTTTCTAGCTATCGCCTCTAGCCAAGGCTTTTCTAAACTTAGGGAGCTTATATATTTCACGTAACATCGTGTTGAAGCATCCATATGCTCATATCTCGTGCTTACGTCTTCTCTAATTACGTAACGGGTTTACTCCATTATTGGTCAAACTAAGTCAATTTCACTTTGCGTAAACGCATCCTTTCCCACTTGGGTTATGCTTTACATCAAGGCAAAGCACTTAACTTGTTTGAACCAAGGTATTAGTTGAGAACGTCGAGTCGTGGAAAGTCACGAGATATGAAACTATGGATTCTCGACATTGTGTTATTTGAACTTATAAGTAACTTATGATTTTCTCAACCTATAATATTAATTGTCTAAACCTTTTCCTCTTAATGACAATTAGATTATGCCTTAATCTTCTCTTAAGCCCATTTATACAAAAGACAAAACCAATCATATCCAATCATATCCAAATCAAATATTCTCTTACACAATCTCTTACACCCTTACATATTCTCTTACACATTACATCTCAACCATCCAATCCCTTACAACACATCTCAACCCTTCATATTAAACACATGCCAATTGTTGGAAACCCTAATATGGCTCCTCTCATCCTAGCCATTGATTTCAAATTACAACACATCACAACCATCCATCCAACCCCTCATCTCTATATCATCACATGGGTTTGATCTCAACCATTAAATTCAAACTAAACTCATCTCAACCATCCATCCAATCTCTCCTATCTATGCCACCACATGTGATTGATCTTAGCCATTGAATTCAAACCAAAACAATCCCAACCATTGATCCACATTTACTCTCCAAGCAAAGGAGGCTCCCTTTGATCTCATCCATCCATTTCAAACAAACTCATCTCAACCTTTCATTTCTCCTTTCCCCCCAAGCAAAGCATATTCCTTGGAATATCCTCCTCAACCCAAACCTAAGCATACTTGATCTTAACCATTCATTTCAAATGAGATCATCTCATCCATCCAAATTCCCCGCATGAAAAATTATTTGAAATCCAAGGGAGGCTCCCTTTGATCCTAGCCATCCAATTCAAACCATTTCATTTCAACCCTCCATCTCATTCTTCTCCCCCAAGCATTGGAATATTCCTTGGCATATTCTTTCTCTCTTTTCTATGCCATGTGAGGAGATACACTTCTACCCCTTCCAAATTACCCTATCTACACTTTAAACCCTTGGTAATTTGGTTTCTCTTTAAACACTTTACAAATGATTTTCCAAATTGGCTATTTGAGTTGCTAAACCTTAGAATGATTAATGTTAAGGTTTTGTGTGAAGTACAATTGGGGGTTTAGCAAGGTAAGGCATTTATAATGCCAAATACCCAAAGCCTCGGGAATATTTTTCCTGGGTGTCTGGCGCGCCTCCCACTCGTCAACGCGTGGGTGACGCGCCGGCCTCGGTAAAATATTCCCAAGCTGGGTCTTTGCCTATAAATACCATGCCTTGCCTCTTGTATTCCTCACCCCTTGCCATTATTCTTTCTCTCTAAATTCTTTCTCTCTAAACACTCTCAAATCTCTCAGTCTCTCTATCTCTAATCTTGTGTTCTTGATTTCCACACTAACATCTTTGGAAGAACACATATCTTTGCAAGGGAAGAATCAAAAGAACCTAATCCACTCTTGTGATTTTGTCAAGGGTCTTCTTTCTTATACCCTTTTTATTACAATCGAGTCTCTAGGTTAGGTTAGAACTTGGTTGAACAAACATATATTCATTCATTCAATTGTTTGTAAGGGAAGTCTTGTGTATTGGTGACCAAGCCTCGATCATTGGGGATCTAGTTGGGGTTTGATACTTCCGGGTGGAAGTCTTGGTAGTGATCTTTGTGAGCCTTAGGTAAAGTCGAATCGTGAGATTCTTTTGGGTGGTTTCCGAGGGCGGAATACCGTTGGTGAGTAACTCCTTCTTTGTGAGCATCAATATTGGTGAATATCGGTGGAGTGAATTGTAACGGTTTGTAGTCCACCGAAAGGATTATACTAGTGAATAGTATCGGAGTCGCGGATTCGCAACTGGACGTACGGATGGTATAAACCCCATATCCCGAACCAGTATATATCGTGGTGTCTTTCTTTGCTTGTTTTATATACTTTGTTTGTGTTTGTGGTTGTTTGGATTGATTACACAACCACTTGGTTTCTTTGAGGCTTAAAGTTTTTTTTAAACGTCTGAAAAGCCTAAGAAACCGTATTCACCCCCCCCCCCTCTACGGTTTTATAATTGGTATCAGAGCGGTATACTCAAGTTTTTTAGCGTTAAAGCCTTCCCGAGAAGTCATTTTAAGTCAAAAACTTCTTTCCCAAAAATCTAAAATCCTAACTAAGGTTTTTGGTAAAGTAGAGTATTGATCCATGGCTCAAGAGAACTATAGAGAGAGGCGTTCTATGGAAAGACCACCTTTGTTTGAATACGAAGGATTCCGTTTTTGGAAAATCCTATTTAAGACCTATGTTAGGTCTAAGGAAAATCCGTTTTTGGAAAATCCTATTTGGGACTTACTTCTTCTTGTTCATCATGATACTACACAAGTCAAGACCGACAAGATAGACTCTTTCATTCAACAATATGAAGAGTTCTCTATCACAAATGATGAAACTATTGATATTAGTCTAATGAAATTCAATGCTATCACTACAAGCTTGAATTCATTAGATCCAAGTTATTGTAGCAAAAATCATATTGAAAAATTCGTTCATGCTACTTCCAAAAATTGGCAACTTGAAGAAGCAAAGATTGAAGAAACAAGAAGTTTGGGACAGTTATCTTTTGAAAAGATAATTGATGTTCTTCATACTTATGAAGAATTTCTAGATAATATTAGAGCCATCACCAATGAAGAGATCGATTCACTTGCTCCTAAAGACGAAGTTATAGAAGAAAAAGGGGTCATTACGTCAACAATGCAACCTAGATGTTATGATGAACAAGATGATTGTAGAGATCAAGAGATTGCACTCGTTGGTGTAACTCGGTGTGTTTATGAGGAAGATAATCACCCGCATTGTGATGTCACTTGTCTCAAGACACTTGAAGCCCTTGAGGTATTATCTAACCCTTCTCCATCTAATAATATTTTAGATATTCGTAGATTGCAAAAAGAGAATGAAGAACTAATCAAACTTAATGAACACATATTAAGAGATATTGAAAAACATGCAATGGATAAACATGAGCTCAATAAAGAGATTAATAAACTTGAACGTAAATTGATATTACTTAAATTTGAGAAAAGTGGTATTGACTTAAACAAAATGTTACATGAGCAAAAACCCTTTCATGACAAGGGAGGTCTTGGTTTTTCTAAAAATGATAAAAATACATCTACAAGTCAAGACAAATCTATTGTTTTTATAAAAGAAGGTTACAAACCAAAATATACTGACTATGACGCGCTGACTTACGCGTCAACGCGTGATCAACGCGGCAGATGTCTGAGTAAAAATGATTCATCATTAAACACTTTCGCTAAATCATACTTTCCTCAAACTTCTTGCGTAAATATCCATAACAACACTCTTCATGACTTTGTAGAATTTACCAATGATGAGCATGGTAGCGATTTAAACTCTATGTTTTGTAGTACAAGTAATCTTAATGATGATTTTAGTATTATGTTCACCAATGTAGATTGCACTATTAGTAAAAACGGTAACATACTAGCTAAAGGTCATAGGCAAAACAACTTGTATACTTGTTAATCTTAGATTATGTGTAACATGATATGCATTTCAAACATGGTAAATAACCCAATGCCTCGGCTTAGGAAGATAGGTCTTGTCGACAAGCTATTAAGCAATTTACCATATGGTAAATAACCCAACGCCTCGGCTTAGGAAATTAGGTCTCGCCGTTTTGCTAGTAAGCAATTTACCATTGTTAAGTTTTGAAAGGCATTATTGTGTTACATTTCTAGGGAGTCTAGGTCAAGCATGCAATAGATATGGGCATGAAGAGTCAACAAATAAAGTTTTGGAATTAATACACTTAGGTTTGCATGATTCATCTCCAATTTAATGTTAGAAAGGAAACTTCTACACCTTAATGATTATAGATAGTTATCCAAATTGTCCAGAATAATGGTTTTTAGAAAATAAGGATGAAGTCCTTAATAAATTCAATATTTTGAGAAAGAAACTGGAAAACCTACTTGATTGTTCAATTGTTTCAGTTAAAACAAATCATAGTAGCGAATTTGATAAAAATGCAATTTGGAACCTTTTGTGAACAACATGGAATATCTTATAATTTATCGGGCCCGTTCACTTCTCAATCGCATGAGATTGTTGAAAGAACACATTGTAAGTTAAGAAAGATGAGTCGTGCAATGCTTGACGAGCAATCCATTCCACAAAAGTTTGATGTCATGCCCGAGATACCGCGTGTCACATTTTTAATACAGTCTACATAAGAAAGGTAATTAATAAAACACCTTATGAAATACTTAGGAATAGAAAACCATCCCTAGAGTATTTTAGAGTATTTGGTTGCAAATTATTTATACTTAACACCAAAGAATATCTCACCAAATTCGACCCAAAGTCGTATGAAGGTGTGTTCCTAGGATACTCTCAAAATAGTAAAGCATACATAGTGCTTAACAAGGAAACAATGAGGATTGAGGAATCTCTCAATGTGACCTTTGATGAGAGCATTCCCGAGCCTAAATCATCTCCTTCGGTAGAAGATGTGATCAACGAACCTTTAGTTCAAGATCAAGAAAGGTCGCCAACATTACAAGTTAATGTTACGGATGAAGGCAATCCTAAGGAAGTGAGAGAAGTGAGGGGTCATCCTATACAACAAGTCATTGGTGACTTGAATAAAAGGACACTTAGGTCACAAAACAAACAAGTCTAAGTTTTGGCATGACATTTTTCAAAAGGTCCAAATTGCTTTGGGATAGGTTTTGATGCTAAAACATGCATCTTAGGAGAACAATCTTTAGGTGCTCTTAGAGCTTATGTGATTAAGGCTTATGTGAAGGCATGGATGGAAGATCAAACATGTGTCTTCCAAGAGGAAAGATATGTATCAATTAATTATTCAAACTATGATTGATAGTATCCAAGATTCTACATGTCTATACTATGTGTTTGAACAAGAAAACTTGACACAAATTATCTTGATTCATCTTGAAAATTTTGACTATGTTAAGTTTGCAAGATTAGATAAAATCTCGAAACACAATTCACACTTGTGTACAAGATCTTGTATCTAATTCTTCTTGTTCACCATTATGTGTATATGTCATGCTTTGTGTTTAGGAAATAAGTGAAACAAAGGACTTTATGCAAACATACAAACTATTTACATAGTTAAAGAGAATTCCTATGAATCGAATTCGGTATGGTTTTGCATAACAAACTAAAATTTCCAATTAATAGACTAAATAAGCTAAGTTCTTCATCCAAGATCTTAGGAACTTATGGTGTTAATGCAAGTAACACATAAGGGTTATTTATGTCGACACTACACAACGAACTATGAACCGGAGATATGTATTGTTTAAATGTCTTTCTATACAATGTGTGATGGTTCATAGGACCTAGCTTGTGTACCTAAAATGAAGATGCACTTTATAATTATAACACTTATAACTACACTCATTGAATATCCTACATGAAATACTTGCACTTGGTTCATGTATTAGGTAGTTGTAGGTTCCAAATGGTGGTTGATAAAGTCTCTTTCAAAAGATTTGGTGCCACTTGATCTTCACTCATCAACTATGATATATTCATGCATATCTTTTGTAAAGAATGCATGCAATTATCATAGGATCTACCATGGGCATTCAAATCCAACCAAACTCATAACTAACTCAATCCTAATCACTCATATCATACAAGAATAATTGTCTTTCCTATACAAGAATAATTGTCTTTCTTATACACCACTTTCTTTCAACTCATTTTGTACTAAGATTCTTAGTACTTTTCCTTTGGACTATTGTTCCTCCTTAAAACATACCTAATTCATATTAATTGACTATAAAAGGAGTAACTTTGTTACCATATATTCTCACCACAAATACAAATATCTTCTTTTCATAAATGGCAACTAAATGTTTCATGAAACGTGTTGATGAATCAAACCAAACTAATGTGTACGAACCTTTTGAGTACCGAGAATTTAGTGAAGGACGAGAATGCGACAAAAAATTCATGTGTGCCACCGATATTAAAAAACCATTCATCCAAGCCAAAGCCTTCTCCTTAATCCGTGATCTACCCATAGAAATCTATCCTAGACATCTTCAAGAGTTTTATGCTAGGTTGTATCTAGACCAACCCTCTCTTACTCTAAATTTTAAGATGTACGGTCATGGGTATGCTTGGAGTCTAAAGAAGTTGGGAAGGGTTTTGAATGTATGCTCTAAGGGGAACTTGTTCTACACAAGATCCACTAAGACCGTGGATTTCATGAAAATGAAGCACTATCATCTGAGCACTTATGCTCTAGAGCCGACAATTCATGCCGTCCACATTCAAAACACCATTCTTCGTCCCGACTTCCATTGTGATGGGGTCCCATTTGAACATTGGAACAAGTCTCAACTTCTTTTCAAGTTGATGCCATGGGCGGAGGTCTTGTTGAAGAATGTGTTTGTTGAAGTTGAAGCTCAAGAGAAGTTGCCCATCATTGTTGGGTACATGCTATATTGTATCATGACCGATACTCCCTTTAATTTTGCTTACTATATAGCAAAGAGAATGGAAGCATTGGACTTCAACAATGAGCCCCTTCCCTTTGCTAGACTTATGTCTCACATATTCGATCACATCAAGAGAAAGCACCCGAATGATCAATCAAGAATGATTGAAGTTGATGATGTGACTCCAATGGAGGATCCCTTCACAATGAACTCTCTTGACTTCTAAGCCCTTGTCATATGTTGTAGTTGTTGTTCCCTAGGAGTCCTAGGATATGTTTTGTGTTGTTTCTTGGTTGCTTGTGTGTCCTATGTTACCATCTATGAAATAAAATGCATTTGTGTTATAATTATGCTCATACGTATATATACATGCATAGTATTGCTCTTGCTCATCATTCGGTCAATAAAAGTCATAAAAGGGATAACTTTCATAAAATCTAATTAAATTGGACAAACATATACACATATAACAATATTGTTATGATATGAACTAACCCATGTCGCAAGTATCCAAATGGTAATCTAACCCATCTTGGACTTTCACATGTGAGGATCTTTTGTTGGTTACATGTTGTGATTTCTATGTGTAGTTAGGCCACCGCAAAGGTGGGGCTCTTGACCCATGGATCCCCGCCTTAAAACAAGTGGGAGCAACGATCTAGGGGGAGCTATGTTCAAGGGGGAGCACATTCGGTCCCGCATTTTTGATTTGACAAAAGGGGGAGAAAGAAAGCAAGCGTGTGAAGACCATTCAAGAAATGTTAAAGGCTTCATCAAATTACAAGGCAAAGGTCAAGATGCAAGCTACACCAAAGGCGCGCTTTGTCTTCGCTAAGTTTGGTAATTTTATTTGCTTTCGGTTTTTGTTTGTCATCATCAAAAAGGGGGAGATTGTTGAGGCAACATGATCAAGATCTCTTTATCTTTTAATGATGACAAATAAACCATCGAAACACATAAAATAACAAACGTTAACTCAAAATCGCCGGAGCCAATGTCTGCTCCTGGCGCGCTACCCGCGCGTCAACGCGCGGGTGACGCGCCAAGAGTTTGTATGGTTCCGGGCGAATTTTAAAAGTAGGAGTTCCCCTTACCCGACAAATGTGGATCTTTCAATATAGGTATGAATATGTTATGTGCTTAAATGAGAACACTCGAAACGAGTTTTGAGACTTGAGAGATCCAACTTTTAAAGCACCCATTTATGGGAAAACGCCAACTCTTGTTTTCTAGCTATCGCCTATAGCCAAGGCTTTTCTAAACTTAGGGAGCTTATATATTTCACGTAACATTATGTTGAAGCATCCATATGCTCATATCCCATGCTTACGTCTTCTCTAATTACGTAACAGGTTTACTCTATTATTGGTCAAACTAAGTCAAATACTCAAATGTCACTTTGCGTAAACGCATCCTTTCCCACTTGGGTTATGCTTTACATCAAGGCAAAGCACTTAACTTGTTTGAACCAAGGTATTAGTTGAGAACGTCGAGTCGTGGAAAGTCACGAGATATGAAACTATGGATTCTCGACATTGTGTAATTTGAACTTATAAGTAACTTATGATTTTCTCAACCTATAATCTTAATTGTCTAAACCTTTTCCTCTTAATGACAATTAGATTATGCCTTAATCTTCTCTTAATCCCATTTATACAAAAGACAAAACAATTCATATCCAATCATATTCAAATCAAATATTCACTTACACAATCTCTTACACCCTTACATATTCCCTTACACACTACATCTCAACCATCCAATCCCTTACAACACATCTCAACCCTTCATATTAAACACATGCCAATTGTTGGAAACCCTAATATGGCTTCCTCTCATCCTAGCCATTGATTTCAAATTACAACACATCACAATCATCCATCCAACCCCTCATCTCTATATCATCACATGGGTTTGATCTCAACCATTGAATTCAAACTAAACTCATCTCAACCATCCATCCAATCTCTCCTATCTATGCCACCACATGTGATTGATCTTAGCCATTGAATTCAAACCAAAACAATCCCAACCATTGATCCACACTTACTCTCCAAGCAAAGGAGGCTCCCTTTGATCTCATCCATCCATTTCAAGCAAACTCATCTCAACCCTTCATTTCTCCTTTCCCCCCAAGCAAAGCATATTCCTTGGAATATCCTCCTCAAACCTAACCTAAGCATACTTGATCTTAACCATTCATTTCAAATGAGATCATCTCATCCATCCATATTCCCCACATGAAAAATTATTCGAAAACCAAGGGAGGCTCCCTTTGATTCTAGCCATCCAATTCAAACCATTTCATATCAACCCTCCATCTCATTCTTCCCCCCAAGCATTGGAATATTCCTTGGCATATTCTTTCTCTCTTTTCTATGCCATGCGAGGAGATACACTTCTACCCATTCCAAATTACCCTAACTACACTTTAAACCCTTGGTAATTTGGTTTCTCTTTAAACACTTCACAAATGATTTTCCAAATTGGCTATTTGAGTTGGTAAACCTTAAAATGATTAATGTTAAGGTTTTGTGTGAAATACCATTGGGGGTTTAGCAAGTAAGGCATTTATAATGCCAAACACCCAAAGCCTAGGGAATATTTTTCCTAGGTGTCTGGCGCGCCTCCCACACGTCAACGCGTGGGTGACGCGCCGGCCTCGGTAAAATATTCCCAAGTTGGGTCTTTGCCTATAAATACCATGCCTTGCCTCTTGTATTCCTCACCCCTTGCCATTATTCTTTCTCTCTAGATTCTTTCTCTCTAAACACTCTCAAATCTCTCAATCTCTATATCTCTAATCTTGTGTTCTTGATTTCCACACTAAAATCTTTGGAAGAACACATATCTTTGCAAGGGAAGAATCACAAGAACCTTATCCACTATTGGGATTGTGTCAAGGGTCTTCTTTCTTATACCCTTTCTATTACAATTGAGTCTCTAGGTTAGGTTAGAACTTGGTTGAACAAACATATATTCATTCATTCAATTGTTTGTAAGGGAAGTCTTGTGTCTTGGTGACCAAGCCTAGATCATTGGGGATCTAGTTGGGGTTTGATACTTCCGGGTGGAAGTTTTGGTAGTGGTCTTTGTGATCCTTAGGTAAAGTCGAATCATGAGATTCTTTTGGGTGGTTTCCGAGGGCGGAATACCGTTGGTGAGTAACTCCTTCTTTGTGAGCATCGATATTGGTGAATATCGGTGGAGTGAATTGTAACAGTTTGTAGTCCACCGAAAGGATTATACTAGTGAGTAGTATCGGAGTCGCGGATTTGCAACTGGATGTACAGATGGTATAAACCCCCCATCCCTAACCAGTATATATCATGGTGTCTTTCTTTGCTTGTTTTATATACTTTGTTTGTGTTTTTGGTTGTTTGGAATGATTACACAACCACTTGGTTTCTTTGAGGCTTAAGAAACCGTATTCACCCCTCTCTACGGTTTTACAGTTTAGATAAAAGACATGTTTGGTATTGCTCAATTTAAGAAGTTGTTCTTATTTGTAAAGTTCTGAACATACACTTAATCCTCATTATAACAAAATTCAAGTAAAAAATGTATGAAAACTATGGCAATATTAAACAATTACAAACACATATCCACAAATCCAAGAATAGCACACAAACCAAAAAAGAAACCAAAATACTACTAAATAGTCATAGCTCTTTGAGCGAACATGAATTACACCAACTGCAAACAAATTGCCGAGCTTTTTGATCAAGCGGGAGTAAACAAACCATAACTCGAGTTGTAACAAGATCAAAATATGAATGAAATACAACAACGGCGTTCTTCACATTAAATAGTGCATGATCATATTAAATGAGATGATAAAAATTTGAGAACAGTTAAGCTTCAAATCATCAGAAAGCCAACACCAGTGAAAAAATGGACTTAGGTACAAAAATGTGGGAAAATAAAAGAGGATATGGTGAAAGAATTTGTACCAAATCACTTTCACGACATTCTCTTTTGTTTCCCATCTTTCTCTAGGTAACCACATTTTATCAATGATATTTGCTTTTTAATCATCTGGGTTTACACTACTATGAAAAAATAGATATTATCCTTCTCGTCTGAAAAACTAAACAATTTAACATTATCATCATAGCCGTCACCTCTTTTAATACTTACCGTGGCCATATATTTTTATCTCCAGATGACGTATATTT
Source organism: Artemisia argyi (assembly GCA_030686995.1). Classification (NCBI taxonomy): domain Eukaryota; kingdom Viridiplantae; phylum Streptophyta; class Magnoliopsida; order Asterales; family Asteraceae; genus Artemisia; species Artemisia argyi. The sequence continues at coordinate 37,039,057 of CM060689.1, read as the reverse complement.
CTTTCTGTCACAGATATGCCTCAACTCGTGGAGGTAGAAGAGGTCTACAGCTTTCTGTTACTGATAACAAAAATTAATAAAATGTTAGTTTAAACAGTCATATCTGAATCTAAATGACAAAACTGATTAAATATCTAAACAATCCGAAACCTACATTGAAGAAAGTTATTAGCTACATCATGAAGAGCTATTAAACGTGTATCTACGTAATCAGTATAAAGATGATTAACAAACGAAAAAATAGATTCAAATAAACATTTTTCAAAACATTAAAACAACACATCTAATGACGTATAGTCCGCACTCGGGTCACGAACCCGACCAATGGACACTACTAATGCCCAAGCCCATCACGCGTGGGCTATTATAACAATGATTTGGGCTGTCATAATAACGACTTGGGCTCACGAAAGCCCAAACTCAAATATATTATTTATGGTCTTGATAATGATCTCTTATTTATGGGATAAAGATCAATAGACCGGATAAGGCGTAATACGCCGAAGAGTAAGGAACACGAAACCAACAAGGATTTCGTGTCTATATAAAGAATATCACGGCTCTCATTGAGGTATCATCTAAAAACCCTAACTCTTCACTGTAACCCTAAAACCGATTACTTACTCTCACGCCGGAGGATAATCGTGGGAGACAATCCCACGATAAGCCTAACGGTGTTGTTTGTTTTCTTAGTGCGCAGGTCTCAAGCAGTAAGATCTAATTGATACGAGAACAAGGAACGCCCAACTTTTGTATCAACAAGTGGCGCCATCTGTGGGACCCTACACTAAGAACTAGAATGACGAAGCATGGAAACACCAGCCAGCGGACTCCGCTGTTGAAGAAAACACATGGTGACCCTCAAGGGAAAAAACATCAAGGTGACTCAACCTCTAAGCAGGCCTCTGGAACAACCAGTGCGCCGAGGCACCAAGGATCAGGCCCAGATATGATCTTTCCAACGGTAGAACTGCCCACATGAACTACCCAGGCCAATATGGCAACCACTAGCGCGGAAGATCTACAGCGCACTCTTTTTACCACTCCCCACCAAACGGTGCCCATCGCGGACACCACTGAGCCGCCATGTGCGCCTAATCGTGACAGGGGACCTAATGTGGAAACAGACATCCTCGCGCTAGAAGGAGTCACGCTTGAATTAGCACCAAGTGATTTTGTATCTCAAAACTACGAAGCCTTGGCGGCCCTTATGCAAGAGGAAGCGAAAAGAAGGTCAAGTCAGAGCCTGCAAGCCCGGCTCAACTTTGGCCCTGAATAAGAAGCATCCCCACTGCGCCATCGAAAGGAGAGGCGCGAGAAGGACAACCACTGACCCCCAGTGTTCACTAGGGTCGGAAGGAAAGTCGTGGATGATGAGGAAGCTGACTTGCAATACCTGGAGGAGTATGAAGACGATGGATGGCATACCAATGTCCATGCTAGGCTCGGTGGTCGCAGAATCCATGATCGACTTGGGCAACAGCGCTCACCAAGCGAAAGCCCTTCAAGGTTTAGCAGTCGAAGAGTCCATGATAGACTTGGGCGACAGTGCTCCCCAAGCGAAAGCCTTTCAAGCTCGGATTCCGAGGACAGTCAGCGCAAGCGCCGCAAAAGGGTAGACTCATCCTCAAGTGACTATTCGGACAACGAGGACAAAGAAACAGGACACTGGAAGTCCAAGAAAAGATATCGCGATGAGGAGGAGGACGAAGATATGTCCCGCCCTTGGCGCCGCCAAAAGGTTGACGCATTCACTCGACGCATCAGCGATTTCTCAGAAGATAAGAGGAGGCGCATGCCCGCCAATGTTAAAACTTATGATGGGACGGGTGATCCTGATGACCACCTAAAAATTTTTGAATCAGCCGCCACCATCGAAAATTGGCCACAACTTGTGTGGTGTCACATGTTTTATTCTACATTGGTGGGGAATGCACGAACTTGGTTTAGTAAGTTGCCACGAAGAAGCATAGGCGGGTTTAAAGAGTTGAGAAAGGCGTTTCGCTTGAACTTTACTCAAATAAAGAAGTGCGCCAAGAACCCTGTCGAACTGGCTAGGGTAAACCAACGCCAAGGGGAATCCACCAGCGCTTATGTAGAGTGCTATAAAGACGAATGCATACACGTTAAGGCATGCCCCGAAATTCTAAAGATCTCAGGGTTTATGAATGGAATCAATAACCCAGAACTTATCAGAAGGTTAAATGATAAAGTTCCCCAAACATTTGATGAACTGATGAAGCGCACGAGGTCCTTTATCTAAGGGGAAGCAGCCACTGCGGATAGCAAAAAAGGTTACTCAAATTATAGGTCACAAGAACAGCCCAGGAGACAATCCAATGACCAGAGTAGCAACCACAGCAAAAGCTACCGCAGTCAGGGGGCGGACGAGATAACGACAAATATACTCCACTAACGAAGACTCCAAGGGAGATATTTGTGACAGATGGTGCAAACTTCCCGAAACCTCCACCAATGCGCACCCCAGAGGATCGGCGCGTAGGAAACGGGTACTGCGAATATCATGGACAAAAGGGCCACACCACCAACGAGTGTGTCCAACTGCACCAACTAATTGATAAATTAGTGAAAGAAGGCAAATTGGATCACCTCATTAAGAACATCAAGGAGGGAAAAGACAAACAGAAGAATGAGAGCAAGAAAGAGACACCTAAAGACAAGGCTGAGACAATCTACATGATACAATCATGGCAGCGAAAGACTAGGCAAAAGGTCAGCCAAAAGTTTTCTTCTAGGAACGAAATTTCTTTCTCCACTCTGGCTGCAGACAACGCAGTAGTGGAACCGCTCACCATCGAGATACATACGGGGGGTCATGATATCTGATGAGGCGAAAAATGGTCCGTTTTTAGGGGGTCATTTAAGCCCGAATCCGAATTTATTTGATCAAATATTGCCCTAAATCGTTCCTTTTGTGATTTTAGGCACTTGGAGAGTGAATTCTGGAAAAGAAGCCATTTTGGACGTTTTTGGAGCATAAAAGAAAAGAAAACGGCAAAGTCTTAATTTTCTATGATGGGAACAGTACATGAAGGCGTCAAGAGTTTTTCCTGACGGCGTCAAAACCCCAAGAATTAAAATCCGTAGTTGATGACGGCGTCACACACAGGGCGTCAAGAGTAATTTGTGTGACGGCCTAGGCCTTGACGGCGTCAGAAGTAGATCAAGGCCGTCCGAGGAAGTATTTGGCGGCGAGATGACGGCGTCACACCTTTGTTCTTGACGCCGTCATCCGTATTTTCCAATATATAGTTTTCTAGTTTTTCACATTAAAAGAGAGAAGTTTTGGGAGAAACCCTAAAGACGATTTTGGTGTAACTTTACAGGTTTTTCAAGGGTTCCAACCCCTTGATACCTTGCATGATTAATTAAGATAAGTGTTCTTCTAATTCAATCAATATGTCTATGTGTTGGTTGTCTATATCATGTTCTTGTCTTAATTCTGTCATGCTAGGCTAGATCTCTTTTGTGTTTGCTTAGATCTAATGAAACCTAGATATTGATTATGTGTTGATTACTTGTTTATTCTTGTTTTGGATGAATGATTTATATGTTAGGCTTAAGAAAATTGGCAGATCTCCAAATGGTAACATGCTTGAACGTCTTAAGAAACATGAACCGAGGCGTACTAGGTCTTTATTGGTTGTATTTAATGCATGAGCCACTGTTTACAATCCCTATAGTTGTGTTGGGCATGGTGTAGGAGGAGATAAGAGCTCATAGAATTGGGGAGTTATGTATGCCACCCCATGAATGGTATTAAGGATTACGATCCGTCATCCATGCAATTATAACAAGTAATTAACGTGTAAAAGATATCTAGGGAGTAGTGAAATCTAAGTAAACACATTTTCTCTAATTACTGCTCACAACCTTAGTATAATTAGTTTATTTTCATTTTTAGTATTTTATTTTGATTGCATCTTAGTATTGGGTTAGTTGAGTAGCAACTAATTCCGCCCAAATCCTTCAAAACCCGAGATTTTACTTACTTTCTAAAAAATATAAAAACACAAAAATAATCATCCCTCACCTTTAGAACTAGTATTTAGGCTTTCTAATCCTAGCGACACTATTCCTAAGCTGAACGATCAATCCCCCGGTACTTGTCACTATACTATACTACAACGATCAGGTACACTGCCTGGTGGGGGTTGTAAGCTTCTCGAGATCCCTCGAGAGGTAAAGCCTGTTGCGATTCCCACGCATCAATATCCAGTGCATGTATGTTGATGGAGGGGCATCCGCAGACATCATGTATGAACATGGTTTCAAAAGGTTGCGACCTGAGATACGAAGCCAGTTAATTCCGGCCACGACGTCGCTGACTGGCTTCACAGGAGAAAAGATATGGCCCATGGGGCAAATACGATTACTTGTGGTCGTTGGTGATAAGCAACACTCCACGGTGGCCTGGATGAATTGTATGGTAATCAGATCTCCTTCGCCATATAATGGCATTATTGGAAGACCAGGAATATTAGCCATGCGGGCAGTACCGTCCACAGCACATGGGATGCTCAAATTCCCAGTAGAAGGAGGCATTGTCACCCTCTACAATACAACTGCATCACCTAAAGAGTGCAACACGGTTACATGTGAGACGGCACGCACTCCAGAACAGCACGTAGTTAAAGTATCAAACCTGAAGGTCGCAATTCACCATGATTACCCGGATCAGGAGGTATCGATTGGGGGATCGCTGTCTGACAAAGTCAGAGCGGCTGTATGCGCACTTTTGCAAAGGAATCTAGATATCTTTGCGTGGGAACCAAAGCACATGACTGGCGTGCCATGATCGATTACAGAGCACAGGCTGAAAATCCAACAAGGATACCCTCCAATACGGCAGAAAAAGCCCGGCCAGGCTCCAGAACGCGCAAAATCCATTCTAGAGGAAGTACACAAGCTTGTAGACGCAGGCATCATGTGGGAGGTCTACTACCATGACTGGCTCTCCAATCCAGTGATGGTAAAAAATAGTGATGGCAGCTGGAGGATGTGCGTGGATTTCACTGATCTCAACAAAGCATGTCCACAAGACTGATACCCGCTACCAGAGATAGATTGGAAGATAGAATCTTTGTGCGGGTACCCCTTTAAATTCTTCCTAAACGCATACAAAGGGTACCGCCAAATTCAGTTGGCTAAAGATGACGAGGAAAAAACAACCTTCCACGCAAGTCAGGGCGTCTACTGTTACACAAAAATGCCCTTTGGCCTAAAAAATGCAGGAGCCACCTACCAGCGATTGGTAGACAATGCATTTGAGAAGTAAGTGGGCCGCAACCTGGAAGTCTATGTTGATGACCTTGTCATAAAGAGTCATGCCGAAGAAGAGTTGGTACGCAACATTGAAGAAACATTCAAAACACTGGGAAGGATCAATATGAAGTTAAATCCCAAGAAGTGCACTTTTGGCGCTACAGAAAGCATGTTCCTCGGATATTTGATAGAGCCTGATGGCATTAAGCCCTGCCAGAAAAACAAAAGCTGTCGTCCAACTCCCTTCACCACGCACATTGAAAGAAGTCCAGTCCTTGAATGGAAAATTAGCTGGGTTGAATCGATTCTTGTCCAAATCAGCGGATAAGTCACTTCCTCTCTTTAAAACACTCACGAAGTGTACAAAAAAGGGAGACTTTCGTTGGACTGCAGAAGCGGAAGAAGTTTTTCAACAGCTTAAGCAACATATAGCAGCGCTTCCCACACTAGTCGCACCCCGACCAGGGGAAAAATTGATTATGTACTTGTCTGTAACTCATGGAGCAGTCAGCGCGGCGCTATTGACAGATAGGAACTCCGTACAAACACCAGTATACTTTGTAAGCAAAGCACTCAAGAAGACAGAGATTAACTATACCGCAATGGAAATGCTGGTCCTCGCTTTAGTATTCGCAGCTGATGAGTGTGTAAATACTCATCATTTTTATCGTATCTGAACTGCCAAAACATCCAAAACACTCAAAAATGCATCAAAATACAGAAATTATTCCAGGAAATGTGTTTTATATGTTTTAGATGCAAAATGTTTAAAAACAAATGAAAAACGAACAAAGTTTGCATAATTGGCAGTTCCAGTCCCTCAAGTTTCATATATTGACAAAACTAGTCCCTGAAGTTTTAAAACGAAAGAAAAGTCAACCCAAGGCATTTAAAAGTAAAATATTATCAAAAACGATCCTTTGGTGAAAATTTTGGGAAAATTACATGTTTGGTCCCTGTACTTTGCAAATGTGACAAAATCAGTCCCTGGGATTTTAAAATTGGAAAATGATCAAACAAGGGCTTATGGAATTACAATATGGCATTAATGGTCCTTATGATATTTTTGGAAATTTACAGCTCACACCCCTAAAAATCCAAAAATGGTCCTTGTGCTTAAATCCCATACAAACCAAACGGATCCTAGTATTATTATTACCCCTAAAATCTAATCCACTAAACCTAACACCCAGCCCACACACTCCAAAAGCCCAACACCCCAACAGCCCACACCCTTTGTATTAATTAAAATGGTCAACACCTTTGACCTCCACCTCCCATCTCTTTTACCCCGTGACCTGCCACAACCTGCAACTCCCAACACTCTATCATCACCCCTACCCTCCTCCACTCCACCCTACACTAAATTTCCACCACAAAAAACCAAACCTTACCCCCTGCCAAGAGCAAAAAGCCAAGACTTGCAAAACTAGGTTTCCCGCCTAAAATAAATTGAAGGCTAGGATCAATCTAGCTCATCCAACGGCCAAGAGGAGAAGTGGGAAAGTCTCAGGGTCCAACTTGGATTTATTTAAGTGAAGAAAAGATGGGAGGAAGCAGTTAGTTAGTTAATATAGATTTTAGTTAATTTTTATGTAGTAGTTTAGTTTTAGATATCATGTAATTTCATTTATAGTACTCATTTCAGCCTTTAAATTGTACTCTTAAGATCTTTTAAGTGTAATACAAACCATTTTCAGTCAGCAATTGAAGAGTTATTTGTTTGTTTCAGTTTTTGCTCAAGTTACTTAAATTCTCATTTTCTCCTCAATATTGTTAACTAGTGTATGGTTACTCTTTCATTCACTCACTTTAAGTTCATAAGGCTAATTCAAACCTCAATATCCAGTTGTGCTCATCTTAACTTACACACTCAAGAATTATTCAGAAAACGCCAAATAAATAGTGTAGAAATCAAAAATCAGTGTTGAGTATGATAAAGCTTGAAGCATGGTAGCTGTTGGATGGCATTGGGTTTAGATGCTTTGTGGGAAGCTTAGGATATTGGTTTGAGTCAGTTGGATACTTGTTTCTCAGCCGGAAGTAATTGTAAGCCTCATTTACCATTTTTTCTTGTATATGTAATTTGTAAGAAATTGTTGTTTTTATTACTGTTTATGTGCTCAACTTGGCTTAATATATCAACACATACCCTTATGAATCAATAGGATGCCCTGTAACAAGCATTTGCTTTGAAAAACTTGAAATCACAGTTTTAAAGGTGTGTTTGGCTTAAGCCTGTTAACTGAAGTTAGAGGTGTTATGGATGTTATTTTTGGTTGTGGTAACTCATATATGGTCTCATTAGTTTATACTAGTCATAAAAACTCAGTACCATTTGATCAAAAGTCAAAATGAGCCTCTTATCTCCTTAGTTTGTTAATTGATGGAGTTGTGAGTTTCAAATCCCTTTCAATCTTTGCATTAGTGTTTCATATAGCTTATTCTTATCTCATGTTAGCTTAAATTATCAATTTCAGTGTTAAGGATTGATCCAAAGTTCAAATTAGTCAACTGTAGTGCAAGGTTTCAAAAGTCAAAATTGCATGTGACTCAGTTTTTACAAATCTTTGGTGATTTTTCATGATCTTAATTCTTAATCTCAGGACCTGAAACGTTTTGGAAAATAAAGTTTGGAAGCTTAGATTCATTGCCCCTATTTTATCTCAATTTTTAGATTTTTCCTATTGCTTATTTTGGAGTCTCTATTGGCTTAATTCTCAAAAACCTCCCCTGTGACAGGGGTGTTGAGGTCTCAGACCTAAGTTCATAAGCTCAAATCTTGTTCTCTATTCCACTTTAGCTTAGCTTATTGATATTTTGAGAAGCCCTTATGGCTGGCTTTATGATTATATGCTTATTTGTCCTTTTCTAGCTTATTCTCATGCTTATTTGTGTCCTTTAATTTTGTCCCATCTCAATATATATACTGAGTATTCAGTGTATATAAGCCATGTTCACAAGCTCATTGAGAGCTTAATAGTGGGCCCATCTTGAGTTTTTGGGATCTTTGAGAAGGCCACAGACCCAAGTTGGTAATTCCAGGGCTTATTTGGGTTTCAAAGCTTATTTGATAAGCTGAATTAACCCTCCAAAGTGCCTGCAGGCCTGCTTGTTCACAACATAGCCTGGATTAGCTTATTTCCTATTTGTGGTTTATTCAGCTCCATTTTCTTGTTTTTCTAGCTTATTCTAAGTATATCTCAGCTTTTTCTGTCTTACTCTAGCTTTGGTTCCCTGTGTGTAGCTTATGTTCAGCTTACAAGCTCCATAAGCTCACTTTTGCTTGTTTTAGTCCACTGTAGTGGAATTAAGCTCCCTCTGAGCTTATTGTAAGTTTTCAATAAGTTTTCCTTCACAAAAGTTCTTTTTTATTGTTGTTAATTCAGTTGTGTAAAGAGAAAAATCAAAAATAAAAAGATTGCAAAAAATTGTCACAAGTGGGGTATGAACCCCTGACCTCTTGGGTTGACCTGGTCAAAGCCAAACCAAAGGGGTGCACCATCTGGGCTAGGTAGTTGTTAATGTTTATGTTTTCCTTTGTTGTATTTATACTAGTACTTACCCCATTAAGCTTATAGAAGCTTTTCAGCTTATTTATAAGCTTGTCACCCTTTTCATATTTTTCCTAGCTTAATTATAGTACTCAGTATTTTTGTAAAAAGTTTTAGAATTTTTACTATTCATTTGATAATTTTTATAATTTAAATTAGTTTTATTAGTATTTAAGTAGTTTTTAATTAATAACAATTAAATAAATAGTCTAAAAAATAATTTTCTTTGTTCTAAAATTTTCTTTTATCTTTAGGTTCGTAAAAATATAATTTTCATGCCCGTAGGGTTAGTGTAGCTCAAATTTAACTTTTTATTTCGCGCACTCGCGTTTATTTTGATTTTAACTCGCGTTTTATTTAAATAACTTTTATGTTTTTAAATTTAGGTTACGTTAGTAAAAGTAGTTTGTAAAATAAAGAAAAACCAAAAAATAAAAAAAGTGATAGCTTCTATTTATGCCCTTTCGGCTTATTTTTCTGCTTATTTATAAGCAAATTCTAATTTTAAATTTTTAGCTTACGTTTTAGGTTAAGTGGGTTTCACGTTATTGTTAAATATAGTTTGTTTAAATCGTTTTCATTCGTATCTCCTTAGTGTAATCATTCAAACCCTTATATACCCTTTTCTGTCCAAATTCACCCGATCACAATCCCGTTTTGATTACCATCACACCTCGCTGGGACATAACGACCCGGGGAAACCCTACACTCCACGGAGATTGAGCCTTGGCTGTTTGACTTGGTTGACCAGTCACTTGGTCAATTTAGTTTACCGTTTGGACCCAATCAACAGCTAAAAGACTGCGCAGATACTTTCAAGCACACCCAATAGCAGTGATCACGGACCAACCTATCAAGCAAGTTATCTCTAAACCCGACGCAATGGAGTTTGTTACTAAGTGAGCATAACATCTCTTATAGACCACGCACTGCGATTAAGGGGCAGATACTAGCAGACTTCATCATCGAGAAACCAGATACTGATTCTCCACCTTCAAGAAGCGAGGTAAAACTACAGGAACCATGGGTTCTATTCACGGACGGATCTTCGTGCGTGGATGGGTCAGGCGCAGGCCTTATTTTCACCAGCCCAGAAGGAATGGAATTCACTTACGCACTGCATTTTGAATTTACAAGCACGAACAATGAGGCAGAATATGAAGCCCTTATCGCTGGATTACGCATTGCAACTCGAATGGGTGTACACAACCTAGGAGCAAATGTCGATTCCCGATTAGTAGCCAATCATGTGTTGGGCGAATATGTGGCTAAAGAGGATAACATGGTCCAATACTTCGACAAGACCAAATCCCTAATCCAGAATTTTGACAGGTTCACCATTAAACAAGTTCCTGGAGGGGAAAACAGAAAAGCGGATGCACTGAGAAAAATCGCATCTACAAGCTTCACGCACCTGCCAAAACAAGTATTGGTGGAGACCTTGAAGAACAAATCCATCTCGGAGATGGAGATATCCACGGTGATAGAAGAGCAGGATCCTACGTGGATGACACCTATCATCGAATTTATAAGCAAGGGTATATTACCCCATGAGCAGAAGGACGCTCGACAGATACGGCGCACAACGCAGAGGTTCGAACTTCGAGATGGTGTCCTCTATCGACGCTCATTTCTACAGCCATGGCTTCGGTGAGTTGGACCTCTCCAGGCAGATTACGTACTCCGAGAAATCCACACCGGTTCATGCAGTATGCATTCAGGACCACGGTCTGTTGTAGCACGAGCCTTGCGGTCAGGATACCATTGGCCTACTATGCATCGCGACGCGCGGGACATGATAAAGAAATGTTGCGACTGCCAGGTCCATAGACCCATCCCGCGCCAACCACAACAAGAGCTAACGCCTATCACTTCACCATGGCCATTCTATAAATGGGGTATCGATATTGCAGGCCTCTTCCCTGTTGTAGCAGGGGGACTGAAATTTCTCATTGTGGCTATAGATTACTTCACTAAGTGGATTAAGGCAAAATCAGTAGTAACTATCACAGGCAACCAGGTAAAACGCTTTGTTTGGGAAAACATTGTATGCCGCTTTGGACTACCTTGAGAAATTATTTCGTACAACGGAAAACAATTCATTGATAACCCGTTCAAAGACTGGTGCGCGCAACTAAATATTACACAACACTTTGCGTCAGTTAAGCACCCACAAACCAGTGGTTTCGTGGAGCACGTGAATCGTAGTCTGGGCGAAGGAATTAAAGCGCGTCTTGAAAAACACAAAGGAAGATGGGTGGACGAATTGTCGCATGTTTTATGGGCGCACCGCACAACAATAAAAGTTAGCACTGGAGATACACCATTCTCTCTTGTCTATGGGACAGAAGCTGTCATGCCAGCTGAAATTGGGATGCCAACTATTCGTACGGCGGAAGTTAATGTCACAACCAATGACGACGAGTGACGTATAGACTTGGATCTATTGGAAGAAAGGCGCGAACATGCAGCTATATGTGAGGCAAGAGCTAAGTCGAAGATGAAGGGATACTATGATGCTAAAGTCAGAAGCACTTCATTCAGACCAGGCGACTTTGTATATCGCGCTAACGATGCAAGCCACGCAGAGGATACAAGAAAGCTTGGACCAAAGTGGGAAGGGCCCTATGAGGTCACAGAAGCACTAGGCAAAGGCGCATACAAGCTGCGTGGTATGGATGGTCGTGAACTACAACGCACATGAAATATTTACAATCTTAAGAGATGCTATATTTAGGAAAGGCTACGGCCCACGCACAGAAACCTCCGCACTTTAGTAAATGCTCAATAAATGTTCGTGTATTTACATTTTGTTTTGTTTAGGCAAATGTTTTTTCTTTTTTCAAAAACTTGCAAGAATTAGTCAAATATCGCGGTTTCTAGCTAACTCCGCGACACAGTTAACTTTATTGCTTACATCTTATTTATGTCTCAATATTGTTGATTTATCTTTTTGCCTACATGGCGTGCATGCATTTATTAAGACCCACGATGGCAAAAAGGATGATTAAACATAATAAATAAGTCGTTGAGTAAGAGGGTTGCAAACCCGTCAACATTGGATCACGTATCCTTGTTAAACACCTTACTCTCAAGACGTTGGAGTAAGTTCAATGCGCGTCCCACGAAGGATACGCAACAATGCACACTGTGTGTGTTTAACAATTTAGGAGTCAAGACTCTTGGTTCCTTGATACGGTATTTGCAGTACGCTGCAAGTTAACCCATACACTTATGAATTTTATATTCGCATATATATATATATATATATATATATATATATATATATATATATATATATATATATATATATATATATATATATATATATATAGTAATTTATGGACTTAATATATAATTATAAAGGATCATAGATTCTACAATCCTTTTTAAGTACGTTTTGATCACAATTTGACTCTTGGATGTCTTTTATGTAAAGACAAATAAACTAAGTACAAACATGATACAAATATGCGTACAAACCAATTTCATAAACTACCAGTTTATACAAGTGATAGATTCAACATACACATATGCAACAAAAAATGTGAATCTATTACAATAACAGCCTACATACTACAAGAGCGTCTATGCACTGAACCACCAACTTTGTACGCTGCACCCCCAGCTTCCTCAAGCCTCTTCAGCAGACTACTATCCTTAGGTGACACTGTCGCCACGCTGACAGGAATCCCATCGGATATGGGAACTCAAACAACTTCATCTTCTCCATGGCAGCGACAAACTCCCCATAGGCATCACCATTGTAGCTGGGCACTTCTGCGAGGGGCACCGTCAACATCTTGCCCTCGTGTAGCTCCTCCATAGCTTCAGCCTTGCCACGCGCCAAGGCGCATTGCACAACGTTCCCAAAGGCTTCCACAACTTCTTGGGACTCTAATGTGCCCATAGCAGCCAGGCGAAGACCATGACTGATTAGCCACCTGCGAATACAACACCATCCCCATTAGGCAATAATTTCAAATGCTACCTGCGCTCAGCAACGGAAGATACCAAGTGCGGGTACAACTCCTCATCATATTCAATGCTAAGCTTGCGCAGCTTACCCTCTTGCTTCTCCAAGGCGCCCTCCACAGCCTTGCGGAACTTATCCAATTGAGCGAAGTGCTTGCTCTTGTTCTGCTCTATGTACTTCAACCCCCATAGACAGGTGGACTTGTACTGGTCAAAAGCAGCACGCTCATGGCTCAATTGGGCCAATAAAGATATCCTCTCATCAGCAAGCTTCTTGGAGTGCGCATTTGTTGACTCCATTGCAGCTTGAGCACTCGCCAACTGCGCAATCTCTTCATCCTTCTGCGCATTGCTGCTCTCTTCACCAGCATACTTAGCCTTAAGCTGAGCAACCAGTGAAGCCTGGTGCGCCGCAGCCAAGCTAAGCTCCTCTATCAGCTGCTCCGTAGGCACATCCTCGCAGGCCTTCGAAGGATCCTCCACCTGAGGGTGACTCACCTTAGGTGGCGATTGCTCTATATGCGCTGCATCACCCCCTGCAGCTTCATCACTGCATGCAAAGAACAAGAAATCAAGGCATTATATCAAAGATATACAAAAAATAATAATAATAAAAATCAGAGAGAAGAAGAAACAAGACATTGTTTTGATTACTTACTTGGGAGAGGGAGTCTCTACAGTATCCTGCGCAGTAACGGATGGCGACACATTTTCATCTGATGACACATCCACAGTAATAATGTGGCGTCTTCGCTTGGATGTGCCCGCGCCACCATCGTCAGAAGCCTTCTTGCGCTTCACCCCTGATTCGCCTCTTCAGGCTCACTGTCAGCCTTCAGGATCCTTATACCCTCCGAAGACTCTGTGTGCGAAGGCTCTGGGGATTGCACTTCCTGAGAAGGAACACTGCGCACAGGGGTCGCCTCCAATAGTGGTTGGGCGACATTTTTTTGGGTAAAGGGGAGTAATTATGGACCCTGGTAAAATATATTAAAACTCAAAACGTTTAAGTACAAATGGAATGTGGCTGAAGTACCACATTAACCTCAAGCTTAAACAGCTTGATAGACAAATAACCTAGAGCTTATGACATGCCAACAGCTCATAAGAACTCTAGAATCAAAAAAATGAACCTAGAATAAGAACTAAGCAAAACAAGCTAACCAACTGCTGCCGTGAATGATGAACTACCATCAGTAGTAGAGTTAGGAAATAAATTAGCCGATTCATCAAACACGTTTTTAACAAAATCTTCATCACCGCCTTCATCAGTAGCCAAAGCAGCATATGGATTTGACGTAGCTATATCACTTTCCTTAGAGGATAAACCTTTTGAGTTCAACATAGATGATGATTTAGGCACATTATTCCTATTAGTAGCTCCCTTGTTTGGCTCACTAGTAGTCTTCTTAGGCTCATACCTGAGATTCGGTTTGACTGAAATACCAACCTGACTCACATTACTAGAATGGGCTTTACCCTTCTTCTTCTTATGACTTACCTTTTGGAAACCATCATTAAGAGGCTCTACAGGAGTAGCGACACTGGGAGTAGAAACAACAGGAGGACTGACCACGATTTTAGGACAATGATCCTGGGTATGCCTAAAAATCTTACATGAAGTACACCTGGGAGGCCTCCATTCATACTCGACTCGGATAGTTTCTTTAGTAAACCCATCCCCTATAAGAGAGGGGACACCAATAGTAATAACCTCTATGAGCTCAGCCTCAGAACAAACCTTGATTAAGCATCGAGCAAACTACTTCTACCCCAAGAATCCTTACACATAGAGCTAGTGTACGAATCAAGCATAATAGGTTTACCAAGAAATGAAGCAATCAAGCTAATACCATCATCTTCAAAAACTTGAATAGGCACATCATGTAATTTAACCCATACCGGAATACGGGTCAACTCTTCCTTACATAATCTAGTATCAATTGACTATTTCTTGAGAATGATCGGTGATTTGCGTATCAACCAAGGGCCATCTTCAAATACTGCTTCTAAACCAGCCTGAGTATCAAATTTGAAAAAGAAAATACCTTTTGCATTCATCATAATCTTTTTCAAACCATATTTAGCCCAATTATTTCTAACCTAGTATTCAACCACTGAAACGCCATTCTATTACCAATAAAGTAACCATATATAGTGTATTCAAGATGTGCACTAACCTTTTCGACCACTCTACGTGGAATAGAAACATTAACTCCTTCACAAACTGAATCAATAGCCAAAGCACTCACCGTAGTATTTGGATTGGCATCCACATTTACACCATTGGGCGTTGGAACTTTGACACTATCTCCAGAATTAGAAGTAGTAGCATTAGCCTTCCTTTCAATCTCGTAAGCCTCAAACAATCCATACATAGCGTCATGCACATGTGAACGAGTAGCACTATCCAAATTAGACCATTTTGGATATTTGCTGGCTTCAATCTCCTTAAGGAATAAATCAATATCCAAAGATGATTTCAGCGAGACCCCAAACACCAATTCAATAAAATCATGCTTACTTTTGATAGTGTTCAAAGGAGACACATGTGTTACTGTCGACCCAGCGTTAGGATTGCTAGGAGGAACATTAGCATTAACCTTATTAGCATCAAGAAACTCTTGAAACGACTCAGGTTGTGAAGCGTCATTACTGCCCGCGTTAGAGGAAACTTTAACACCATCACCAATATCCAAGGGTGGTTGGGCGACGTTTGTCGGTTCCTCCTGCGCATACTCCATGATGCGATCCGCTGTGGCTTCCAAAATTGGTGTCTCACCCTCCTTTAAAGGACGCACCCCCACGGTTACCTGTGTGGGCTTCGCTAGCTTCACCACGCTAAACAAGTCCATCTCCGCGCAACAAATAGCAAAGAACAAACAAAATGGAGTTACATATAGCTACAATATAAAAAGAATGCTTACACTACATATGCGAAGGAAAGGAAGGACAAGCACCCACCCCGGTTATCCTCATCCAGAAAGGTTGGCACCTCGTCAGCACCTTGAAAGTAGTTGCGACTAATCCGCATGTGCACCAAAAACTCTTCTGGGTAAGAGTTGATGGGGATACAGTTGGCATTTATTGTCTCCGCGTCATCTGTGTTGTACGTCCCGGGGTCTGGGCGCTCATCCTTTGGTAGCGTCCCCTGGGTATAGAATTCAAAGATCCATTGGAACACTTTATTATCAACCCAGAAGAATCTCTCCCTCCAATTCCTAAGGGCGTCTAGTTTTTCAGTATAACATTGAAGGCGCCCTGCACGCTTCGAAAAGGACACCCACCCGTTTGACCACGTTGTGTGATAAAATGCGCGGAAGAGATTGATGGTTGGGTTAATGGCAAGTAAACGACGGTTTACTTCAAAATTGGTTATCTTCGCTGGGCCTATACAGTGCAGCTGGGATATGTGGAGGCGATAAAAATTGAGCACGTCGCTCAGGAATAGTGATATGGGGACGTGCTGATTCGCAAATTCGAAAAAACGCGTGTATACCCCTACCTTTCCCTCAGGGAAGTCATCAATAGATGTGGCCGCCACCGGTACTACCAGATGCAACGCGAGGGGAATATAGTAATCCGAGGTGAACTGACGGAGTTCATCCTCGGTTATCTCGGAGGCAAAATCAGATAACTGGTGAACCATTTTTGAAATAAAATATGATGGTGTCAAGATGCGCACACGCTATTACCTTAGTGCAGAATTGATTTCTTGATTGGTGTTTGAAGATTTTAACAATGGCGGAAATGGAGATTTAACTGTGATAATCACAGTGAAAAAGGGGATACCCTTTATATAGGGTTACCCATGGCCTTGGATGCTTGCCATGTGGATCCCACTCACTCTAATCGTGTGGCTGGGAGATCAACAGGTACAACACTATTTCACCCACCTCCCCACGATTTTCGAGGAATACTTGGGACTCATTTGGACTAGATACACCATATATTTCCTTTTGGCGGGAAATACTTGAAGCTTTCCCGTCACGCTTTCCGCTACAGTTGATAGTCTAGCATACGCAGTTGCACCATGCGCATACTAAACTGGGGGGACATGATGACGTATAGTCCGCACTCGGGTCACGAACCCGACCAATGGACACTACTAATGCCCAAGCCCATCACGCGTGAGCTATCATAACAATGATTTGAGCTATCATAATAACGACTTGGGCTCACGAAAGCCCAAACTCAAATATATTATTTATGGTCTTGATAATGATCTCTTATTTATGGGATAAAGATCAATAGACTGGATAAGGCGTAATACGCCGAAGAGTAAGGAACACGAAACCAACAAGGATTTCGTGTCTATATAAAGAATATCACGGCTCTCATTGAGGTATCATCTAAAAACCCTAACTCTTCACTATAACCCTAAAACCGATTACTTACTCTCACGTCGGAGGATAATCGTGGGAGACAATCCTAAGATAAGCCTAACGGTGTTGTTTGCTTTCTTAGTGCGCAGGTCTCAAGCAGTAAGATTCAATTGACACGAGAACAAGGAACGCCCAACTTTTGTATCAACAACATCTATCTTAAATTGATCAAAGTTTTTAATAAAGCACATGGAAATGTAAACGAAACACAACAACATGATGAACCAAAGAGTAGTAAATGAATCAATTTCAGAATACCTTAGTTGTTGTAGCAGGACACATACCCAAACTATTTAAGCCTTATTTTAATCCTCTTAGCCAAAAGCTCGGCTCGGATCGGCATGTGAACAGTGCCGGCTCGAGCCGCGGCTCCACAATAGATCCTTGCCATCCTACTCCCTGCATTCGACCACACAACCGGCAGCTTCGCAACAAGCTCAAAATTCCACTTTAGATAAAAAGCAAGCAACTTTAGTTTTTAACATATATGTATTTTATTTTATTTTTGCATTCTTGAAAATTAGTAGGTGTGGTGTTATCCGTAAACCCCCAATACTGCCTCTAAATACAATAAAAGAAATTTTTTCGTAGGGATGTTATTCCTGCATCAAATTGACATAAAATAGACAAAAACAAAAAATATTGAAACAGTTTAATAATATATTCACGTATCCTTAAAACGAACGGACGGAGAAATACAAAAAATAAAATAAATAACAGGGGGTGTAAATACGAAAATAAGGAGTGAATGGGTAAGTTTACCAAAATACTAGCAGTAATGCTAAACTTACTTATATCTTTTATATAATAAAAGAATTACATCATTTCGGAGTATTTTTGCAAATCCCTTCTCATTGAAAAAAAAAATTGGGCCAATAGGAGAGCTTGATTTTACCACGTAGGCGAAATCGAGCAACGTGATTGGTCAATAGAAAGTCAAAATTAAATTGATTTTGGTCAAACTTAATAAATTTGGTGGAGAAATTTGATTAAGAAAAAAAATGCATAAAAATATATGTGTCAAATTTATGAAAACAAAAACTTAAAAAAAGAGGAAGTAATTAATAAAAGTTTAGTGGTTGAATTTTAAATAATTTATATAGAGTAAAGTGTAAAATTATAAGTTTTCATGTTTTTTAATAACTTTAGAAAAAACACAAATAACCCCTTACACTTTATACCCCCTATACTTTATAATATTAACTTTGTTTAAAATTACATATTAGTCTTAGTTTTTAGACTTTCATCCATTAAAATTACAAAATTCGGTAAATATGCGAATTAGTTTTAATATTGTTAGTTTTAGATTTTCATCAATTAGAATATATTTTTTTTTTAAATAAGGGCTCGTGTTATTCTATTTAAAAGTTTAATTTATGCGTACACGGATTTAAATATTAAATACGGCTGAATTATTAGTAACAAGAATATAAATATCAAATGGTCAGCATGAGTTACTGTGATATGAAAATAAATATACGTGATTCTACTTATAACAACGACTCATGAAATTGTTATTTAAAATTTATATATGAATATCCATAAAAACATTTTAAAAACTTTACGGAGCATATTTTAACTTCATTAACGCTTATTATGTGCTACTAAACTCGCACATTTTGTACAACATGATATCAATAGTTAAAGTTAAACAATAACATCAACATCAACCTTAGCATGTCTGTCAGTTAAAAACGTTATACAAAGCTAATTTACTCATTTTGACAAGTGATATGCACTATTAGGCTGCACCTTCTATTTTTTATTACTTTAGCAGAAAGTGTATTGTGCGCGTTGTTAAGTTCGAAAGAAATGAAGAAAAAAAAGTGTACGTTTTGTGCCAATAGTTTGAGTATTAGCTGATTTATGTTTCTTTCATGATGTTTTATATACCAGTTGGTCCTTATGCGTTGTTTATTCGAACTTGACACATTAGAGACTGGGAATACAAGTTCATCACCAAGTATGCTAAAGTAGGAACCATAAAACCCCCGAAACTACACCTGATGCATCAACTACGGATTTACTTTTAAGGTTACTTAGAACATAAATTTGATATAAGTATTTGCTTATATGGTATATGTGCTTATTGAATTTTAACATCAAGTTGTCTCTTGAATTTTTATGTAGTTAAACTGCTAACTCACATAATCCCAAGCTAACGTTATATAAATGTCTTTGTCTCAGGCACTGATATGTGTTGCATTAACCTTATTCCATAGTTGGAAAAGAAGAAGAAGAAGGAAAAAAAAAAAAAAAAAAATGAGTTGATTGCTTTTGAATTTGTTGTAATATAGAATAATGATGATCTAGAAAGAGATGTAACTAATGTGTCTAATTCACTTGAAAATCTGTTGCAAAAAGAATGAGTCGATTTACTAAAGTTTGACTTGCTTAAGTTATTAGAGTTTGAGACTGTTATTTTCTATTAATTACAATAAGTATTTAAAGGATTTTGGAACCGTCTTAATAGTTAGGTTCAGTGGTGATTATGATTGTTTTAATGACTGTCTTAATAGTTATTAAAGGGTTTTTATGACTGTTTTAATTGCATAATTCGTTTGTGACTGTTTTTAATAGCCGAATTGATGGGTGCTTGAAACTGCCTTGATAGCTGAATTCAAGGGTGTTTAAGACTATTTCAATTGCTAATTTTAGGGGTGTTTGGAACTGTAAAAATAGCCAAATACAAGAGTGTTGCGACTATTTTTAATAGGCATTGTTATTGCAAAATAAATTTAACTTATACTAAATTAATAGATGTAAAGTTCAAAACATTTTAAAACAATATATTCGGTATTAAATATATG
This sequence comes from Artemisia argyi, assembly GCA_030686995.1. NCBI lineage: Eukaryota > Viridiplantae > Streptophyta > Magnoliopsida > Asterales > Asteraceae > Artemisia > Artemisia argyi. Next base: position 37,019,047 of record CM060689.1, on the reverse strand, counting down.
ATAAATTTTTTATGTCAAAACCCCGTGCGTGCACGGGTATTATAACTAGTTACTCATTCATTGGAAAATGATTGACATTTATGATGAATTAAACTTTAATATAGTTGGTTGAGTAGGGCATATAAGCATTTGATATTAAAATGAATATGATTCTGACGCAAATGTCATAATTTGCTTTATTATGTAAAGTATCAACTAAATAACACTTCAAGTTGAGCATATAAAATGGCAAGTGAGCTTGAGGTATAAACAATACTTCAAGTTTAGCTTGAAACCTGTAAGAGTTGTAATTTTTGTTAATGACAGATATTTGTGTTGTGTAATTGTCTATTTTGTGGAAGATTAAAATGCTTGATAAGTTAATATCCAGGGTAAATTACTAAAAAATATCTATAGATTTAGTCTGCGTAGAAGTTGATTTTTCCTTTTTTTGGTTCAACTTTCAAAAATCTTTGGTCCTTATAATCAACATAGTTGGTGTTGCAAAATAGTATATGGGGTGTTGCATTGCATGACGTTTTTTTAGAGAAAAAAATATCCAGAACTTTTCTAATCTTAGTGGTAGTTTGTAAACTTGTTTATTTGTTTATCAAACATGTCAGCTGAGAAAATTTTGATAAAGTGTATGCAAGTAGTAGAAAGTAGACCCATCTCACATGAAAGCTCATTTCCAACCCAAATCCCTTTATGTCATCTTCTCGCTTTAATAAGTACAGTAGTTACGTGTGTGTTTTGTCTCGATCCAATTTGCCAACAAAATTGTAGACGTAGCCTCAGTTAGTGGTGTTAGATCACCAAATTCATGCCGTAAACCAAACTGGCACTAACGACTACTTATCATTTACCCGTCATCAGAACGTTTGAATAGACGTAGCCTCAATATGTTCGGTTAAGCTACATACAAGTTCAACTATATATATGGTTTATAATTAAGGCCTACTTTAAATATCATAGATGACAGTAAAATAACAACTTGGCAGATGCTAATAATTCAGCTTCTTTGATAAATTTTGAATAAATGTAATAGAACATCTGAACATGTATCTATACTACTATATAATGTATTTAGGACATCTATTTTTAGAAAGGCTTAAAAATTCAGACTTTTACTTACTAATTATGGAAAGACTCCAAACAGGTTGGTTAGAGGAAGCAGGTTGGTTGTTGGTGAAAGTAGATGCGCTGATTGACGTTGAGATGTATGGGCGGAAGGAGCGTGGTTGGAGATCCGCCAGTAACATGGTGGTTTTGACGGTGGTTCGCCGATGGTTTTGATCGGAAATGGAGATCTGGTAGTGAGGGCTGAGCTGATTAGTGGTGGGTTTGATGTGACATGTGTGGGTTGATTGGAGTTGTGGTGATAATGACATGAAGCTCATAGTGGTGGGCATATTTTATTTATTCCTGTCATTTGTTTGTTGACTAACTTTTATTTTTTATTTATTTTTTTTGATTATTTAATTGTTGGTTTGTTTAGAATTTAAATAATCATGATTCATGAAGGTTATCCAAAAACGAGAATAGTAGAACCGAAACGTATTAATATCATGATTGACCTGATTATATATTTAAATCGAGGTATTTTGTTTTTTTTATACTATATGTATTTACGTACTAATTGAACCCTGTATTTTAGATTGTTGAAGTGTTCGAATAACGCAAAATATAATCACATGGTATCCGCCCCGCATCGCGCGGGCACCTTTCTAGTAGTTATAAAATACAAAAATGTGTATAACATCATTGTTTGGGTTGGATGTTGCACTGCGTTTAGCCATGGGCCAAAAGAATTTGGTTTTAACATTTTTGGGTTGGTTGTTGCACTACTTTTAGCCCAATTAGCATCTTCATACCAAATTTCAATGTTAATCAAATAACTGAAATATAATTGTTTGGGTTGTTGCTCTAGTAGATTTTTAGCCATCACAGTTACTTATTTAACTTTTTCAAGCCAGTTGGTTTCGGTTTATTAATGTGCTGAGTGAGCCTTTTGGCATGGTAATAAGCTGCTTGACAGGTGTGTCGAAAGTGCAATGAGTAATGTCTTTAGTCTTGTTAGTAAGGGAGTGTTTTGGATTGCTAAGCAAACTGTTTTGATTTGCTTATGATGTAACGAAATGCAATAATCAGATATGTTGTTTGAGTGTCTGACAATATTGTTCATTGGGTGATTTAGGACATAAATATAACTAGATTTTCGATAAGCATATAAGCAACTCCGAAAATGCTTATTTAAAACTGATATTATATTTCACCTTTATATTGAAACACGATAAGTAATAGCATAAAGCAATGCCGAACACCCCGTAAAACTTGATCATCATGAAGTTATATTAGGCACTGTAATTTGTGTAGTTGTTTTTTTCACACAATTTAGGAGATGCACAATTATAAGATCATGTAAGATTATAGTGGTCAATGGAGGTTTAGGAAGATTGGAGGCTTATTCTGGAGAAGGATATTCTAATCTTTTTGAAATATATACCATACTAGCTTATAGACCCGTGGAATCCACGGGATTTTAGAGGGGTGTTGTGTAAAAAAATAAGTATGTGAATAAAGTAAGAAAGAACAACGAAAGTAAACGTTGTTAAATTTTCTTGTAACGGAATAATAAGTTATAAGTGACTGATAGTATAAAAACAATGTTTGTAATTATCTGTGTAATAAACATTTATTGCCTCATGATCTCCAATATGTTTGTCTTCATAAGCAAATGTATGTAGTGACTATTCTAACACTTCAACAAAGGTCCATTACATGAACACCTGATAAGTTTAAAAAATATGTAAGTAAAAGAAGTCTGACATTTATAATGTAAATAAGAGAAATGTCATAAAACATGTAATATGTATACTGTACATACCTATTGACCGTTTGATCATAGACTTTGAAGAACTTAATTATATACCACATTTATAGTAATTTTTTATAGGTTACGATCTACATCTGAAACAATAACCTTCAAACTTTTTTTGCTTTTGACATGTGAAAGAGCCACATATAGTTGTCCATGTATGAAAACATGACGTGACAGATAATGAATCACAAGGATGCTAATTCCATTATTTTAAAAAACAAAAATGTTGAAATTGTAAGTTGAAGAAATAAAGTTGCGTATTGTTTTCCGAAAGTGTTTAAATTATCTTGAAAATTATTAGTATAGTTTAGTAACCCGTGTAGTACATGAGCTAATATTAATTTATTTTACTTCAATTATTCAAAATAATAATTGTCACTTAACAAAGTTTATCAAGATTCAAATTGAACAACAAAGGAAAGAAACTATTTTCGTGAATACTAACAACAACGAAAAATTATTTTAAAGACCAACGAATTAATAAACTTCAATATCAAGTCTTATATAACACGAGTCATTCGGAACCCGTGCTACGCACAAACTTGCTCTCTATGTGTTTTCGCGTAAATTTTTTTTATGTTTTTGTAAATTAACAATTTTGATGAGTTTATATAGTTTATTAGTTATTGTAATTGAATTTTTTTTCTTTTAAATTTTGTTTTAATTATACATTATTTTGTCTTATTTGCGAAGTTTAAGTCATCATGGTAACATAAATTAGTTTAATTACCAAGTTTTGTTGATCAGATAAACCATTTTTTCAAACATTCTGACCAATGTATTGAGGTGTCATTACGGAGCCAATTTAACTATCATACTTGTCATAAATTATGTTTCGTTTATTTGATCAGGGAATAGGTTTCTAGTTATAAATTAATTTTCGCTAAGTGAGATATTTTATTGTATCAAGTCCATTTAAGTAACACATGAGTGCGTGATATAGTTAACAATTTAACATGTTAACATGGATGGTTATCAAGTCCATTTAAGTAACACATGAGTGCGTGATATAGTTAACATGTTAACATGGATGGTCTAACTGGTGCTTTACTCATTACAACAAAACATATTGTTTTCAACTTTTAAGTGTTAATGTTTGCATACAATAGTCAAAATGCCCCAAACATATGAAGGAAAAACTGATCTCAAGTTGAGACACTTAAACATGGAAATCTTAAATGGAGTGCTCCTACTGTGAAGACCAAGAGTCGTGCACGGCCATGAGCAAAAGTGTGTTGGTAATTACGTCACTGAATTTTTAGAAATCAAAGGCACATTCAAGTACCTGACCATGAAATGAACTAAGCCTTACAACACATTGTTGTTTATGGAACAAATGATCATTTTTTTTTAATTGCATTAACTGCGCAAAGGAAGGACCAACATGCTACCTTTTCCCTATGGCAAAGTAACTCCAAAATTTATGTACTCTTAACAGCATAGCCATCATCCTCCAATCTGATTCATAGCACAAAATCAAATACCATTAGTACAAACATGTATCAGATGAGAATTCCGGAAAAAAAAATTATTGAGCAATCATTCATTCATCACTGAATTTTATGAACCATTCTATGAGGCAGCACTCCCAAACAACTAACCATCGGCCAATTCTATGGCAGCAATCCCGAACAACAAACCATCGGTCAATTCTATCTATAGTACATGTTCTAATGTTTGACGTAACATGATGGTTTACAGGTTCAAGTCGTGTACGCGATGAACTATAACAGGAAGTTTGCGCTAGTCTATATAAAAAAAACCATAGACATTTACACTTGATCATCTGTTTATTTAACATATATAAACAACATCCAAACACAAAACGAACGACTAAATCCTTATTGAACAACAGACTCTTGTACGTTTCTCTACTATTTAGTCATTTTCATTTCTTAATTAAATAATAAGTAGACTAACCAATTATGCTATCAGCAGGTTTCATAGCTATTTGGTTCTGTTCTGACAGGCAAACAGCAATATCATTAAAAACCCTAGTGTCAATGACCTGCAGTCTAAGAACTTAAGGAGCGGGGCTTAACTCTATAAAGATTTATTGGGTGCTATAAGTTTATCAAAACTAATAACATATGCCACTAATGTTAGGCAAACTTCATAAATAAGTAGCTAAAAACTGTATGATGATACTACGGCCCAACTGAATTGAAACAAAATGGATGGAAACAAAAAACTTACCGATTATTCATATCTTGATGACTGGAATATTTTTCTAATCCCCATATCTTTCTCTATCTGTTCCTGCATAGAACCATATAACATTTAGTCATATAGTATTTCAAATAAGCTCATATGAACATATCAAGCTTCGTAATTACCTGATAACTTAAATAGAGAAGCAGGATATTACAAAGATGGGAACTTTGGGTTGTGCCAATTAGGATGGTGGTAAGGAAGCAGGTTACATCTGTACGAAGTAGCTTAAAGAGACCATTTTCTTCTTCTTTTTCAGCCAGCTATCTCACATATAAATAATAATCTATATAACAAAACCTAAAGACATTTGATATGCAGTTTGAATAAGCAGCTTTGAAACAGCTAATGCTGAACAAAAACAGCTTTTGCCTCTCTCAAAGACACACATTATCATAATAAGCAGTGCACGTCTATCCAAACGCTGAAAACACTCATTCTGCTTATAGAAAGAAACTATAAGCAGATAAGCAAATTCAAACGAACAATCCAATTGTCGCACACACCCCCTAAAATTTCCCCTATAAAATCTAGTAATTCAATTGCATATACTCAAACACTATAAACCGATTATAGGCAAGTTCAGCACAGTGACCAAATAATAACATTCAAGCACAGCGCCAAAACACCTCGTAAAACCCATATATCAGATAAGCAATAGTCATAAGGTTTGGTGTTTGGATTTGCTTCTACCGTAACAAAATGCAATAATCGGATAGCATAGCAGCAGTTGCGAGTATTAAACAGAATGCCACACCTACACTTAAAAGAGATATATTAGTAAGCGTAATTCAAACTTATAAGGTTCAACAGTGGCCATCCTATGTTAAGTAGAGACGTCTTCGTTTGATTAACGACTGTTTCGCCCACCACCTCTTGTAAACACATATTCTATATGCCAGACGCCATTCTCATTAAATAGCTAAGTTATTATAAAAGAAATATGTAATATACGATGACTAACCTCACAAGAGTCCACATTCTCAAGAAGTTTGGCAGCCAACATGGCAAGGGTAGTATAGTATGAGCAGCCATTGTGCACTTTATTTGCGGGGAACTGAGAGTAAGGAATTCTTAGTGTTCCCTTTAAAGCCTTCAACTGTTATTCTTTGCTTAACCCATCTCCAACCAACCACACCTACAAAGAATGAACATATGACTTTATTTTCATGCGTATTATTAATAAAAGAATATGTTGCTGTCCCAGATAAAACACTAAGAAAAAGCTCTAAAATTTACCGTTTGTGAGTATGTTCGTAAAAGAATATATGGCTTATTTTCATGCGTATTATTAATAAAAGAATATGTTGCTTAACATCAGTGGTTTCCAACTCCATTTTTAGCTTTTGATAATCAAATGGTCAAGACATTACAACCTGAAACGCGTTGTATTCAATTATCCACGACTCCATGTTAAGATCTCTTCAACATCAGTTTATCAATTTTGCTTCATAAACCCTGATAGTGATTATGCAAACTTATTATTTAACCCCAAAATAATAAGATAATCATAATCAGTTTCACTCTAACCAAACAAAATACTACGTAGTAATAACTTTTGACTTGAAAACACAGTAATGATATAATTACTTTAAACATGCTATTCCAAAAGAAAATGTATATAAAAAACATACCTCTTTAGAATTTGCATTCGCTAGTGCAGTGTATCGATTACCCTGACTGTTAATCACAGGTGCCATTAAAAATGAATAATTTTGTTGCATTATAGCCATTCTGCACTGCCATTTTTCCTATGTGCAGGTAGACGATTATCAAAATTATGACACGATTAAAAATGTCTGTATACTTTGAAAGGAAGAGTAACTTATGTGTAATTATACATAAAAAGTAGAACTTACCACACCACATTTTCATCATTCCAAGTTGAACTATAGCAATAATCCTGCCGTGATCAGCAGACTTACTAAAAAAATCACAAAACTCTTGAGCAAACGATCCCCACAAAGTGCAACTCAGTTCAACCTGCAATAATAGTTATAGTGTGTTAAGAAATATGCATATCAGGTGAATAATTTGGATATGAAATTGCACAAACTTGTAATTAAGCATTACTCTGCATCTATGAGAGTAATCGGATTTTTCTTTCCAGCCTTTCCAAGTTTGTCAAAGTTATCCAAATCGCCACACGTGACAACCTGGCCTATCACTTCCAGCAGTAATGTCTTTTTTCTTTTCGTTTGGACTACAGCGAATAAGAAAACCCATTCTTACAAAAGAGAAAACAGTAGCAGTGGATGTTCGAACAATATCACGGCTGACTAAGGATGTGAATTTGTATTAATATCAGATGAGCAAAAATCGAAAAAGTAGTTGTGCCTGCGAATACAATTGTCGCTAAAATTAGAGTTTTGTAAACAAATTTTAAGACAATTTGGTTTCATAATCATTTCATCAAACATGTTGTGGGCACACAATTACCTGATTTATGAGTTTTTTACACATTCTAGATTCCCACATACTATGCCTGCAATAAAAAAACAATGACACAAACAAAATCCATTCATGAACAAATTATGCAACTTATTTGATCAATTCTATAGCAAAAATTAAATAAACAAAAAACACGAGACAAATCAAATAATAAAAAAATTAAGGAGAATATGGAGAACCTGATTAGAAAAGGGAAAAAAATCGGACCTGAATTAGGGTTGATGATAATCCTTGAATCAAATATATATAGACCAATTAGTAGGTTATTTACAACAATGGAGCGTATAGAGGAAGATTGTAAATTGTAACAAAATCACCGGATTGTTCCTGCAATAAAATCAAAATTACCATCCACAAATGAATCTTCAACACAATCAAATATTTACTCACCGGATTGTTCCTGCAATAAAATCAAAATTACCACCCAAAAATTTAATCCGAGCGCAAATTGGTTGATTATATACAAAATGGGATTTGGATGTGTGGTATTGAATCGGTGATTTGAATTTTGAATCGAGAAGAGTGTTTGAGAAGTTTATTTACTAACCGTGTAGAGCAATCAAATCCGTATGTTACAACTGAACATATTATTTTTGGAGGTGTTTTTGAATCCTACGTGATTAATGCTCAATTGTAACTGATCACCAAAGAAGTTTTTGGTGAAGGAGGAGCGTGTGAAACTATTTAATTAGTTTCTAAAAATATTACTTCATTTTTTTTTTGGAATGAATGTGTGGATGGGTAGTGCATTTAGGTGTTGTACGAAATTAATATTCGACCAATCACATGAAAGACACATCAGCGCATTTATTACAATGGGTGCTTAATTGAGTTGTAACATTTTCTGGTTTATTAGAAGATATAGATATAGATTTAGTTAAGATGTTTCACCATTCCTCTTTTTATTATTGTTACCAGTTCATTATGGATATGACTGACAGTCAGACTGTTGATATGCCGAGAATTAATGGCTTGAGGCCGAAATTATGTTTAAATTTTTCCTTATTTTTCTGATCACATTGACATTGTTTTCTACACACGATAAGTTGAGGCATGATACTACTCATGTCTGAATATGCTCTCTCTTCCTTGTTTGGTGGTATCGCACTGTTTGTTAATTGTTTGCATCGAGTTTAAAGATGCAGTTTCATTCATGTGATGATTTGCTTAATACGATCTACATGTTCTATTCCTCTATTGTATCCAGGAAAAGAAAATAGCCACTCCGGTTAAAGGACCTTAAGTAAAAAGAACTAGTAAGGATCGTGAAGAACAGGAGGATGTCATGTTCAAGCTTTTTGATAGACAACCTAGGTGGGATATAAAGTAGTTGGTCACAGAAATTAATCAACCGGCTGTGCGTACGTACTCTCTGAATGTTTGGTTTTCTAATAATTTTATTTTACACGCCGTTTGTTATGCACGACAAGTGCTGACATTTGATTACTGGCACGGGATTAATTACTTTGTAAGAGTTATGTTCTTACATTTAGCTTCAGTGCATCAGTGAGTCTGTATTCTTTAGCATTTATTTTCCTTGCATATATAATTTGATAAAGATGCTTAAGATGGGACATTTAGGTGGACTTCTGATAGTAGTATTACATAAGGTTTAGCTGTGCTAAAATTTAGAAAACAAAGTTCTTAAATGTCACGTTTTGTATTTCTCTTATTGCCTCTAGGTATGTTTGATACTTGAAGTAAATATTGACATTTGTAGATGGATACAATTATTGATACAGATGACGTTTTAGGCTTTTAGCCACCATTTTGTATAAACAATTGGCGTGTTAGCTATGATTATGAAAAGTTATATTTTTTAAATGGCTTATAACTGATTTTCAATAAAAAGGATCAGGTGATTTCTTGCTCTATAAATAAGCTTCCTTGATCATTTTTTATCCATAAAAATCTTGACAAATAGAAGCTAAGTGGCAAGCTTGAAACTTTCTGTATATATTTTAAAATGTAAATTTGAATTAATTATGAATGTACTACTTATAAATGGGGTAGCCTGGATGATTTGTATCCCCGATAACTTTTTCAAATTTAGCTATAATATGAAGTACATCATCTTCCTTGAAATTTCAAGGTTCAGCTGATACATTAAAACTTATGAGACTGTAAGAAGACAATCGTGTGAGGGCTTATAAGATCTGATACTCGAGTTTTGTATGATTGATGACCTGATACCTTTTTTTTTCTTCTAGAATTTTTATACGGTCTCTTTTGAGGAGTTTGTAGGCGGCTTTATTTTTGTCCATTTGAACCTCTATTTAACTACATAATCGTGGTCCTTACTTTAACTGGTCTAGTTTATTTTTCCTCGTACGATGAATCATGCATATGGACACACATAAAAAGTTTTTCATTCACAAACTTATACGCTTAAATTACCTCAAGCTTGTCTCTTTATTGACATTATTCGCTTTGAAAAAACAGTTTAACTGCTTGATAGGAACATTAGTTTTGTCAATACTCACACTTGCCTCATGTAGTGGAGGTTAAACGAAACATCACTTAGTGGGCTCTTCCTGTGTATGAAGAGTTACACGTTTGTCGTCCACTGAAATAGCTTGTCACGCGCATGCAAATAACTATGTGGATCTTGAAAGTGACCATATATGAATCTTCATCGTCTTATTTGGAAGATTTTTCTACAATCCTTTGGCCCCATATATGTTATATCACTTTCTGTCTACAGCAGGTTGGCTCTAGGGGAGAACTTGACTATACCCCCTGGATTTGGGACCCTTGTGCCAGATAGTGCAATATTTTTGTAGTCGACGAGTCGTGGTTGATCGAGGTGTTTTCTCTTTCATGAACCTTTTCCAAATGTGGTTTCATAATCTTGATAATTAATGGTTCTCGACTAGATCAACATGTGCATATATATACATGTTGGTATACAAGAGATATCGATCAACATGCTCTATTGAACTTGTTTGTGTCTTGGCCAACATATTTTTGAATAAATATTTTAAAATGGGGAGGTATAGTTGGAATTTTAGTATTGTCATTGTTGGAATATACTGGTTGCTTTAATTTGTTCTCTTTTTCATATGCAGGGTAACCAAGATTCATGATGGTGTTTACCCTATAAAAGAATGATGGTGACAGAATAAGGTACATGCATGCCAAATAAAGCTGTGATAATGGGTTATTTATGCAATGATTCTTTCATTTTTACAAAGTTGAAAGGTGAAAAAATATTATGGTTTTTGGGATATGCATGAAGGACAGTAATTGAGAACCATAGGCGCACTAAGTAATCCTATTATTATCAAACTCACCTTTTACAGGTGAAATGATATAAATATAATGGCACTTTGGTGCTGGAGTTGACCATTAATGTTTCTTTCGTCCTAAATTGAATTATTGTTAGCCTCGCAGGTTTCACTTTCTTTTGCCGTGATGCGAAAGATCACTTGAGAAAGAGAAACCCTTTGGTTTGATGCCCTTTTGATTCCTTAAGACACGTTACGTGTGTGTTTCTAGTTGTCGGATCTTTGTGCAAAGTAAGTTTTGCTCTAACTAAATCCAGTATTCCCAAAGTATAGGGATTTAAGAGGAATCTTCCTCTTAGCCAGAAATCTTCAGTAAGATTTTATAACTTATACATATTGGCACATCAGTTTTCTTACCTAGGAGACTATATTTTGTACTGATAATAATAATGGATGGTTCATAAAGACGACACAAAAGAAGTGCTCATCATATGCAGTATATGTTAGAGTTTGACAATCAATAATCACATTATGCGGAAGCTAGGATCAATTATAACACGTATAAAGATAACTAAAACATAAATAGTAACGTACCCGATGCACTTCAATAAACCTTGAACTTGTGTAAATTAGATCAATGATAAACCCCTTACCGTTTTGTTTATCGATCTCTTGATAATTACTATAGTGAGTAATTACCTCGTTCTTGTACACACAAACTACCAACGAATAAAGGTTTATGCAAGTAAACGAAAACCACTTGTTTTGGAACAACCAAAATCGACCCAAACCCTAAGTTGGGTGTTGTGCCGATCGGCCAAGAAGAAAAGAAAGAGAGAAAAGGTTTTAGGGTTTTGTGTGTGTGCACAAAAGATGTGAAAGTCTAACCCTTGGCCTTGTATTTATACTAGATGTAATTCTTGGGGAACAAGCAAGCATGGATCGACCCTATTGGGTTGGGTCGACCGGTCATACACCCTCCAAGGGTGTTCCGGATCCTTCTTGTCTTCCAAATTACATTCTAGTCCTTTTCTTTCGTTACTAATGATAGTTAGTACTTACATTTAATATTTAACGATCATTTAGTCCCTCAAGTGTTTATAAATATATATATACGATACATTTAACATATATATATTTGTTATACTTTATTCTTGTTTGTAATGTGTGCAATCCCGAGGTCTCGGGTTCGATACTAGTCATTTACTTATTAATATTTATACGTAACTTTTAACAGCTCCCACTCGTATATCTATTAACAGTAAAATAACATTGGTTGGCGTCTTGCAACACTCCAATGCCCCCAGTTCGACTCGAGCTAGGTTTCCTGGAAAACCTTTAATGATTCATCATTATTATTATCCTTTCGCTTCTAATACTACATTAATAAAGATGTGAGGTTCTTTATTAAATTCTGTTTCTCGTCTCTTTATGATTGAACAAAATTACCAAAACATCTGAACGTATTCCAGATAGACTTTGGGTGTGGCCACGCAAACATTTTGTCAACCCTACGAGGGGCCCAGCAGTATTATACTTCTGAACAAATCAGAAGGAACGAATTCTCTCTTGACTACAAGAATAACCCATGAACTTTGCAACACTTCTGAAAACAACCCTTATGACTTCCAATTACGGTAAGCGGTAGATTGTTCCACAAAAATGCACTACATCCATGACACTTATCTGGTATCTCAAGTCTGAGGATAACTTTAAATATGATTCTCACAATTAAATTTTAAATCATATTGTTGGGATAAGTCCAATACTCAATTCATTGAATATCATGTGAAATTGGTATGACTACGCATCAATATACTTTCAAGTATATCCTTAACCAATACTCAAAATTGTCTTAGATTAATGATATTCCCATATCATCAATCGACAACGGACAATTTAGAATAATAACTTATTCACGGATCTTAAACATGCAAATATAGGATATATTATTAAGACAATGAATAAATAAACATAAACAATACTTTATTTTATTAAAATAATAATTGTACATTACATCCCTTATCCAAATACTAATCACAAATGGGCATGAAACTTTCAGCTAATTTAAGTCCTATTCCTTCCGCATGCTTGTAAAGCTTGGTGCCAGGTAAAGGCTTCGCAAATTGATCTGCTAAGTTTTCATCTGTGTGAACTTTGAGCATTTCGATTTCACCTATTTCGACTTGTTCTCGAACATAGTGGTGCTTAATCGGGAAATGTCTGGTGCCTTTCATGATTCCAGGTTCATTGGCAAATGTAATTGCAGCTGAGTTGTCACAATACATTTTTATAGGTCGTTGAATCGAAGGCATAACCCCAAGCCCTGACACAAACTTCCTAATCCAAACGGCTTCCATTGCAGCTTCTGAAGCAGCTATATACTCACTTTCTGTAGCAGACATCGCTAGTACACTCTGCTTTCTGCTCCTCCAATATACAGCTCCTCCATTAATGACAAAGACATATCTCGTCTGAGACTTCGTACCATCTTTATCACCTTTCCAAGAAGCATCGCAGTAACCTGTAACATCAAGTTCTGCAGATGGAGTACCCCCATAAACTAAGAACATCTCTTTAGTAGCCCTAAGGTACTTAAGAATATTCTTAACAGCAGTCCAGTGTTTCTCACCTGGATTCTGCTGATATCGACTGGTTAAGTTCAGAGCAAACGCCACATCAGGCCTTGTGCTTTTCACCGCATACATAATAGATCCCACAGCCGAAGCATAAGGGACTCTCTTAATGCGTTGCACCTCTTCAGGTGTTGAAGCACAAACTTTCTCGCTCAAACCATGTTGTTCTTGCATCGGCAAATATCCTTTCTTGGAATTTTGCATATTGAATCTCTTCAATATTTTATCGATGTAAGCACTTTGGCTTAATCTAATTAATCGCTGAGATCTATCTCTATATATCTTGATTCCCAGAATAAATGCAGCTTCCCCTAAATCTTTCATAGAAAAACAACTTCCAAGATATGCCTTAACCTTTTGCAAATTTGGAATATCGTTTCCCATGATCAATATGTCATCAACATATAATATAAGGAAAATTACATTACTCCCACTAGCTTTGTGATATACACATGGCTCATCAAGATTTTGAGTGAATCCATACTTCTTAATCTCACTATCAAATCTCTTATTCCATTGTCGTGATGCTTGCTTCAATCCATAAATGGATCTTTTAAACTTGCATACACGATTTGGGAATTCTAGATTCACAAACCCCTCAGGCTGCGCCATATAGATGTCTTCATCTAGGCGACCATTTAAGAAGGCGGTTTTGACATCCATTTATCAAATCTCATAGTCATAGTAAGCGGCTATGGCGATAAGAATCCTAATTGCCCTTATGTCAGCTACAGGAGAAAAGGTCTCCTCATAGTCAACACCAAAATTTTGAGTATAGCCTTTAGCTACCAAACGGGCCTTATAGGTGTGTACAATGCCATCCATATCAGTCTTTTTCTTGTAGAGCCATTTACTCCCAACTAACTTGGCACCCGGAGGTAGGTCTACTTCTTCCCAGACTTCATTGTCTTTCATGGATTGCATTTCCCTATTCTTAGCTCCCTGCCATTTTTCCTTTTCAGGACTATTCATAGCAGCTTTATAACTTGTAGGTTCATCAAGATCCCCTATCAAGTTCTCATCACACTCCATGTTATGACATAGACGTGTAGGAGCCTTCACAGATCTAGATGACCTGCGAACAGGAACCACTTCAACTTCAGGTGGAGGACCTAAACTTTCAGGTTCCACAGGAAGTTGGCTAGTGTTTTCAGAAGGTGCTACATCTTCATGATCGTCTTCCAGATCATATACTCTCCCACTGAATTCTTGAGATATGAGCTCCTTTTCTAAGAAGTCTCCATACCTTGCAACAAAAACTTTGTTTTCAGTTGGGTAATAAAAGTAGTATCCCATAGTTTCCTTAGGGTATCCTACGAAGATGCACTTCACAGATCTTTGTTGGAGTTTGTCTGCTGAGTCACGTTTAACATACGCCTCACAACCCCAGACCTTTAGATAAGACAAGTTAGGAGCTTTTCCAGTCCATAACTCATATGGTGTCTTATCAACCTTCTTTGTTGGAACCATATTAAGAATGCGAACCGCAGATTCTAAGGCATAATCCCAAAACGAGTAAGGAAGAGTTGTTAGATTAAACATAGTTCGTATCATGTCTTGCAATGTACGATTCCTTCTCTCAGATACACCATTTTGTTGTGGAGTATATGGAGAAGTAAGGTGCTGGACAATTCCCTCCTTTGCTAAGTAATCTATAAACTCTTGACTCAGGTATTCACCACCTCTATCGGATCGAAGAGCTTTAATCTTCTTTCCAAGTTGCAACTCTAATTCTGCTTTAAATACTTTGAATGTTTCAAACACCTCATGTTTATGTTTAAGTAAATAAACATAACCATAACGGCTGTAATCATCCGTAAATGTTAAGAAGTAGCTAGCACCTCTCCTTGACACATGTCTAAGTGGTCCACATACATCTGTGTGAATAAGACCAAGTAGATCATTAGCCCTTTCAATCCTATTTTTAAAGGGTTTCTTTGTCATCTTCCCAGCAATGCAAGATTCGCATTTATCAAATGATTCATCATTGATCTTTTCTAAAAGCCCATCATGTTGCAGCTTTTTCATGCGATCCTTGCCAATGTGAGCAAGTCGACAATGCCAAAGATAAGAGGAATCCAGACCTTTCTTGATTCTCTTACTATTGATGCTATACATTGAATTATTTTTAACAAAAGCATTATCATTATCATTCATATCAATTTCAAATACACCATTCACAGCAATAACATTAAAATAAAAAACACCATTTAAAGAAACTGAAATTCCATTGCTAGAAATAGTATGATGAAAACCAAGGTTCAACAAACATGAAAATGAAATTACACCTCTAACAATTGACGGTGCATAATGACAATTATTTAAAGATAGTACTAAGCCCGAAGGCAACACTAAATCATAAACTCCTATAGCTTCAACTCCTACCTGCGCTCCGTTACCAACGTGCAAGAATTGTTGTCCATAGGCCAGCTTTCTGTCAACTCTAAACCCCTGCAAGGTATTGCAAATATGAATGCCACATCCCGTATCATATACCCATGAATTCAATTTAGGAGTAAGAGTGAATAATTCAATCATATAGAACGCACCTGATGAACTGGGGTTACCAGTTTCATTCCCCTGCGTCTTGAGTCGCAAGTCATGAATGTAGAGAGGGCAATTGCGCTTCCAATGGCCCTTTTCATGACAATGGTGACATGCCTGATCCTTCTTGTTTGGCGGATTCACCTTGTTCTGCTTAGGCTGATGTTGCTTCATCTTGGGTTGAGGTTGATAAGCCATAACCTGCTTGCCTTTGTTACCTTTCCCTTTCCCTTTGTTCACATGCGATTTCTTCTGGATTCTCCCCCCTTGAATTTCCAACACTTGCGGGGTAGGAGCCTTGACCTTGGCTGGTAGACTTTTCTCATAATCAACAAGCAATGCGAGTAATTCTGAGACTGTCTTCCCCGAGTAGTGCATGTTGAAATTCTGCAGAAAACCAGCAAAGTTCTTGTTGAAGGCCCTGTTGATCAAGTGCACTTGCACATTCTCGGGGTAACCAAATTGATGAGTGTGTAAATACTCATCATTTTTAGTCAAATCTGAACTGCAAAACGATTAAAAACACTAAAAAACGCATCGAAATACGAAGAAAATCCCAAAGATCGTATTTTATATGTTTCTGATGCAAAACGAGTGAAAACAAACGAAAAACGAACAAAATTGGCATATTTGGCAGTTTCAGTCCCCCAACTTTCAAAGTTTTACAAAACTAGTCCCTGGTCAGTCATTTTAAAGAAAAGTCAACCCAAGCTCTTTAAAAGTCAAATGAAAACGCAAATGATCTTTGGGTAAAATGTTTTCAAAAAGTTACAAGTTTGGTCCCTTAACTTTGAGTTTTGGCAGTTTTGGTCCCTGGGCGTTTTAAAAAGGGAAAATCACATATCATGGTCCTTGGGAATTCACAACATGGCAAAATTGGTCCTTGGTCGAAATTGGAAGAAATGGCAGAAGTGGTCCCTGGAATTTCTGCCTATTACATATTTGGTCCTTGTGGTTTCAAAGTTAATAAAACAAACGGATCCTTATTATCACTAGCCAACTACAAATTCAACCCACCCTTAAATATTACCCAATCCAGCCCATACAAACCCCAAAGCCCAAACAACACCCCCAAGCCCATTCACAACCCGGTTTATTAATAAAACCAAAAAGGGAAGAAGTCAAATGGTCAACCTATGCAACACTTTATCTTCTTCCCCAAAGTATTCCCCCCACCCCGTGACTGCAACCAGCCAAGACCCAATCACCTTCACAGTTTGTCTTCTCCATCCCATATCCCAATCCCACTCACCACCCCCCTCATACTCACAAACCCTACCTAACCCCAGCCATGTCACCAATCCACCATGATCTGTTTTGGCGCCAAGAAGCAATTCAAAGGATAGGATCAATTTAAAGGCAATTGGAAGGCTAGGATTTATTCACATGGTCAAAGGATACAAAGTGGAACCCTAATCTGAGAGGAAGAAGCACATGATGAAGCTGTTTTTCATACCTACCACTTTCTAGGTTTTTAGTATAAATAGATAGCTTGTTGTAAGCCTTAGGGCATCCCATTTTTTCTCTTGTATCTTTTCTGTTTTCTCAAGTTCAGTTAACTTTTGTAATTTCAAAGTTTAAGTTTAATGAAAAAATTTCTTTCAGGTTTATTCCTACTTGCATTTGTATTCAAAATCTTAAATTTCTTGTTGTTACCTTCTAGTTTTACTTAAGTTATCTTAGATTCTAGTTGTTAAAACTATTTCAAAGTAAAAAAAAAAAAAAAAAAAAAAAAAAAAGCAGAATTTAGTAAAGAAAAGAGAAAAAGAAAAAAAATCAGAAAAGAAAAAGAAATAAAAAAAAAAGAATGGAGGATAAGAAAGCTGTAGCAGGAATGAAGGTGGAGGATGGTTTAGAGTCCCATAGGGGACAATAGGTTGTAGTTTGGTCACTAGATCTTGGGTGTCTACCAGCTTGAATTCCAAGTAAGAATCTGATATATGATTTTGTCCTAATTTGAGTTATTTGAAGTCATTGATATTTGATGTTTATTCCTGGTTAGTTAGGTTTGAATTAGTTTATGTAAGTTAATTGGTTCAAGTTTAGTGTTAATTTGATTCATTTTCTTTGCAAACTTTTAAAAATTATTCCTAAGGGAGTGTTTGGTTTAGGCAGTTCCTGCATGTTCTACTATGTTTGTGTTGTTGCCTTTAGTCTAGATATATCATTGTAGGTAATGTTAGATGCATAAAAAATTTAGTTGTCATTAGTCTCAAATTCAAAGCTAGATTTAAGGTTCCTAGGTTGCTTAACTGTTGAGAATGTCCCCTGCATAATCACCCAATTTGGCTTAGTAGTTGTTACAGCTGCATAATTTAGTCTCAAATTAACTTAGAACATGGTATTCAATCAGTTAGGGAAGATCCAAACTCACTTTAGTCAAAGTAAGGTTCAAACAAAAAAAAAAGTCAAAACTTGCAAATACAAAAATGGAACAGATTTCAATTAAGTCCCTAGGATTCATTTCTGGGTGAAAATACAAAGTTTTTGTGGTTTTGTAATCCTTGAAAACTTATTTTCTTAAATCAAAAAGAAATTTTCGGTTTGAAGTCTGTTTGCTCACTTGGATTTTTGTCCAAAGTGGATGGTTTAACCCAACTCCTCCCCTGCACCTTCAGTTTTTGTCCAATTTAGAGTAGGTATAGATTATTCACTAGTTAGTGTTAAGGATTGATCTTGGTTGATTTAGAAAGTCACCAGGTGGTAAGTAGGGTTTAGGACTTGATTTGACCCTAACTGCTTATCTTAGTGCTTTTTTGAGCACTTCTCGTGGGCTTATTTGAACACTGGAACTGCTATGTTCTTGTTGTTATAATCAATTTGGTTAGGAGTACTGATTATAGGATCTTGTTGTTGTCATTCTTGTTTACAAGTATTGTTGTTGTAGTTTGCTTGTCCATTTGAGCTTATTAAGGATTCTGTGGCTATTTGGCAAGCTGCTTGTGCCTTTTATTACTAGCCTAGCCTTTCTTGTTGATTCTTCTTGCTGTTGTTCAATCTTGTTGTTGTTATTGACTGTTTTCAAAAAGAAAAGAAATAAGTAGAGTTTATTTGAGGTTTATGTTGTGTTTGTAAAACATGTAACAAGTTAGAAACAAAAAGAATTAAAAAAAAATATAGTTTTGCAAAAAGCCAAGGGCAGGATTCGAACCTGTGTCACTTGGCTCTCATTTGAACACACCCAACATACCACACCACAACCAACGTGCCCTTGGGTCTTTTTCAATCATTCTTTGCTAGATTTAATATTAGACCTTTGATGAATATTGTTACCTTGATAAGCTTCCAGCTTATAACTGCTTAACTTGAGCTTATTTTGTACTGAGCCTAGCTTGTTATTATTTTTCCTAGAATAATATTAGTTTATAGTTTTTATTAAAAAAGTTTCATAATTTTCGGATTAGTTGTAGTATTTATTATAAATTAATTAGAGTTTAATAGTAATTTAATTATAATAAATAGAATTTTGTTTGAAAAATTATTTTTTTTTTCAAAAATTTTCTTTTGTCTTTTAGCACGTAAGAAAATTATTCGTAAACTCGTAGGACGTTTGGAACTCAAAATTCACGTTTTATTTTGCGCACTCGCGTAATTTTTAATTGAACGTCGCGTTTTTGATTTAGTTAATGTTTTAGGATTCCCGATACCTAATTACGTTTTCCCATAGTGTTTTAGGTATTAATTAGATTGTTAGTTGCCTTAGGTTAATTTACTTTTACATCCGTTCGTTAATTTTCAAATTCGTTAATTTAACGTATCGCAAAACCAAATAACCTTTCCAATCATACAAGATTTTAATCCTAATCTCATTCGAAGCTTTCCATTCATACATCGTTGGGGTACGACCCGGGAAATCACTTCCCGGTCTCACAATTTGAATATCACTTTCACAAGTTTTGCGAGGTAATCGTTTTCCTAAACGGTTTACTCGTATTACTTCACGTTTATTTGTCTCACGACAAATTAAACCTCACGTTTGTTGATATTTTGATAAATTGTTGTTTGCACACACCAAAACACAACGAATCACAAATCCAATTCTGTGAAGCTGATCAAAAGATTCCTTCATCTCAGTCACATAATCTTCAACTGGTTTGCCATCACCATGTTTGCAGTTATGTAGCTTGTCAAATTCACCATGTTCGCAAGAAGTTACGTTTTTATAAAACGTATAAAAAACCAAAAATATTTTTCTTTTGTTTCTAGTATATGTATTATATCTATAAAAGTTAAGAAAAACACAAAAAGATTTTCCCGTTTCATTGTTTAATAATTACAACGTTAAAATATTACCACCGCAAACCAAGGCAGAACACCTACCAACTGGAGGTGTGACCATAATAAGTTCCCAAACCAAAGATCAAAACTTGCCTTTGTATCACTTGCGTTTTGGAAAACTTTTAAACGAGAAACACACTTTAAGAGGAGTCAAAACGGTATGTGGCGATCCAACGAACTTCGCCCAGTGATAAATCCATTCTTCTCTCCCGCTCCTTTGTGCGTTTTTCTTTAGAAGTCGACCTTGCGTTCTTGATTATTGGTTTAAGTTCCCTTGACTTTAAAGTGGTATTGTTTTAATTGATATTTTTTTTTGTGCATACGCACACGTTCGTCTACGTCAACAAGTCCTTTGCAATCGCTTAATAACATTCCAAGAAAAGGCGTAATCGACGACGTACCAATCGAATAGTCGAACCCGAGCTTCGTACTATTCCCATCATGGCGGCCGAGCCCACTATGAATGAGCTTCTCCAAGCACCCATCGAGGGTTACAGAGATGCTATCATCATTCCAGCCATTGTGGCTGACAATTTCGAGCTAAAGACGGGGTTGATTAACTTAGTCACCTCGCGTCAATTCTATGGTTTCGAGAGGGACGATCCTCAAGATCACATTCGATGGTTCAACAAAATCACGTCTACCATCAAATGCAAAAATGTCCCTGAGGAAGCTATCAAACTTCTTCTCTTCCCATTTTCCCTCGATGGGGCTGCCAAAAATTGGCTAGACAAACAACCCCCCGATCGATTGAAACGTGGGAAGATTTGGTCAAGAAGTTTGTGAATGAATTCTTTCCTCTATCTAAACCCACCGCCCTCAAGAATGAGATCATGAAATTCACTCAAAAATTTGATGAATCATTCGGTGAGGCTTGGGATCATTACAAGGACATGCTTCGTAAATGTCCTCATCACGGTTTCTCCGAGTTAATGCAACTCGACACTTTCTATAATGGTGTGAGCCAAGTCGATCAAGACTCTCTTAATGCCTCCGCGGGAGGTAATTTCTTGAATCGCACCACCAAAGATGCTTTGATGATCATTGAAAACAAATCTAAGGTCCGCATTCCACGAAGCAAATCGGTTGTTTCACAAGTTAATGTTGGTCCTTCTTCCTAATCACCCGTGGCTCAATCTAGCACCGATGCTAGACTTGAAAAGCTCACGGAAGCTATTCATGCTTTGGTTCTCACCAAAACAAAGAAAGTTTCTTCTCAACCTGCGGAAGTCAAAAAGGTTGACACTTGTGTTACTTGTGGTGGTCCACACGCTTACTACAATTGTACTGCCACCGATGGCAATCCTTTTGAAGTAAATGCAATAGTCGGTAGTTCTAATCAAGGAGGTAACCAATACCGTTCTCAAATGGAACCAAATTACCGTGCTAACAATCAAAGTGGTCCACCCGGTTTTCTCAACCCAATAATCCAAATTGATTCAATCAAAATCAACAACAAAGAAACCCAAATGTTCAAAACCAATTTTAGGCCCCTATGAACCAATATCAAAATCAAGGGGGAAATTACAACCAAGGTTATCAAAATCAAGGAAACTTGAATAGAAACCAAGGTTATGGTAATTTCAATCAAGGAAACAATTTTCATGGTAATCAAAACCATGGAAATTTTCAAAATCAAGGTTTCAATCAAAACAACCGAGCTCAAAATTTTTCTCATCAAAATCAATCCGTTGTTCAAACTCCATCACCCACCGATGAGTTGTTGAAACAATTTATGAAAGCTCAAGAAGAAACTAACAGGTTGTTGATCAGTCAAATTTCTGAACTAAAGAAGTCTTTAAATGATTGACCTTCGGGATCGGGAACGCTACCAAGCAACACGATCGCCAATCCGAAGGGAGATGTAAAGGCGATCACAACCCGTAGTGGAGTTTCTTATGATGGACCCGCGATTCCTACTACCTCATCTTCTTCTCCTCCCGAGGTAGTGGAACGTGAACATGAGGCTACAAAGGACAAGGTGCAAATCACAAGCACACGAAGTACCGCACACGTCCAACCTCATGTTGTCCCAAAAACCAAATCCAAACCGGGGATTGTTTTTGAACCCTCGGAAAATCCCGTTCAACCAAAAGCTTCAATACCATATCCTTCGCGTTTAAATGATCAAAGACTCCGTGAGCAAACTAATGATCAAATGAAGAAATTTCTTGAAATTTTTCAAAAATTACACTTCGACATTAGTTTCGCGAATGCTCTTCTCTATATGCCCAAGTTTGCTTCCACTTTCAAGAGTCTTCTAAGTAACAAAGAGAAATTATTTGAACTCACCAAAGCTCGTTTAAATGAGAATTGTTCGGCAGTTCTCCTAAAGAAACTTCCCAAAAAATTAGGGGACCCCGGAAAATTTCTCATTCCATGTGATTTCCAAAAGCTTGAGGAATGCTTTGCCTTGGCCGATCTTGGCGCTAGCATAAACCTCATGCCTTTCTCTATTTGGCAAAAACTTTCACTTCCCGAACTTACACCAACACGAATGACTCTCGAATTAGCAACCCGTTCAGTTACAATTCCGAAGGGTATTGCTGAAGATGTCTTTGTGAAGGTTGGCACGTTCCATTTTCCTGCCGACTTCGTAGTCGTTGATTTTGATGCCGATCCTCGTGTCCCCCTTATCTTGGGAAGACCATTCTTAAAAACGGCTCGTGCATTAATCGACGTCTTCGAAGGAGAAATGATTCTTAGAATTGGCGATGAAAAATTTGTCATAAACATTGAAAACACTTCTAAAGATCTTCTCGAACTTGAACGAGAGGCAATTAACCAAATTGATGTCATCGATGTCGCATGCGATGACTATTTTGAAGAAGTGTTAAATGTGCAAGCATCAATCAATCCTTCCAATGATGTCTCTTCCCCCTCTCTTACTCCATTTTTGGGAGGTGACTTCATTTTGGAAGAAATCGAAGCTTGTTTGTCGTGTGATTCTCATGTTGATTATGATTCTATCAATCCTGAGGAAGACATACTTCTACTTGAGAAGTTGCTCAATGATGATCCATCATCTCTTCCTCCAAAAGAACTTCATAATGTGGAAGTCAAAGATGTTGAAAAAACTGATGACTTTCCTGAGGTCGAACTCAAGGAACTTCCGCCTCATCTCGAGTACGCGTTTTTGGAGGGTGACGATAAGTTTCCCATCATAATCGCTAAAGACTTGAATGAAGAAAACAAAACCACTCTTCTCAAGGTTCTAAAGTCACACAAACGAGCCATTGCTTGGAGACTTTCCGACATCAAGGGTATTAACCCGGAATTTTGTATGCACAAAATTTTGATGGAGGATGACTTTAAACCGGCGGTTCAACAACAAAGACGGGTAAATCCTAAAATTCATGAGGTTATCAAGCAAGAGGTCATTAAACTTCTTGATGCCGGCTTGATTTACCCTATTTCGGATAGTCCTTGGGTGAGTCCCGTTCATTGTGTGCCCAAGAAAGGTGGCATAACAGTTGTAAAAAATGATGATAATGAGTTAATTCCGACTCGATTGGTAACGGGTTGGTGCGTTTGCATTGATTATCGGAAATTAAACGACGCCACCCGTAAAGACCACTTTCCATTACCTTTCATGGATCAAATGCTCGAAAGATTGGTGGGAAACAAATACTATTGTATCCTTGACGGTTTTTCGGGTTATTTCTAAATTCCCATCGATCCTCAAGATCAAGAAAAAATGACTTTTACGTGCCCATACGGAACATTTGTTTATCGACGCATGCCTTTTGGCTTATGCAATGCTCCGGGCACGTTTCAAAGATGCATGATGGCCATTTTTCACGACATGATCGAGAAAACAATGGAGGTCCTCATGGATGATTTTTCGGTCGTTGGGAATTCATTCGAATCATGTCTCGCCAATTTAGACAAAATGCTTCAAAGGTGTAAAGACACCAACCTTAGTCTAAATTGGGAGAAAAGTCATTTCATGGTCAAGGAAGCAATTGTCCTTGGCCATAAGATTTCCAAGAGTGGGATTGAGGTTGATAAAGCTAAAATCGACGTCATTGCTAAGCTTCCTCCTCCCACTACTGTTAAAGGTGTTCGGAGTTTCCTGGGTCATGCCGGCTTCTATCGTAGATTCATTCAAGATTTCTCGAAGATGGCTAGGCTTATGACCCGACTTCTTGAAAAAGAGACTCCATTTGTCTTTTCTGATGAGTGCATCGAAGCTTTTCAAAATCTCAAGAAAAAGCTTACCGAGGCACCCATTCTAGTTGCCCCCGATTGGGACCTACCTTTCGAACTTATGTGTGATGCAAGTGACTTTGCAATAGGTGCGGTCTTGGGGCAACGCAAAACCAAACATTTTCAGCCGATTCATTATGCAAGCAAGACCTTGACCGAAGCTCAAGCTCATTACACCACAACGGAAAAAGAATTACTAGCCGTGGTGTATGCGTTTGAGAAGTTTCGGCCATATTTGATCTTGACTAAATGCATAGTGTACACGGATCACTCGGCTCTAAAATATCTCTTTGCCAAACAAGATGCAAAGCCGAGATTGCTCCGTTGGGTTCTCCTCCTACAAGAGTTTGATATCATCATTCGTGATAAAAAAGGAGCCGAGAACCTCGCTGCTGACCATCTTTCCCGATTGGAAAACCCTCATCAAGGTGTTCTCGAGAAAAAGGAAATAAACGAAACGTTTCCTCTCGAGACACTTAATGTGATTTCCTCTCGTGGTGATTCTAGTACCCCATGGTTTGCCGACTTTGCAAACTACCATGCGGGGAACTTCGTTGTTAAAGGGATGTCGTCCCACCAAAAAAGCAAGTTTTTCAAAGATGTTAATCACTACTTTTGGGACGATCCCTATCTGTTTAAAATTTGTGCGGATCAGGTTATTCGAAGGTGTGTTCATGGCCAAGAAGCCATGGAAATCCTTAAGGCTTGTCATAATGGACCCACCGGGGGACATCATGGCCCGAACTACACCGCTCGAAAAGTATTTGAGTCCGGTTTTCATTGGCCCTCCATTTACAAAGACGCCCATGACCTAGTCAAATCTTGCGACTCGTGTCAACGTCAAGGAAAGATTACACAACGGGATGAAATGCCACAAAATGTTATCCAAGTTTGTAAGATCTTTGATGTTTGGGGCATAGACTTTATGGGGCCGTTCCCGTCTTCACGAGGGAACAAGTACATACTCGTGGCCGTTGACTACTTGTCAAAATGGGTCGAAGCAAAAGCTCTCCCAACCAACGATGCCCGAGTAGTTGTAAAATTTTTGAAATCGTTATTCTCAAGGTTTGGATCTCCCCGCGCTATCATAAGCGATCGCGGTACTTACTTTTGCAACGAACAATTTGCAAAAGTCATGCTCAAGTACGGTGTCACTCACCGACTTGCTACCGCTTATCACCCACAAACGAGTGGGCAAGTGGAGGTTTCAAACCGAGGTTTGAAAAGGATTCTCGAAAGAACCGTAGGCGAAAACCGTGCCTCTTGGTCGGATAAATTAGATGACGCTCTATGGACTTTTCGCACGGCTTATAAAACACCCATCGGGTGTACTCCTTATAAGCTCGTGTATGGAAAAGCTTGTCATCTACCGATTGAGCTTGAGCACAAGGCTTATTGGGCTTTGAAGAATGCAAATTTCGATCTTAAGTCTGCGGGTGATCACAGGAAAGTTCAACTCAATGAACTCAATGAACTTTGTGATCAAGCTTACGAAAACTCTTTAATCTATAAAGAGAAAACAAAGAAGATTCATGACTCCAAAATCAAGAACCGCGTTTTCAACGTTGGTGATCGAGTCCTTCTTTTTAACTCTCGATTAAAGATCTTTTCGGGTAAGCTTAAAACCCGCTGGACTGGACCTTTCACCGTTACTAAAGTTTTTCCTTATGGCACCGTCGAGTTATCTCAAGACGACGGTCCAAATTTCAAAGTAAATGGGCATCGGTTGAAACACTATTTTGGAGGGGACATACCACCTATTGTCCCGGACCTCCAAACTTTCCCCATGGACCAATGAATTCGGGGATCGAGTCAAGCTAGCGACTCGATAAACAAAAAACAGTAGCAACAACATGGGTTTTCACCCGTGTATCTGATTTCCTTCTACTTTCTAACACCTTAGTGTGGGGGAGTGGCCACCCCCCACAGCTACTTGAGATGTATATATCTTTCCCAAAAAAAAAAAAAAAAAAAATGTGTGTTTGTATGAATAAAGTGAAAAATAACAAATGACGTTCCCACAGTTAGCTTTTAATATTCTCATCTTTCATTCAAAATTTCGGCATAATAGCCGGGACTTTGAATATTGAGGACAATATTCAACTCTAAGTGTGGGGGAGGGGAAAATTCTAGCGAATTTTATCAAATTATACCGTCTAGTACCCCCGTTCTTGGCCAAAATTAAAAAAAAAAAAAAAAAAAAAAAAAAAAAAAAAATCACTTTATTTCAAAATTTTTGTGGTTATCAATTCGCCGTGTCTAAACGACTAAAGGATTGGCTAATCCAGGAGCAAACGGCTCTTGGTAAAGATAACTCAAACCCGTTGATGGCTTGCAATTTGCCAAAAATTGTATGGTTCCTCAACTCCCCATATCCTCAAAAGCTAATGAGTTGGCTAGCCCGCAAGATTATGGCTTGTGATAAAGGCAGTGGAAAAACCATAATTGCTAATCAACTCACCAAGATGTTGACTGTTCCATCAAGAGTTGGCTAGTCCAGGAGCAAACGGCTTCTGGTAAAGACAAATCAAAACCGTTGAAAGCTGGTGGTTTGCTAAAAATCACATGGTCATCGGATGGATCATAACTCTTACTTGAACCCAAAGCATCCGGCTACTCCAGAAGTGATGGCTTTTGGTAAAGAGACTTCAAATCCATTAATTTTTCCCAAAAATATTGCTAGGGACTAGCAATAGTTTAGTGTGGGGGATTGATGAGTGTGTAAATACTCATCATTTTTAGTCAAAACTGAACTGCAAAACGATTAAAAACACTCAAAAACGCACCAAAATACGAAGAAAATCCCAAAGATCGTATTTTATATGTTTCTGATGCAAAACGAGTGAAAACAAACGAAAAACGAACAAAATTGGCATATTTGGCAGTTTCAGTCCCCCAACTTTCAAAGTTTTACAAAACTAGTCCCTGGTCAGTCATTTTAAAGAAAAGTCAACCCAAGCTCTTTAAAAGTCAAATGAAAATGCAAATGATCTTTGGGTAAAATGTTTTCAAAAAGTTACAAGTTTGGTCCCTTAACTTTGAGTTTTGGCAGTTTTGGTCCCTGGGCGTTTTAAAAAGGGAAAATCACATATCATGGTCCTTGGGAATTCACAACATGGCAAAATTGGTCCTTGGTCGAAATTGGAAGAAATGGCAGAAGTGGTCCCTGGAATTTCTGCCTATTACATATTTGGTCCTTGTTGTTTCAAAGTTAATAAAACAAACGGATCCTTATTATCACTAGCCGACGACAAATTCAACCCACCCTTAAATATTACCCAATCCAGCCCATACAAACCCCAAAGCCCAAACAACACCCCCAAGCCCATTCACAACCCGGTTTATTAATAAAACCAAAAAGGGAAGAAGTCAAATGGTCAACCTATGCAACACTTTATCTTCTTCCCCAAAGTATTCCCCCCACCCCGTGACTGCAACCAGCCAAGACCCAATCACCTTCACAGTTTGTCTTCTCCATCCCATATCCCAATCCCACTCACCACCCCCTCATACTCACAAACCCTACCTAACCCCAGCCATGTCACCAATCCACCATGATCTGTTTTGGCGCCAAGAAGCAATTCAAAGGATAGGATCAATTTAAAGGCAATTGGAAGGCTAGGATTTATTCACATGGTCAAAGGATACAAAGTGGAACCCTAATCTGAGAGGAAGAAGCACATGATGAAGCTGTTTTTCATACCTACCACTTTCTAGGTTTTTAGTATAAATAGATAGCTTGTTGTAAGCCTTAGGGCATCCCATTTTTTCTCTTGTATCTTTTCTGTTTTCTCAAGTTCAGTTAACTTTTGTAATTTCAAAGTTTAAGTTTAATGAAAAAATTTCTTTCAGGTTTATTCCTACTTGCATTTGTATTCAAAATCTTAAATTTCTTGTTGTTACTTTCTAGTTTTACTTAAGTTATCTTAGATTCTAGTTGTTAAAGCTATTTCAATGTAAAAAAAAAAAAAAAAAAAAAAAAAAAAAAAAAAAAAAAAAAAAAAAGGCAAAATTTAGTAAAGAAAAGAGAAAAAGAAAAAAATCAGAAAAGAAAAAGAAATAAAAAAAAAAGGAATGGGGGATAAGAAAGCTGTAGCAGGAATGAAGGTGGAGGATGGTTTAGAGTCCCATGGGGGACAATAGGTTGTAGTTTGGTCACTAGATCTTGGGTGTCTACCAGCTAGAATTCCAAGTAAAAATCTGATATATGATTTTGTCCTAATTTGAGTTACTTGAAGTCATTGATATTTGATGTTTATTCCTGGTTAGTTAGGTTTGAATTAGTTTATGTAAGTTAATTGGTTCAAGTTTAGTGTTAATTTGATTCATTTTCTTTGCAAACTTTTAAAAATTTTTCCTAAGGGAGTGTTTGGTTTAGGCAGTTCCTGCATGTTCTACTATGTTTGTGTTGTTGCCTTTAGTCTAGATATATCACTGTAGGTAATGTTAGATGCATAAAAAATTCAGTTGTCATTAGTCTCAAATTCAAAGCTAGATTTAAGGTTCCTAGGTTGTTTAACTTTTGGGAATGTCCCCTGCATAATCACCCAATTTGGCTTAGTAGTTGTTACAGCTGCATAATTTAGTCTCAAATTAACTTAGAACATGGTAATCAATCAGTTAGGGAAGATCCAAACTCACTTTAGTCAAAGTAAGGTTCAAACAAAAAAAAAAGTCAAAACTTGCAAATACAAAAATGGAACAGATTTCAATTAAGTCCCTAGGATTCATTTATGGGTGAAAATACAAAGTTTTTGTGGTTTTGTAATCCTTGACAACTTATTTTCTTAAATCAAAAAGAAATTTTCGCTTTGAAGTCTGTTTGCTCACTTGGATTTTTGTCCAAAGTGGATGGTTTAACCCAACTCCTCCCCTGCACCTTCAGTTTTTGTCCAATTTATAGTAGGTATAGATTATTCACTAGTTAGTGTTAAGGATTGATCTTGGTTGATTTAGAAAGTCACCCAGGTGGTAAGTAGGGTTTAGGACTTGATTTGACCCCAACTGCTTATCTTAGTGCTTTTTTGAGCACTTCTCGTGGGCTTATTTGAACACTGGAACTGCTATGTTCTTGTTGTTATAATCGATTTGGTTAGGAGTACTGATTATAGGATCTTGTTGTTGTCATTCTTGTTTACAAGTATTGTTGTTGTAGTTTGCTTGTCCATTTGAGCTTATTAAGGATTCTGTGGCTATTTGGCAAGCTGCTTGTGCCTTTTATTACTAGCCTAGCCTTTCTTGTTGATTCTTCTTGCCGTTGTTCAATCTTGTTGTTGTTATTGACTGTTTTCAAAAAGAAAAGAAATAAGTAGAGTTTGTTTGAGGTTTATGTTGTGTTTGTAAAACATGTAACAAGTTAGAAACAAAAAGAATTAAAAAAAATATAGTTTTGCAAAAAGCCAAGGGCAGGATTCGAACCTGTGTCCCTTGGCTCTCATCTGAACACACCCAACATACCACACCACAACCAACGTGCCCTTGGGTCTTTTTCAATCATTCTTTGCTAGATTTAATATTAGACCTTTGATGAATATTGTTACCTTAATAAGCTTCCAGCTTATAACTGCTTAACTTGAGCTTATTTTGTACTGAGCCTAGCTTGTTATTATTTTTCCTAGAATAATATTAGTTTATAGTTTTTATTAAAAAAGTTTCATAATTTTCGGATTAGTTTTAGTATTTATTATAAATTAATTAGAGTTTAATAGTAATTTAATTATAATAAATAGAATTTTGTTTGAAAAATTATTTTTTTTTTCAAAAATTTTCTTTTGTCTTTTAGCACGTAAGAAAATTATTCGTAAACTCGTAGGACGTTTAGAACTCAAAATTCACGTTTTATTTTGCACTCGCGTAATTTTTAATTGAACGTCGCGTTTTTGATTTAGTTAATGTTTTAGGATTCCCGATACCTAATTACGTTTTCCCGTAGTGTTTTAGGTATTAATTAGATTGTTAGTTGCCTTAGGTTAATTTACTTTTACATTCGTTTGTTAATTTTCAAATTCGTTAATTTAACGTATCGCAAAACCAAATAACCTTTCCAATCATACAAGATTTTAATCCCAATCTCATTCGAAGCTTTCCATTCACACCTCGTTGGGTTACGACCCGGGAAATCACTTCCCGGTCTCACAATTTGAATATCACTTTCACAAGTTTTGCGAGGTAATCGTTTTCCTAAACGGTTTACTCGTATTACTTCACGTTTATTTGTCTCACGACAAATTAAACCTCACGTTTGTTGATATTTTGATAAATTGTTGTTTGCACACACCAAAACACAACGAATCACAAATCCAATTCTGTGAAGCTGATAAAAAGATTCCTTCATCTCAGTCACATAATCTTCAACTGGTTTGCCATCACCATGTTTGCAGTTATGTAGCTTGTCAAGTTCATCATACAATTAAACTGCAAGTGGTTTCTCATAAGATTGCTTAAGTACCTCAAGCATATCTTTAGGGAAAAAGTACTCAAACTTCTTTTGTAACTGAGTACTCATGCTAGTGAGCATTAAACAAGCAACCTCATTAAACTTAGCATGCTTCTCCCTCCACTCAGCCTTAACTGCTTCTTCTGCATCAGCAGCAGGCTCAGCTGGACATTCTTCGGTCAAGAAATTGAGCTTACCGGTCGCCCTCAAGACAATTCTAAGCGAACGGTGCCAATCATTGAAATTCTTTCCAGTCAATTTTTCTCTCTCAAGATGACTCTTGAAAGCAGAAATCACATATGGGTTATCGGGTTGAGCCATATCTACAGATAAAAGTTCAAACATTAGTATTTTTGATAATAAATATCTTCAAGAAAATAAAATACCCATAGCTATATTCATATAACCACCAAAATTTTCTTGAAAACCTAGGATCCAACTTTACATAGTTCCACCACATCAGTTGATCTGCTAGTGGTGAAAGTACAAAAGATGGTAATCTGTCGAACAATAATTGGCAAACAAGATTTCCAATTCCTAGATCATTATGGGATTTACTTCAAATTGATTCATCAATTTGCCTTGTAAGCATGTTTCATCACATCTCATGCCTTAAGTTCTAGGTCTCACGCACAACTTAATTAAGCCGTCTACCTTAGAAACTGTAAAATTACAATTATGGTCTCACGCGTTAAAAGAATTTTACCTTGTTATAGTAATTTAGCCTAGGTCTCACGTTTACTAAATTAAAATCCCAAGTGTTCCTTATAGATAGATGGCATGTAACTTAAATTATAAGGGTATTCAATTTTGATATGTAAATCAAAATATGTATAAAGATGCATGCACTCATCTTTATAGCATAAGTTTTCAAAACCTTTTTATTACCAATTCGTGAAATTAATGCACAAAGTTTTACTTGAGGTTTAATAAACCCTAAGATGACTTTCTACAATTATGATTTTAAAAGTAATTCATTTAAGACATATTCAAGATTGTGATAACCAAGACAGACTCTAAGGCTCTTTTCTAAGCCTTCAAATCACGGTTATGAATATTTCAGTATTTCTTAAAGGACTTAATTTTAAAAGCATATTTGTATAAAATATCAGTCAAGCAAAAGTTTATGGATTCAATCTCAAAATCATGTAATAAAGTATGAATCTTGCTAGTCTCGCCTTGGAGCGAATTACCGTGCGAAGCGAACCGTTGTTGGCATCTAAGACTCCGCAAGATTCAATCTTTATCACTTAGGGTTTCACCATTATTAGTTCATATTATTTTCTTTTATGAAAATCACCCTTTTTATTGCTTACAACTAGTCCAACAATTAAGAAACAATAAAAAGACAAGTAATTTAAAGAAAAATAAACAACTAATAATAATAACGTGAAACAATTAGCCACATGCAAACCTTGTTAAAAAGATCCTAATAAAATCAATTCTAGGTATAATAACGCATGTAATCAACTAAGACCTTCTCCTCTTGATGGAGGAGAGTCACATACATTGACGAATCAATTGCGTAGGCCAAAATCAATATACACACCACATAGCATATAAATTGATTTTAATATATATTAATTGGAGTCTTCCCCAATTTTAGATCTATATAAAACATGTGACATATAAATCAAAACAACAAGATCCATGACTAACATGCATGTTTCGTCATGGATTAAACCTAACAATTAGCACATAGGTCACAAGTACGTTCACATAACCGGTTAAAGACCTAGGGTTTCTAGTGATTACAAATTAATCAAGTTAAACCACAAACCCTAATTAGGGTTTTTATGTGGAAATTCGACCCCTCCCCCAAAATTAGGGTTAGGGTTTAAATTTTATTAAAAGAAATTTAAAGAAAAACCCTAGATCAAAAACATGTATCTAAAACAATTAAAGATCTGATTTTTATTACGTTTTAGTAATCAATTACATGTTATACATGGCTCGTGATGCCACTGTTAGAGTTTGACAATCAATAATCACATTATGCGGAAGCTATGATCAATTATAACACGTATAAAGATAACTAAAACATAAATAGTAACGTACCCGGTGCACTTCAATAAACCTTGAACTTGTGTAAATTAGATCAATGATAAACCCCTTACCGTTTTGTTTATCAATCTCTTGATAATTACTATAGTGAGTAATTACCTCGTTCTTGTACACACAAACTACCAACGAATAAAGGTTTATGCAAGTAAACGAAAACCACTTGTTTTGGAACAACCAAAATCGACCCTAACCCTAAGTTGGGTGTTGTGCCGATCGGCCAAGAAGAAAAGAAAGAGAGAAAAGGTTTTAGGGTTTTGTGTGTGTGCACAAAAGATGTGAAAGTCTAACCCTTGGCCTTGTATTTATACTAGATGTAATTCTTGGGGAACAAGCAAGCATGGATCGACCCTATTGGGTTGGGTCGACCGGCCATACACCCTCCAAGAGTGTTCCAGATCCTTCTTGTCTTCCAAATTACATTCTAGTCCTTTTCTTTCGTTACTAATGATAGTTAGTACTTACATTTAATATTTAACGATCATTTAGTCCCTCAAGTGTTTATAAATATATATATACGATACATTTAACATATATATATTTATTATACTTTATTCTTGTTTGTAATGTGTGCAATCCCGAGGTCTCGGGTTCGATACTAGTCATTTACTTATTAATATTTATACGTAACTTTTAACAGTATATACACAAAAGAAGTGCTCATCATAGTTGTGAGAACAAGTGTTGGAAACTTACTGATCTAATATATCAAGAAGGCAAATATCACAGGTGGTTTGTACACTGAGTAAATGTGTAGGGCACCTTTGTTGATAATGAATACAAGAGATTTATTGGTGTTAAGTTGGAGGGAGACCAAGGACTCCAAGGATTGAATAGGGATCCCTCGTGCAAAACCAAACCATTTGTCTTCCATTTGCCTCTCAGGACGGGCCTACAGCGTTTTGTCGATATGAACGCATGTATAAATCCTGAAACTTTTTATCGCATTTTATGAGGTAAGGAAAAAAAAATACAACAATGTTTCTGTATCTTTTGGTACATCCTTCAAAAATTTTGTCATTTTAAGCATACTTTGGACAAAAATGTTGGATTCGGCTCTACCATGATCATGTTCAGAATTTCCCCCTTTCAAACCCATATCACAATAATCGGAACAAATGTGTTAAACCCCCTCGTACTTAAGATGATGATACTTAGAAGAACAAGTAAGATGATGAATTATCTTTGAATTTCTCAATTAAGCATTACTCTTTTCATTAGCATTCTGACTATTCTAGTCATCAAACTCACTACAAGTGATGGTTTAGTAGAGTGTTTGTTTTATGGGAGACTTACAGGAGTCCATAAAGTTATGTTTATTATCCACTATTTCTCTTAATGGAAATTGCATAGCTATTCTTATTGCCCTGATGATGATAGTGATATTATACTGAACCAATAACTTAGTCAAGATTCCTTCAAACAACTAATCAAACTAATAAAACTCTAATAGACATAATAAACAAAGATTTCAAATAAACCGGCTGTTTAATAATACGTATTAAGTTCCAATCCAACATTATCAACTGCTAAAACATTCCCTTTCATCCATGGAATCAACCATCATCATACATTACCCTACATTTTATAGTCTAGCAGTACTGATATGATGTGAGATAAATTAATTTGAAATCAAGTAATCGTAGGTTATATTCCGAAACAAATATGTCATAATTTTATAGCGTATATAGTCAGAGCCGTATACGAGGGTGTGCGAGATGTGCTGTCGCACAGGGCCTCCAAATTTTAGAGGCCTCCAAATTTTTATATGATACATATATATATTCTACAAAATTGACTACAAGTATTTGATTTAAGAAGTTGCATTGAAATTCTTGCCGAAACACTTTAAAAACGCTTATTTCTTATTTTATCTCTTTAGAAATTTATTTACTTTCTATTTTAGTCCCCATTTTTGTTATTAAACTGAATTTTGCACAAATGCTCCGTAAACTCAGAGATGGCATTGTTTATAGTGTCAGCTTGTTAGTTTTTCTTTCTAAATAAAATAATATAAAAACTGGCTTACCTATATTTCATGTTGATGTGCATGCATTTCATATCAATATAAAGAACCCTAGAAAAGTTATTACCTTCATAATACAAGAACCATTATTAATCATCATTTGATATTCAAACATGAGTAAGAAACGTAAACTAAAATTAAAAGGACAAACTTTTTTTTATTAAATATCTTTATAATCATTCGAAATATTTGACGTTTAAGGTTTCTTCTTAAGAACACAATTATTATTGACATGCATGATTTAATTTTCTGCTTTGAACCTTTGACTTTTCTAACAAAAGAGTATCGTGATGATGAAAATAAAATATAAAAATAAAAATCCTAAACAGCTTCCATGTATAAATAAAGAAAGTACTAGTTGATACATGTATAAACAAAAAACTTAATAACCTGTTTTATACGAAGTAATGAAGAAAGAACATCGGATCACATCTAACACAAATCAATCGATAAAAAGTATTACAAGTTGACTGGAACAAACTCGATACAGTACATTTTGTGGATGTTTTTTTGTGAGTGTAGCATTCCTCTAGTAAAAAAAGGTTAAGGGTTCTATATCATGACACATGTGTGAGATATTAGGTAGTATATACGAATTTCTGAATATTTGTCTTTTTAAACCTATAGAAATTTTACCAAAGCAAACAAAGATTAGCTATACATTAAGTGGCTGCTCATAATTTCACACTTACTTTCTAATGCTTTAATCTTTTATACTCATCGCAGAAAGAAAAAAAGAAATTGAGAGTTGTCAGAATTTGAAAAGGAAACACCTTTTAAAGATGCAAAAAAGGTTGGTGTGTTGATTTTTTGTTAAAAGTTTAATGAACACTTAGATTTTATTTGATAAAAAAAAATATTAACGAAACTTATTGAAGAGCTCAATTGAGTATCAACATGTTATTCTTTCAAGAAGATTGGTTTGGTTTGCTTATTTATAGATGGAACCCTTATATATATCTAGTAATTTATTGTACAAATTTGTAAGCTATGAAGTGTCTAGCTATAAAAATACCAACAAACAAAACTAATAGAAGTACTATTTGTGAGGTGTTGAAGAGTAAAGAATGATGGTGGTGTGAATGGGACTGGGACAACATGCCTCTTAAAGCAAAAGTGTGATAACTTAAAAACTTGTTTTGAGTGGGAAAATTAAGCAAAAGTTATCAGTGGAAAACACTTTCATTTGGTTCCTTAATACAAGGATTAATCATGTCGTGAAAGCAAATAATGAGATAAAATATTCTTTATAGGTATTGTTGTATCGACTTGGTTCATTTTTGCTTGTTACATAGAAAATGATTTATGTATTTAATTCGGAATTTGTAAGAATTCTATAATACATGGACGAGGTTTATGATTAGCTAATTGTAAGGAGCAATGATTTAATCTTGATAAAGGTTTACGAAGTAGGTTTACATGACTAATTAATCATAGGAGGTGTTTGTTTAATCTTATTTGAGGACTTATCAGCTTACGTGATTTCGATTTATTTTTCATAAATTCAGATTTACCGGCTTATTTTGAAACCTGTAAGCTTATATAGGCTTATTATATCATAATGATCATATATAGACCCATAAGTCTCATTATAAGCCGGAAATCTAAGGTTATGAAAATATACCGAAATCACATAAACTCACAAATAAGCTTAAGCAAAGACCTTCCGTTATATTTCAAAAAACTTTCTATACCTTATAGCAATCCGATAATGCGATAAGATGCCATTATATGTAACTGCAGTCTCTCTTCTTTTCGCTCACTCCAAAATCGTATGCATGATAAACTGCACATTTGTCCCAAAAGAACTCTTAGTGTCATCAACTCTTTTACGTGATTGTGATTTACAGAGACGATAAGATCTCAAATTAAACTCGAATATGAGTTAGGGAAGTGTTGAGTGCACACTCGTTTGCGCTAATGAGTTGTCTATAATGACAAAGACGTGGGGATCAAGCGGGTCGCGCCTCCTTGCGAGGTCAAAGGGTAACGTCCTTTGTAGCGCCCCCTGGTTGGTATTTTAACCACCCTATAAATGTCAAAAAGTTTATGGTACTGACAGTATCATTGGTTTCATTTAAACTTACAAAAACCAACTAATCTTTTTATTTTTCTTAGTTCTCTTGTGTTTAGAAACTAAGTGATTTTTTTCTAATTGTCCAAAAATTATTTCATGACTACTAGTCATTTAAAGAGTCAAAATAATTTATTAAAAAAATGAAATATTCTTATAAGATATCCTAGATTATCAAAAAAAAAAAAAGCCTTCTACATATTAATGTTGTGGAGTCCATGATCCTTCAATATCTTGACGAATAGAAAACCCCTAGCCTCATTCTTTTTATCATGTGGCGGTAGTGAGGGGATTGAAAACGCATTGTATAGTATAATGTTTATTTTATTTTCAATTCTATAAGGATACAAAACATTCTTTTTAGAGTAAATTACATCGTTGGTCCTTGTACAAGTGCCGAATTTTATACGACATCCAAAAATGTAAAATCTTGCGTCGTTTAATCGCACGTGGTCCAATTTTCTAACGAGCGCTAAATTTGGTCGTTATCTCGGTTCGCACTTTCGAATCACGCGATGGCTTTTTTGTCCGAGCACTTTTTTGTACTTTCCCAGTTACACTCTGACTACTTTTTCAACACATCTTCACATAATTGTTTCACAAAAATCATCTCAAAAGCACACAGATAAACCCCAATCTTTTTTCGAAAATTTTAGTTCGTAGTTTTTCAATGCTTGTTCCCAAAATTGGTACTCTAAAATGGAAGATACAGGGTTCACACTTTCAGATAAGTGATTAAGATCTGTACACGTTTGCAAAGGAGGATTATAGTAAGTGTTGTTTGTTGGTTTAGTTGGTTTTTATTTTATTCAATTTGGTGTAATTTGCTTCATATTTAAAAGATTATGTTCTAATTATGTGTTGACTTTTTGCAGAAATTCATCCTACTGTGTTTACAATGAGGATACACCATGGTGGTGAGTTCATGTTTTTTCCAGGAAGGGTCTACCGTAGGGGTAAGAAAAGTATTGTTGATATGATCGATATTGAAACCTTTTCGATTTGCGAGTTAGATGATATAGTACAAGACCTGGGTTGGACAGATAATAAGATAATGTTTTATAACTTTCTTTAACCTGGTATGAATCTTGATGTAAGGTTGCATTCTTTATGTAGTGATGATGATGTATATTTTTTAAGTCAGTTTATAGGTGAGCATAAGGTCATTGAAGTGTACACAGAACATCTTGTGTCCAAAATAGGAACTTATTTCAAGTAAAAGCAGACATTGGATGTTGTTATTGATGAAATGGATGAGGACAATGATGTTGGTGCTAGTAACCCTAGTCGTATTGGAAGTAGTAGCTCTAGAAGAAATCGTCCTAAGAGCTACTATTGGAATACGTTATACCTGAGCAGCCAGAAGTAAGTGATGATATTAGTAGGTTTACTGATTTACCTAGTCACGAGGCAGGGTTAACTGAATTACCTACTTAAGAGTCTAGGTTTACTCAGTTACCTACTAAAGAGTCTTGTTTTCCAGTTTTAGATGCAGAACTAGCTGAAATCAATTGGGTATTTGGTAGTACTAACTTAAGTTAGTTTGCTAATAATGTTAGTCAGGAACATGAAGTTGATGATTCTTGGAGGGTAGAGGATTATGATCTGAATGATATGGTTGTTGATGATAACGTGAGGGTACATGAAAATGACAACACGTTAATAATGTGGATCGTATGGTAGTTGATGATCATGCTAGCTAGTTTAGAGGAAACTAATGACCAAGTGAATGCTAATAATGTAGGTGTTGATTCTGAGGGTTTAGATGGAACTTATAATCAAATGAATGATAATGTAGGTGTTGATTCTACGGGTTTAGATGGAACTCATGATCAAATGAATGATAATGTAGGTGTTGATGATGTGGGTTTAGAAGATAGTTATGATGATGTGTTTTCAAGTGATAGGGTTAATGATGAGAGTTATGTTTAAGAGGGAGATAGTGAAGAGGATGTTAGTGAAAGTGAGGACGAAACTGATGTATTTTTTTTTTTTTTTTTTTTTTTGATGAAAATAACATTATACATGAACCTCATGTTGATGTACGTTTTTGTTTTGGTGTGAATAATGAGAGTGAATTACCTGGTATTGTGGCAGCTTTAGATAATTAAATTCTAAATTCCTCATTTGATGAGAGTGTATTAGATGTTGATGATAAAGAAGAATTTGATAGTGAAGAAGAGGATGGAATGGATAGTGTTTTACAACAAAAACTTATGCAATTAAGAAAGGAGAAAGAAAAAAGACGAATTTATAGTCTAGAAGTTTTGTTTTTATGCTGGACAGAGATTTGGTTCAAGTAAGCAGGTAAAAGATAGACTTTACATGATCAAATTAGTAAGGAATTACAAAATTAGACTTAGTGCCAAATGTTTCGAGCCTATCCATGTTTTTTACCTTAATGATGGGCCTTCTGATGATGGGCCTTACAAGGAATGTGCAAGTCAGTCCAGTGGTCCAAGAACTAGGTCTAAGTCAAAAGTGGGTACTTCAGACAAAGACAAACAAAAGGGAATAATTGAAGATGATAGAAATGAGGGTTGTCCATGGGAACTTTATTACATTAAAGAGTTAGGTAATGAAACTTGGATCTGCAAGACTCATAGAAGTGAGCATTTATGTCTACAATCAAAGGACATTAAAGCTTGCAACTACAAGTTTCTATCAATGCAAATCATGGATGAAGTATCTTTGGAACCAAATATTCCTACAAAAGCAGTTCAAGATGCACTTCAAAAGAAATGGGAATTAAATGTTTCTCGCATGAAGGCATTCAAAGCCAAGGCAGCAGCTGACAAACTGATAACTGGTGATCACAAGGGTCAATATTCTATGTTAAAAGATTATGTTCAAGAGTTAACAACCCAAAATCCTGGAGCCACGGTCAAATGTCAAGTAGAAATGCTCGAAGATCATAATACTCCAACTAGAGTCTTTAGGAGAATATATGTATGTCTTCATGCATTAAAGCAATGATTCAAAGCTAGTGGAAGGGAACTGTTGGGGTTGGACGGGGCTTTTATAAGTGGGCCATTCCCTGGGCAATTATTAACAGTTGTGGGCCTTGATGCTAACAATGCCATCTATCTTGTTGCTTACGCCCTTGTTGAAGCTAAATGTAAAGATTCATGGATTTGGTTTTTGAACATGTTGGGGGATGAAGCAATGAATGAAATGTTGCCAAGTGCAGAACATAGATATTGCTTAAGTGATGCGAGGATTGCGGCCTCATAAAAGGTTTTACTTCTCAAGGGATCTTGAGAAGCTTGCAATCCTCCAGGCAGTGTACCTGGTCGTTGTAGTGTAGTATAGGTATGTATGGGGGATTGATCGTTCTCTAGAGGAATAATGTCGTTAGGATTGAAGTGTAAGTCAACTAGGTCTAAAGGTGAGGGATGATTCTTTTTGTATTTTTATATTTTTTTTAAAAGCAATTAAATCTCAATTTTGGAAGGAGTGGGCAGAATTAGTTGCTAATCAAACAACCCAAAACAAATAATTAAACTAATAACAGAAAATAAAATAACAAGAAAAGTAAATTGGTGGACTTCTTATAATGAGACAAACGTGTTTACTTACAAATAATTACTCCCTAGTTATCTCTTGTTGACTTGTTGAATTTCATAGTGCAATTGTTTAGCTGAAGCATTGTATTTCTTAATACCAGTCGTGGGGGTGTACACTAGAGCTGGCAATTTCGACACGAAACACGAAAACACGACACGACACAACATGAAGTTAACAGGTTTCGTGTTTGGCTTATCGTGTTTCGTGTCGTGTTCGTGTTTGTGTAAGATGACACGATAAGATAACGTGTCGTGTTCGTGTTTTGACCTCGTGTAACCTGTTAAGACACGATAAGACACGATAAGACCTGTTAAGACCTATTAAAACCCGTTAAAGACCTGTTAAAGACCTGTTAAGACCTGTTAAGACACGATAAGACCTGTTAAGATTTCGTGTTTTAGCGTGTCAAGACCTGTTAAGACCTCTTATCGTGTCTTATCGTGTCGTGTTCGTGTGACCTGTTAATTTTCGTGTTCGTGTTCGTGTTTTAAGATCTGACACGATTAGCTTATCGTGTCGTGTTCGTGTGAGGGCTTAACAGATCCGTGTCTTATCGTGTTCGTGTCGTGTTGTGTCGTGTCGGACCTGTTATGCCAGCTCTAGTGTACATAGTCTTCCCCAACTCTATGAATATCAATTTCTCCTAATAGCTGCACGTTTAGTACCCAAATTATAGTAACCAAACTATAGTATGCAAAAACATTTGTTTATCAGTTTGGTGTGCCAAAATAGGCCAAACTTAACATACTGACCAAATGGTCAACTACTTATTTTTACCTAAATCAAAGTCAACAACCAAAAAAAGGTTTTATCAACACATAAAGCACTAACAATCACAACTGAAGAAATTGTACCATTGAACTAATATTTCATTACCACAAAACAATTACACCGGTCATCAACTACATCAGATTACCAAAATAAAATCATAACTCATCACCTAATCTCTTCCCCACTACTAACTTATACTACTTCACATAAAAAAAATAAAAATAAATAAAAAAAAAACATGAAAATTGTAAAAATAACCCAAATTTAAGATCAAGTATTTCTTCATTTTAATAGCTTCACGTCTTGTTTCCTCTAGTGTAGCTTTCACATGATTCCTTACCCTTAATAGACCGGGGATGATATTAATTGATCTTGCACACATTGGCGAATCGTGCCAGTCAAAAAACTCACAATCAGATCCCAAATCTGGACAACCATAAAACCTACGCCCTGGATTTTGATTTGTCCATAATGTGCGAATTACTGCTGTTTTTCCACACCTACACGCCACCATTTTTGTTGTTCTTAGGTGTTTGGGGAAGAAATAACAAAAGCTGAAGAGAGGGAGTGATGAAAATAATCGAGTGGGAAGATTGTGGAATACTCTTGCATGAATCGGGATATGTAAAAAGCTATATACACGTGTTTTAGAGTACAAAGTGAACAGCAGTCGGACAAAACTAGGCATGTTGAAAAATAAGTACAAAAAAGTGTTCGGACAAAAAAGGCCTTGCTTGATTTGCACGTGCGGACCGAGATAACGACCAAATTTAACGCTCGTTATAAAATTGGACCACCGGCGTAATATTTTCAAAATGTTAGACTAACAACGCAAGATTTCGCGTTTTTAGATGTCGTATGAATCTCACACTTTTAGAGGGACCGACAGTGTAATTTACTCTTGTTTTTATTTATCAACAATCATATGACATAGCGCACCAATTTTAAAAAGCAGTATCACCTTAATTTATCTATATTGGGAACGGACCACCATTTTCCCCGCAAATTATCTGTTTAAAGCTAGTTTAATTTTATTGGATGGCGATTGGAGTTTTATGTTAGTTTTTGTTACCTTGGGTGCATAGAAAGAACACCTTACATTTATAAATGATGTCACATGTATTTCATTTACAGAATGTTTTTCACTTTTCAGTGTCAGGTGTGGTTTAAGGGAGGTGTGTAAAATCAATATATCATGACATTACTCTCTTTTTACAACAAGCATCTTCAATAGTTACCATTGTTTAATTACAATCTATTACTTGTAATGAACATGGGGGACAAAGCATGGTATTTTATTCTCTTTTTTTCTTTTCAGAGACTAATGCATATAAAGTTTCAACATTACTGATTTGAACTTTTATATATATTGCATTGAATGAAAATATTGTTTAGATTATAGAACATGCATCCCAGATATTTACTGTTAGATTTTTCATTTAGGTGCGGTGACCTTGTTTAATTATTAGTCGATAAAAAAACAGTGAAAACTGGTAATAGACTCAAACTCCGTTTATTAATCCACACAAAAAATGAAAACTATGATTGTCAAGTGAAGCTTATCAGTATGAATTTTACATGATTAAATTCTTGTGAATTACTGTATATAGAAATATGTTATTGGGCAAAATGCATAAGAAATACTCCTATCCAACTTACTGACATTTTCTAAGAGCATGTACAACCATAACTTGAGTTAAAGTTTAACACAGTATTACGTCAGCGCCACATTAGCTTTAACATTTCCACCTTACCAAAAAAAAAAACAGCAATCATAACTCAACAATAATTTACAAAAATAGCCCTTCATTTAGGGGGAAAGTGATTTTTTTTTTTTTTTTTACAAACACCTTAACTCAACGTTAAGGGGTTAACACACCACGTTAACACAGCTTTAACTTAGACCCTCGCACGGGTTAACTCCACTTTAACGTAAGATTTTAAGCCATTAACGCAGGCATCATGTTACCAATATGCATGCTCTAATTGAGGTACTAACTTAATGGGGTAGGTTATAAAGATCCCTGCAAGTAATACCTCCCATGTTTTTTTTAATCAAAAATATTAAAATGACAAAAAAGAACAGAAAATATACTGATAAAAAACTATGATTTACCGTAAACAGAGAGTCAAAGGAGGGTGGATGTTGTATTTTTTTTTACTTATTGGTTTGTCAGGAAGGGTTCAATAACACAACACAAACTTAATTTTAGTCAATTCAAGGTATTAAAGTATAAATATTGCTCAAATTAAGAAAAATCTACCTTACACGTAGGTTATCATATTTTCTGACTTATTTTTATTTTGTATTCCGTGAGTTTTATACATCAAATCACTTTCTTTAAATCACTAAATACAAACCGACACAAAACTCTAACCTATTATTCCAACAAAGGAGACAAAAACATCCATTTTTGGTTAGTACTAAATGTGTATTAATTTGGCATCCAATGTTCGGGACTAGTAAACTAGTAATATTTTAATGGTAAAAATATAGCACGACTTGTTAATTAGAAGATGTTTGCATCTCATTTGTAAAAAAGAATATCGAAACAGGATAACCAAATAATTGTTTACATGATAGTCAAAATGTACAAAATAAGAAACATGACAAGAATCAAATAACCTACTATCTTTGAAGGAAACCTGTTAATTGTACAAT
Source organism: Artemisia argyi (assembly GCA_030686995.1). Lineage (NCBI taxonomy): Eukaryota > Viridiplantae > Streptophyta > Magnoliopsida > Asterales > Asteraceae > Artemisia > Artemisia argyi. The sequence goes on along the minus strand of CM060689.1, from coordinate 36,975,034 downwards.
TTTAATCATCTTTTGTATTTAAGTACTTTAAATTGATAAAAATAAGTTGAATGCCCCAATTAGAAAACAAAAATAAGAATAAATTAGATACTTTTTTTATGCATTTTGCCCTATGCTATGTAATCTCTATTACATATAAAGCAAAAATGATATTTCTTAAAATATAAAGAAACTTAAAATGAGTGATGTTCAATCCTCTAAATACCCTTTTAATACTTAAATTATTGTTTACTTTTATACATAGAAAATTCAAACAATACTAACTTATTAAAATAGTTGAATTAACAATGCATCCATCAGAAATTAAAAAAAAATAGGCATGACAACTTTTTGGAATTTATTTTTGAAAGGAAAAAAAAAAGTAAACTTTTTTGTAATTAATCCCAACATTAATTATTAATAAAAGTTTATCGAGAACCTGTACTACTATACAAGACCTCATATTCCAAAATTGATATAATGTTTCATATATATATATTTTTTTTTTGTTTAACTAAATGTTTTTATACGTTCTTTTATACATTTTAAGAATTTTTTTGAGTTGAATGATCGCATGTTATAACATTTTGCAATTACATTTTGATATTTTACATTGTATGCATAAACGTTACACGAAACACCTAACCACAATATCGTAAAAATGATTATTTGTCAATATAAAATCTCGTTGCTATCTAGAGGTATTCGCCTAGTTAAAAGAAATATATTCTTAATAGCTATGTTTAAAAGCTTAAGATATATATGCATATAAATGGTAGACATAACCACCTCAATTATTTTATATGCTAAACAATATGAGTAAACAAATTCCAAAACTCTAAACTTCTTGTTCCAAAAAATAATTAGTAGTTAATCATATACATAATAAATTTGATAATCAATCCTAAACACCTCCTTATGTAAAATGCTTCTTCAAACCAAAGACATGGACAATAATTTTTGAACATGTTTCTTAAAATCAAATGCATTGCTTATTTATATACAGAAAGATGGACAACAATTTATAAAACGACAAGCATAAAAGCTGTTAAGATGTTGTGTGGGTCTTAAACTCTTAACTGGTTTTGACTATGTAACAAGGAGAAACAAAATGAAATCCAGTGATGGTGGTGGAAGGCGCATGGGCACACCGATCAACTCCGGTTGGATTGGCTCCACCCCCTCGTGCACTTTGCTTTCATCATTAGTCGCATGCCTTGACCCAAATCACACTTCATTAGTATCACTTTCTATACTTATTAAATATCACCGGCCCTTTCTTTATATTTCCTCAATTCTTTATTCATGTAAACATGTATGTACTTTGTAAAAGCTACAAATGTACATATTATTGTATTCATATCCGTACACTTATACTCGTTGTATTGTTAATTTAATACCATAAAGTCAATTATCTAGTTGGATCCTTATTTGATCATTATATTTCAATAATGCATCTAATTAATTCAGTTAAGAAGTGAAGCCCTACTGGAGTTCTACCGAACTTCATAGCCTATAAAAATAATCGATCAAGATATGTCCAAATACTTATGATATGTTTGAGGAATGTTATTATATGGCACAAGGAGAATGTTGATAGTATTCATTTTATCTAAGTTTTCTTACTATCTCGTGGCGTTTTGATACCGAGCTACTTAATGAACTCTCAGTATTCACTACGTTACTTAAATCGGATATGTTATATATGGGCTCGTACATCTGTGTGTTAATTCCTAAATAATAAGCTTTCAATATAATCATCTTTAGCTGATACAAGAATCTCTGTAAATATGCCTACAATAACATATATGCATCGATACATATTAAAAAGAATAAGATCAACTATGACATTATCAACCTTTCTTGCATGCTACTAATTCGAATGAAAGTTAAAAAGACAACTTTTTCATATGTTAAATTGCAATTGCTTGATATTTTGTACTCCGTATATATTTGTTACAGACAAAACAAGATAAGATGGAGCCCTAGCTAAAAAACACATCATTGAAGTCCCATTATGAGCCAACCATAATTTTGTAACACACTCGTAAAAGCATCCACCATAAGAGGTTTATAAAAAGAGCTAAAAGCTATGAAAAGGTTTATGTTTTGTTTCAATCATAGTAAGCTTGTGGTTTATATCTGTGTGACATGAAGAAGTCCAAGGTCCTAGACCTTTTCATAATTTAATGCAAGTATTATGGTTGAACATTTGATATAATTATAAAAAGTTTATACATAGTGGTAATAGGTTTATAGTTTATAAATTAATGATTTAACATGTTACAAACCTATTTAAGAGATTACCATCGTGGATGCTATAAGTTTAACAAGCCATATAGACGTTCATACTAGCAAATACTTTAGTTCTTTTTTAATCGTAACATCATTTTTATTTTTTAGTGTGCTTACTTAGCTTATGGGCCCACATATAGTGAAAGAGTAGTATATATATATCCCCCTTAACCTTACTCTCCACAACCACTTCTTACTTAACTCATCGAACCCTCTTGTGTTCTCCTTGAGTGTTTTACGTAACTCAAACTCGATGGCAGAACCCGGTGGTGTCACGATCACTCAGAAGTTAAAAGGATGGTTTCCGGAGAGGGTACAATTGCACGTAGCCATGCTGTTGTTACAATTTGGTTACGCCGGTTTCCATGTTGTCTCAAGAGCTGCCCTTAACATGGGCATTTCTAAGATTGTGTTCCCAGTCTACCGCAACATCCTAGCCTTTCTTCTCCTACTTCCTTTCGCTTATTTCCTGGAAAAGTTCGTCTTTTTGTCTCATGTTATTTGCTTATGATCATATGATTTGAGTTATTTTAGTCAGTATTATATATCTTTAAGACTATGAGTTTAAGTTTCGTTTTCTCATTTTGTTTCGATCAGGAAGGAGCGCCCACCAATTAATCTCAATTTCATGATACAGTTCTTTCTCCTTGCCATCGTCGGGTATGATCTTTATTTGAAGTCTTGCAACTTCAGTATATATACTTTGAATAAGACTTGAAAAGTATATAGTGAAGTAAGTTGCTAAAATAAGCAACAATATACTACTACTAATTATGGGTCTTTTTCCATTTCAAAGTTGCATAGTTTTTTATAACTTGTTTTTGTGTAACATATTCATATATCAGGATTACTGCAAACCAAGGTTTCTACTTGTTGGGATTAGACAACACTTCACCAACGTTCGCCTCAGCCATTCAAAACTCCGTTCCCGCCATCACATTCCTCATGGCAGTCGTTCTCCGGCAAGTTCCCAAATCTCGTGCATAAAACATAGGATTAACTGCACAAACTAATAAACTTCATAGCTTTACAAAATAACTTAACAACAAATATGTTTACCAATAATTTCAACATACTTTTCACATTAAGGAAATAAGAATTTTAAATATATGTTATCTACTTTTAGTATCTTTATGAATATAAGTTTCCGTAAACTATAGATTAACATTGAGATTATGTATAATCAGATTAGAAAAAGTGAGACTAGACCGAAAAGATGGTATATCAAAAGTGGCAGGAACCTTTTTCTGCATAGCCGGTGCATCAGTGATCACTCTATTCAAGGGACCCGTGATATACAGCCCGTCCCCAACCCTAAACGCGGTCAGAGAGATGTCCCCAGTGTTGCAGTCGCTTGGAGACGCCAATGGGAAAAGCTGGACCCTTGGGTGCTTGTTTTTAATCGGACATTGTTTGTCATGGTCAGGGTGGCTCGTGTTGCAAGCACCCGTGTTGAAAAAGTATCCAGCTAGGCTTTCGTTTACTTCGTACCAATTATTCTTTGGGATACTTCAGTTTATAGTGTTGGCTGGTTTTATGGAGCGCGACTTGAACGCTTGGCTCATTCATACCGGTTCAGAGCTCTTTAGCGTGTTCTATGCGGTAAGTGGATGCCTATTGTGATGGGGTTGACTCGGATCTTGTTTACGAGCAGACCACAACTTGCTTACATGGAATTACATAAGTTCAAACAATTTTGTTTTTTGAAAATTAACTTTAAAGGAGTTCAAAAAAAGATTCACACTACTTATTTGGCCCAATAAAACCAAAACGTGCCCAAAACATTTTTTGTTTCCTTTTCCATGAACTTGTAATATATTTAAATTTTCAAAATGATCACAGGGAGTGGTAGCATCAGGAATAGCATTTGCGGTACAAATTTGGTGCATAGACAAAGGTGGTCCTGTTTTCGTGGCCTTGTATCAACCGGTTCAAACCCTCGTTGTTGCTCTCATGGCTTCTGTTGCTTTAGGCGAAGAGTTCTACTTGGGAGGGTATGTTTGAAAACTATTTATAAATTGTAATCATTAATGTCATATATATTAAAACATAAACATGAAGTCTCATAAATTGCAAATGTTTCTTGTGTAGGATTATTGGAGCAGTCTTGATTATAACAGGATTGTATCTCGTGTTATGGGGAAAGAGTGAGGAGAGGAAGTTCATGCTACAAAAGCAACCACCATTGATCCAATCTCCTACGGACCATGGAATATCAAGAACAACAAGCCACAACAAATCGTCAATCGTTCAACCTTTGTTGTCTCAATCGAACGAAAATGTTTGATCAACATAAGCCTAACCTTTTGGGAAAATGGAAGTTACTATGCCTCTCTATTATGTTAAAAGGGGAAAAGCAAAGTGTGGTGTGTTTTTTTTTTTTTTCAAAAGTATCATTCTAGTTGAGATTTTGTTTGTTAAATTAATGATGATGCTGATCAACCTTTCACTTTAGAAAAAGTAAGGGGAAAAAAGCCCAAGGATGTGATGATTATTATGCATGATCAACCAAGAATATGCTTTTTATTAGTCTATTACTTTATGGGTATTGTACTAATTCTGCATCACTTGTCTACATTATGCATTTAAATTTGAGTTTTGTATTAGTTTCAGTCTCCTTGATGTTATGGGTTGATGAACCTTTAAGGGTCATTTAAGAATTTTTCAATGAAAATGCATCCATGTCGGTTTTTATGATAATTTAAGGTTTCTTACCAAATGTTATGTAAAATTTAGTCTCTTAGATTCTTATAAATTCACAAAATTTCATGTCTCAATGTCATTTTGCTATTAACTTTGTGGTTAAATGGTTTGAGGATGGTTGTTTGACATATCAACATGTTCTTACAATAAGTAGGACATTTCCGAAAAAACAATGAACATATAAAATAAGGGAATTGCTACACTCACTCACATTTTACAAAAAAATTCTCACACAATGAGTTGGCATGCATCTTACCCACTCATGTGAGAGTTGGTCAATTTAATGCTCTCACATGAGTGGCTAAGATGCATGCCAACTCATTTGTGTGGGAAAAATTTTGTAAATTGTGAGTGAGTGTAGCATTACTCATAAAATAACCTGAAAACCCGAATTTGTTTTGAAATCGGTTGATCAACATCATCCTTTCAAACCGGTTTGTTTATTTAATTTGTTTTGAAATCGGTTCCAAACCGAATTAATGATGATGCTGATCAGCCTTTCACTTTAGAAAAAAAACAATGAACATATAAAATAACCTTTCACAATGAAATATAAACCAAATTTTCAAACCAAGTTTGTTTGTTTAATTTGTTTTTAAATCGGTTTCAAACCAGTCGACTGCCGTACTTCCTCCTCTTGTGGAGTATTAAAAAAAACGGATCTATTAAAACCAGTTTATGAACCGGTTGATGTAAACCGATTACCGGTTAGTTCCGGATCCGCATTTTCTCTCCCAAAACTAGTTTCAAACCAATCCGGTTTTGGGTCAAACTAGTTTGTTGACTTTTTGACTCGATTCAATCCGGTTTTGAAACCGAACCGGTTTGGCCGAAAATCCGGTTTGTACACCTCTACTATATGGTACATTTAACGGTTCTCATTTTTTGAATCAATGGTTCTGTTTGGGTTTCAATACAAATATGGTCCAGCCTTATATTGTGTTACTACAGTCCTAATCATGGCAACACAAGTTACCAGTCCTTTTCAGTTTTGGGCTTGTTCGGCCCAAATAGGCCCATAAAATGATAGAAGTAGTGCACTTTCAAAAGAAGTTCCATTTTTAAGCTCTTTGATATAATTGCCTAATTGGTTCGTTTATAAATAAACAAGATTTACATTGTAGTATTAAATTCTAGTATTGCTAATATAAGTATTAACATATACACTATGCATAAGTCTGCATTTAGTTCCATTGAAGAATCACCGAATGGATCTTAAGCACCAAGGGATATCCAATTTTTATCAATATCAGATCAACACATAGATCCGGATGACACATAAGCCGAACAGCCGTGTTGACCATTATGGCGTGGCAAAGACCACGTGCCAAAGGTAAGCACTCTTTTATCCAACATACTCCCTTTTGCCCAACGGTTTCTCTAAGGACCGAACGTGCGCCGCCTACCCGGATATCATGGGATGTGGCCCCCCACGTGAATGTGCCAAGGTAGTCAAGTACAGTGATTGAGGTGGTATAAATACAACCACCTTAATCGGTTTTAGGGAACACCATTTATTGCTCATTTACTTTGACATTTATTCAGCCATTCGACTTTGACCTGTACTTACTCTAACGCTGGAGCTTGGTCTTAGAATCAAACCCAAGGCGAGGCTAACACATGTCTCATTATTGTGTTAGGTGCATTGAGGACGTCATCCGCCATGTCCGAAGAAACCTGCACACTGCAAACAAATGGAGCAGTTTACTGCTTCTAGATTGACACAAGGTAGTTGTGGATTCACTATCCCATGGTGTGGTCTTTGTCGTTTTATTGGACCATTCTTTGTTATTTATGCCGAACAATTTACCAACGTAGTCTTCCTTAAGGTTGATGGGAACTGTTGGTATTCAGGTCATGATAATTAATGATTGCTTGGATAATTCTTAAATCGTGTATAATCCATTTTCTGAATACAATATTTCGACCCTATTTGGTGCCTTGGGTCACACAAAATTCGTGTATGGGATAAGACAAGAACACAATCAATATCTAGGCACAAGAAATTGAACAAAACTTGAAGAATATTTTATGTGTTATTATGATTATTCACGTTATCTATGAAAGACCAAAATCATTGATGCGTGGGAATTGCACCAGGCTTTACCTCTCGAGCGATCTCGAGAAGCTTACAACCCCCACCAGGCAGTGTGTCTGATCGTTGTAGTATAGTATAGTGACAAGTACCGTGGGATTGATCGTTCAACTCAGGAATAGTGTCGCTAGGATTAGAAAGCCTAAGAACTAGGTATAGAGATGAGGGATGATTCTTTTTGTATTTTTATATTTCATAAAAGCAAGTAAAAATCTCGGGTTTTTAGAGGAGTGGGCGGAATTAGTTGCTAGTCAACTAACCCAATAACTAAGATGCAATCAAAATAAAATGACAAAAATGTAAATTAAACTAATAGTGTGAACAATAGATGGGAGAATTGTGTTTACTTAGATTTCACTACTCCCTAGATATCTTTTACAAGTTAATTGATTGTTACAGTTGCGTGGATGACGGGTTATATTCCTTAATACCAATCATGGGGTGGCGTACTTACCTCCCCAATTCTATAAGCTCCTACTTCACTCTTATGTCGAGCCTGCAAAAAGCTCCTAACATGGGATCACTAGAATTCGCTCATGCATTAAATACAACTATAAAAACCTAGTACACATCGGTTCATGTTTCTTAAGACGTTCAAGCAAGTTACACAATGGAGATCTGCCAGTTTTCTTAAGCCTAACATTGAAATCATTCATCCATTACAACTATAAACAAGCAATCAACCTATAATCAACATCTAGGTTTCATTACATCTAAGCAAACACACAAGAGATCTAGCCTAGCATGTTAAAATCAAGACAAGCCTAAGATATATTCAAACAACACATAGACATATTGAATGAATTGAAAGGACACTTATCTCAATTGAACATGAAGGGTTTCAAAGGGTGAAAACCCTTGAAAATACTGTAAAAGTCGTATTACGGTTTATTAAGTTCGACCCTAAAATTCTCCTCTTTTTAGAATGAAAATTACAAAGACTATATATAGATTTACTAAGGTGACGGCGTCAAGAAGAAAGTTCTGACGTCGTCAACCCGCCGCTAAAAATATTCTCGGATTGCCTAGATCCAGATCTGACGCGGTCATGTGTAATCTTGTTCTGGGCCGTCACCACATTTACTCTTGACAGCCATGTTCTGACGCCGTCACGTTTTCTCTGGGCCGTCACCAAAATTGCTCTTGACGCCGTCATAAAAACCTTCTTGACGCCGTCAGGTACTGTTCCCAGCAAGGAAAATCAAGACTTTGCCGTTTTCTTCACTTTTATGCTCCAAAAATGTCCAAAATGCTTCCTTTTCCAGAATTCACTCCCAAAGTACCTAAAATCACAAAAGGAACGATTTAGGGCAATATTTGATCAAATAAATTCGAATTCCGGCTTAAATGACCCCCTAAAAACGGATCATTTTTCTCCTCATCATATACCCTTACACTTCAGATTTGCTTATCCTCAAGCAAATGCGCTTTTATTCTAATCAAAATACAAGTTAGGGGTCATTTAACACTAATATAAAAGTAATTACAACAAATAATCGTTCCACTAAAGACCAAAGACAAGCACGGAGGTCATATACTAGCACCTCACAAATAGTGTTTAGATACTCACATCTCTCGGGTGTAATAAAGTATATATCACAAAATGGAAATGGGAAACATCTCTCACTACCTGTCATAGCAAAATAGATTACCATAGGCTTGGGAAAGGATCAAACCTCCACCACATGGTGTAAGCACCTAGGATAAACTATCAAAGAAGTCTTTTAAAGGGTTGTAACGTTAGGTGTAGCGATATGGAACACACGGTTTTGTTGGATATAGGCAATCTTTACTGGTGGCGAGTTAATAATCTTGGTTAATTACATATACAATATGGTGTTGCTAAGCCAAGACTAGACTCGACTTAAGCTAATAAATCAAAAATAACAAAAACATAAAATAAACATAGAATGAAACGGGATGGTAGTCCGTATGTTTTTTCTCTTTTTCTTTTTTTCTATTTTTTTTTTCTTTTTCTTAATTTTTTTTTTTTTTTTTTTTTTTTTTTGCATACACTCTTACCCTACCATCCAAAATAATACATCATAGGGAATAAACATTCCCCTTACACTTGAATTTTTACATACTTTACAATAAACTAATCTAGTGACTCGAATTAAGATAATCAAAACACTTGAAGTACTTTTAAGATCACCGTACATATGGGGGTAATAATATGATGTTCTTCCCCATTACTCCATATGGGGGTAACAATAGTAAATGTTTTTCCTATCAAATCTAAAGGCGAACCTCACATATTTGGGTGGAAAATTTTTTTGAATGGTACGGTTTTGTGCTAGTCATACGATCTCTTATCCATGAGACGCTTGCTAAGGCTAAAATTTCACTCCTAAATGTTGTAAAAAAATTTAAATTTGGCGCTAAAATTACATTAACAAGTATTTCTCTTAGTTTTATTACACACCTACCTTCAAACAAACAAACTCAAGTGCAAGTGTATCCTATAAGGTATCATCATTTACCATCCCCTTACACTTAGGATGAACATTGTCCCCAATCACTAGAACAAAAACTGGAATTGGTTACACCAAATATGTGTGACGATATACATATAGTCACACATGGTTTTTTTTCGTGTGTGTGACTAAAGGTGGTGTGACCATAGGGTACCTACGGTCACATGTTTTGGTTCTTTTTAGTCTCACTTACAAAAGAGTAACCAAAACGTTAAAATGTGTGACTAAATAGGTACAATTTTAGTTGGATTAATCAGCTTTGTGTGACCAAAAACTCTTATAGTCACACGAAGCATTTTCTTTTTGTATATTTAGTCACATACAATTAACCATAAAGTGGCCAAAAGTGTTAATAAATTTGACCATATGGTGTGGAAAGAGAAGAAATGTATGGTTTGTGTGACTATAGATCATCCAATTGCCACATAAATTTAGTTTCCGTGTGGCCTTTTGTACCATTTAGTCACACAAATCATTTTTCTTTTGGGTATTTAGTCACATACAATTAAACATAAGGTGACCAAAAATGTGAATAAGTGTGACCATATGTTCTTTAAAGTGAAGAAATGTGTGTTTTGTGTGACTATTGATCATCCAATGGCCACGTGAATTTTATTTTTGTGTGGCATTTTGTTACATTTAGTCACACAAAGCATTTTTCTTTTGGATATTTTGTCACATACAATAAATCATAAAGTGGCCAAAAGTATGAATAAGTGTGACCATATGGTGTTTAAAGTGAAGAAATGTGTGTTTTGTGTGACTATTGATCATCCAATGGCCACATGAATTTTATTTTTGTGTGGCCTTTTGTACCATTTAGTCACACAAATCATTTTTCTTTTGGGTATTTAGTCACATACAATAAATCATAAAGTGGCCAAAAGTGTGAATAAGTGTGACCATATGGTGTTTAAAGTGAAGAAATGTGTGTTTTGTGTGACTATTGATCATCGAATAGCCACATGAATTGTATGTTTGTGAGGCCTTTTATAACATTTAGTCACACAAAACATATTTCTTTTGGGTATTTAGTCACATACAATTAAGCATAAAGTGGCCAAAAGTGTGAATATGTGTGACCATATGGTGTTTAAAGTGAAGAAATGTGTGTTTTGTGTGACTATTGACCATCAAATGGCCACATGAATTGCATGTTTGTGTGGCCTTTTGTAACATTTAGTCACACAAAGCATGTTTATTTTGAGTATTTAGTCACATACAATTAAGTATAAAGTGGCCAAAAGTGTGAATATGTGTGACTATATTGTGTTTAAAGTGAAGAAATGTGTTTTGTGTGACTATTGATAATCCAATGGCAACATGAATTGTATGTTTGTGTGGCCTTTTGTAACATTTAGTCACACAAAACACATTTCTTTTGGGTATTTAGTCACATACAATTAAGCATAAGGTGGCCAAAAGTGTGAATAAGTGTGACCATATGGTGTTTAAAGTGAAAAAATGTATGTTTTGTGTGACTATTTACCATCCAATGGCCACATGAATTGTATGTTTGTGTGGCCTTTTGTAACATTTAGTCACACAAAGCATGTTTGTTTTGGGTATTTAGTCACATACAATTAAGTATAAAGTAGCCAAAAGTGTGAATATGTGTGACCATATGGTGTTTAAAGTGAAGAAATGTGTGTTTTGTGTGACTACTGATAATCCAATGGCCACATGAATTGTATGTTTGTGTGGCCTTTTGTAACATTTAGTCACACAAAGCATGTTTCTTTTGGGTATTTAGTCACATACAATTAAGCATTAGGTGGCCAAAAGTGTAAATATGTGTGACCATATTGTGTTTAAAATGGAAAAATGTGTATTTTGTGTGACTATTGATCATACAATGGCCACATGAATTTTATGTTTGTGTGGCCTCTTGTTACATTTAGTCACACAACGAATTAAGCAAACAGCGATCAAAAGTATTAATAAATGTGACTATATGCATCTTTTAGTCACATTTAATAAATCAATATATATCAAAACAAATTCAAATACTCGTATATATCAAAACAAATTCAAATACAATAAAATTGAAATGTATATAACTTAACCAAAAATAAAATTGTAATGTCGTACATAATAAAATTCTCAATAATTTAAAGACTTCTGACTCTTCTTCTTAGCTTGCCTTTGCATGGCATCACTAGAGACGTAAACGTTTTTGCGCTTCGTTTGTAATTCAGGTGCAGTTTTGTTCTCACCAATCATTTGTATGGTACTTGGTGGTGTTGCCTGTAGGAAACAAAAGCCGAGTGTATTAAACACTTTATTAAATATGAAGAATTATATATATGTAGGTTGATAAAACACATGTATGTACCTTTGGATCCAAAACCACTTGATACTTTGGCCATGCAAAAAAACCACCTATTGATCCTCAAATTCCTTCTTTCAAGCAGCTTCACGACAAACATGCTCTTCTTCGTGCTGATCCAATGTTTCTTCCAACCGAAGCACCTAAAAATGAATTTATCAAAAACACACACACACATATTAACATTATGACTCCATGAACAACTAATATGCCATCTTGTAACAAGCTGTTATAAAACCAAGATGTTTATTTAAGTGTACATGTTATGAAAGTTGTTGTTTATCTCTAAACAAGCTGTTGTGAAATCAAATGAGATATTCAGTTTGTGAAATCCATAAAACAGTATACATTTTAAGCTATAGAACAAGTTGTTCAATATGAAGGACATGCGATAAGACCTTTGGCAAGGACGCTCATAAACCATAATCATTAACACGATAATGAGGATAAAAGAAATTAGTGTTTAGTCACAAACCTTCAGAAGTCTGGCCAGGAATTATCTCACTTCCACACCTAATCATGATTGTATCTTCAGTTGGAACATTAGTCCCATCAACAAAAATCAAATTTGAACTGCATAAGCAAAGACAATTACTCGTGTGAGGTAACCTATTATATATGTACCTGACCCTTTTCGACACATACCAAATATTTCATGTTTCCACCCATTACCTAGCCCGCCCTTATGCCACCTCTACATGCAACAAACTTAAATGACAGCAGTTTAGCACTTGGAAATTGTAGCATATAGCGAATTAACAGTTGAGTTTGCTAATGAACCTGTTTTTAAGGCCATCATTAACCTAGAATTTTAGTCAATTACAAGTTCTATAAAGGTACCAAGCTCTGGTTAATGTGGGTACACACTAGATACGGTGGAAAAGATGAAAGCATATAATGAGTAAAAGATAACAATGAGTGTCCATACATTTACAGAGAAAGCCATAAGTATTCATACTACTTGGATGCATGCTAATAATACAACAATAATCTCATATTTATGTACATATGCATATACATCATATCAATGACCTGTTGGCAACACCTATTGTACATAATTATTAATTAGAAGAACTATGAGAACACCACAAGGTACTATTAAAGTACGCGGATATTAACAGTCTAAAGAAATTGCTAAAGTGGGATAATTCACAAATAGGCTAAACTCATTGCATAAAAAAAAGGTTGCTGTTTTTGGTCTAGTTTCTATTTTAGATAACCAGTTCTTTTGGCCAAAAGAACCCAACGAAGTTTAAAACAGATTAATCTATACTATTATATAAATCATTTAAGTTGTGGAATCCACCAAAAATTAAGGTAAGGAGCTCCAATTATGGAGTGACATGTTTCACTTCTCAACAAAAAAAATCACCTTTATTTCCAAATTGAAATATTTTTTTTTTTTTTTTTATCATCTAATTTCAACATATTTTCTAAAATTTTATGCTCTTTAATTCAACATCAATTTTGATATATTTTTATTAGTTTTTAGTTTTTACATTTTTAGTTGGCTTATTTTATTTTGATTCAAATTTTTTACAACTTTAACCTTTATTTCAATCAATACAATCTTGATTCGTCAAAATCATATACTTTTGGGGGGGGTGTTTGATGGGTAAGAGATTGCGAGGGTCTTTTTCTATGAGGGAATAATTATGTCACAGGAAAGCTACGAGAAACCCAAGCAAACACATATACATTCGGAGTGTTGTAAAACGAATTCACTGAGTGGGTAAGGAAATGTGGGGAGAGTTAGGCTAGTAATTCATTTAATATATTTATAATATAACTATATTTATCGCCGCCGCTGTGCACGGGTATCCAACTAATAAAATGACGACATAGCTAGTGTTGGTAACTTTAGACATGTTGACTTTTTAAAGTGACGCCTAAAAACCATTTATCATAAGTAATTACCTCAAATAAATACTTTTTAAACATTGATGGTTTTTCTGGCCTAAAAAAATGTTCGCTATAATGATTAAAAATCAGACCAAAGTTAGTTACCATTATTCTTTTATGCAATTCCCCTAAACAAAATATAAATTTTAATTACAAAAGAATAGAGAAACAGAAAGACAGACCTCCACTTTGCGTAGCTCACTAAGGAGAGACTCGGATGGGTTGGTAATAGTCACAATTACATAAGAACGCTGCCAACGAGACAGAAATGAGTCATGGTTATAACTATGTTATTTTAGGCAACTGCACCAGGACAAATAATTATACTTACATAAGCATCAGTAATTTTCCGAAGTTCCAATTGCATATTACCCAAAGTTGATAGCACTTTTCCTGCAGGGAATCAATAATATCTCTATAATCATCATACTCAAAAAAATTCAAAAGGCCAGAAAGGAATTACTGAATATAAGAAAGCGATGCAAAATTAACAGTCGTGATTGTTATTTGTTGCTGAGTATAGCAGATAATCAAACATGTCTAGTTACCACTTTCAGCATCAGCATCCACAACATTTTTCTCCAGCAAACAGCTCCCCGTTTCATTTAGAGACTCCAAAAATTCTGAGAAACAATAAATAATTAAGACTTTTAATTTAGAACCCATAACGCCTTTCAAAAAAAAATTAGAACCCATAACAGAACAGAATTTAGTTACAGCTATTCTCATGAAAAGAGTGAGAAAGAAAAGGTTAATTCAGCATGATACCTCAAGGTGGGACCCATCATCTGAATGACTAGATGATGAGTTCTCTGATGGTGATCCAACATCATTGAGCCCGTTTTGCTGCTTAATACTCACATTTTCTTGGCATTTGAACTTTCATCAAAGTCCTGGATCTGCACTCAGTTAAGCACAGTAAAAAGGTAAAACAACTACTACTTTATGATTAAAACCGATAAAACATTATTCAAGAATACATACAAGAGCGGCCTGATTCTTCAAGTCCTCCAAGAGAAAGAGAAATCGGTGCACGCATTTCCTGTCATCATAGTAAGAAAAATATATCTTTCGGAATTATGGGTATAAGTTATGAAGATCCGGTTCTTTAAACTAAAAAACCACATTTAATATGAGATTTACTATCCAGTTAATGGTTCAACATTCCAAAACACAGCCTGACAACCAGTATACATAAACACATACATGCCTCAAATAATATAACCAGCGAAAAAGTTAACGAAAATATGTATTTTTGAAACCGAATTCTGATTTTGCACACCTATCCTTGTGTGAATTCAAGTGACTAAGTAACAAAATGATCTTGTAGAATAGGGATACTCCCAACATACATTACAATGTGTAGCCAGAAAAGAACAAATACATCTAACGGTAATCCATTTTGATAGGGTCATTTACCATCTTACTCTCGTTTGGCTTAGCTTAAAGCCACTGCGGAAACAAAGGGATGCTGCTGTCTAGAGCTCCATGATCTGTATTATATCACGCAAACAGGGTAAATCGTTAGAACTCGAGCAAAAAAGAAAAAGATAAAAAAGGAAACCGTGAATAAAACAACCCACCTTTCGAATCATCTAGCGAACCCATCACCTTATCATCATCATTAGCTTGCACTATAAAATAAACCATAACATGTTAATGAAAACATTGATATGCAGTTAATCAATAATATCTAAAACTAACAAAGAATCCAATTCCAACATGCCTTTTGGATTCATTAAAATCAACTACTTAGTAACATAAAAAGAGTAAAAATAAAATTGTAGATAAGTAGTAAGAATGAAGAGAAAAAAGCATGATCTAAAAAGTGGATCCAAAGTGACATGATACATTCAACTAACTTATTTAAGCTTAAAATCAATAAGTTAATAATAATAAATGAAAATGAGAAAAATGTTACAAAAGAGAGTAGGTACCTTTATGAACAAGTTTGAGATCGTCAGGACGATTAAGCTTTGCTATTGCCGTCAGCCATCGGATATTCAATTCACAACTTGAAAAAACAAGAATAAGATCCGGCATTTACTTAAGATTTAAAGCTAAAGAAAGATTTGATTCAATCAATTATTATTTAGGATTAGGGTTTTTAAATCGAATTGATTTTGGGATTGGGTTTCTTAGCTGCTATTATCAAAAAGAGAAATTGTTTTTGTTTGTTTGTTGTTCGATTCGATTTGATGATGAGATAAAACCAAATACACCAGGCACCCTCTCAAATGTTATGTATATGATTATGATGATCTTCTTTCGATTAGATGTGAGATCTGAGGAAAAAAAGATAAAGATGGGTGGAGGGGAAATTTGATTTTGGGTGAAAATTTTAGGGCGGGCTTGTGAAAAGATTTTATTTTGGGACATATAAATTTAACACATCAAATATCTTAATCTTTATTTTTATTAGGGACGGAAATGAGCCGAGCCGCTCGTGAAATGCTTGAGATTATATCAGTAAAAAGCTTGAATGAGCCGAGCTTAAACGAGCTCGAGCATAAGTTGCAACTCATCTATCAATCGGGCTCGATCCTGAGTTTTACATACAAAACTTGATTGAGCTCACGAGCCTAATTGACACTATGATATTTTACATATGAAACATATATTAAATGTTATGCATTTGTATTATAGGTGAACTTATTAACAAGCTTATTAACGAGCTCAAAATAGATATATTACGAGCCAAGCTCGAGCCAAACTTTAATTTTTTATTTTTGAATCACATAAACGAGCCGAGCTCGAGCCAATCCCAAACCCATATAACATACATGTACCATGAGCCGAGCTCGAGCTTAACAAATAAACAAATTAATACAAAAATGAAAGCTTAACAAAATAAACAAATTAATACAAAAACTTGACAAGGTGATCTTTTTGTACATGTTTATTTGTTAAAAAAAAATTGAGATTATATGTCTTAAGTTATCAGGGCACAAATTAATATAGACGGGCTAAAAGTGAACAAACGAACATAAACGAGCTAAAGTAAAATACCGAACATTAAATTATTATTATGTGGTTTTACAAGAGATATGGATACTAGATTACTGTTTTAGGCAAATTCCTCTTTTCAAATGTAACTGGGTTAATCACAGAGCTGGTGGTGTGAAACGCGATACTACTCTTGGGTATACATTGGTTGACCTAAATAATTTAGGCCACAAGGTTGATCCGTTCATATTAGCCTCACAAACACGACAAGTGTTTTATGTGAAAGACCAGATAGATAAAAATTTGTCTATTGTCTTTAAGAACACCTCCCAATAATTACAAAGATAAGTATGACGAAGTCGATGAGGAATTTAGTATCTTCGGTCATTTATAAAACTTTAGTAGTAAAACACGTGTCTATAATGCAAAAAGAAACAAAAAAAATCAAAAAGTTTAAGTAATTTATAAAACTTTAGTAGTAAATTTAAATTAATGTTATACTATAATAGAATTTACAATCAATTCTAAAACTTAAACAAGAACCATACTTTACTGTTGTGAGACAGTATTTGCCCAAATGTGTGAAACTTGTGAAGTTGTGTGTTGCTCTCCTTTTATAGAGATTCTTGTACGGTTTAGAGATAAACCTTTTGAGGATGATCAACGGCCGTCAGGGAGCCAAGTGTTGATCATCTAAGAGCAAACAAGGAGGACATGTGTTATGCGCTCCTTGACTCGTACAAACTGGTGTATGTCGTGCGTCCATATTGCACAGTGCCAGATTGTACATTTTAACCGTTAATGGGCCAGGGAAATGAACTTGATTCGAGTGTGTGTTTAGTGAGCTTGCACCACTAATATTGATCACCTATCATCTTTATAGACAGAAGTGAATAAATAGTAGTGTTCGTAAATTTTAATAAGATTATGAATTTAGAAAATACCCCTTGTAATCTATATTTTCTTAATAGCCACATCTGTTGTTGTTGTGGTGGTGGTGGTTGTAGTCGTAGTGGTTGTGATAGTGTTAGTAATGTAATGGTAGTAGTCGTGGTAGTAGTAGTCATTATGGTAATCTTGGTGGTGGTGGCGGGGCCTATATCAGCAGTGTGGTTATAGTGGTAGCGTTAGTAGTATTGTACTACTTTTTTTTCTTTATTTATTTTTTTTTTTTTTTTTTTTGCACATTAAAATTAATACTTTATTAAGAATTAGAAAACATTACATTAATAATTCAAATAAAACTAAAAACACTCCAATAAATATTAAAAACTTAAACTAATAGTTTAAATTATATTTCTCCTTTATCGATTAACTGCTCAACAACATGTACGCTGAAGATTCCGAAGGAACAGAAGGAGGATGACACTTTTTTTTAGCTTTGTTCTGGACCGTTAGTTGAACTTCCTGAATCTCTTCCTCTTCAAAATCATCAACTGCTTTGTTGAGATTAAAACCACCATGTGTTGAAGTCCAATGTGTTGTGTAAGGTGGTAACGATATCTTTGACTTTTTGTTTTCAACGACTTTGTTTTTGTAAAATTTTAGCATTTTTATCTCAGTCAAACTTTTATGTCATCTCAAAAGTTTTCACGGCTCAATAAATGTGACGCTCTGACCGTACATTGTCTTATATTCGACTACCACTTGCTCGAACATTAATTGGTCATTTTTGCGCCACTCTAGTTCATCCGTTTTACATTATCGTGAATCGCACAAAATTGACCAACTTTAGGCCGTATCTGATTTATCCATTTGCGCTGACACAATCGTATCCTCTTCTCGATACTCCCCATTCCCTCTCATATTAACCCAGTACAATCATTTAAAACGAATGAATCAATCATGGCCATCCATTTTTTGATTAAAAAAAAAACAAAAAAAAAAAACAAAAAAAACAAAAAAACTTTCACCCTATTTTTAAACAATTAAATATCTCGCAAAACGTTATCATTACGCAAAATGAATCATACTACCGCGACGAGAATTAAATAATCTCTCTATAGACGGGTACTTCGATATACTTTCAATTTTTTTTTGATTTTTTGTTTAGTTACGTTTGAAAAATCACATGTGATTTATCAAATCAAACATGTGATTTATGAAATCACAATGATTTTTTCAGACGTAACTAAAAAAAAAACGAAAAAAAAATGTCGATAGTATATCGAAATACCCCGTCTACTAAAAGATAAAAAAAAAATACTCGTCGCGATAGTTTTTTTTTTTCACTTGACGATTTATCATTTCCATGATATTTTATTTTTAAAAAATGGCTATGCATTAAAACTTTTATGAGGTATATATATCAAAGAAATATAAAAATGAATTCCCTCGCTCTTCCCTCTATTTTTTTTCCCCAAAAATCAAATTAACCCTCCAAATCCATTTTTCCCCCTTCACACCATTTAACCCAGATCTAACCCTCAATTGATAACCTCCTTCTTGTAACCCTCTTTAACCGGCTTCCTTACTCCACTCTCACCCTCAACGCTATCTTATCTTGATCTCACTAGAATATTTTATTTTGTTTGGGTTTGCAGACATATATTTATATCATGCGAATGGGTTATATTCTGGGATTTGTGTTGTGACAAGCGGCAATGTGAAGTTGGATGCAAATAACAACATGGTTCGTAGTTATAATGTTAGGGAAATTATTTTGTTTCTTCATATGTTAGTACGTGCATATTCCAACTCTAAATGGGTTTGAGACGCAATGTGTGGTATAAACTTGTGTTCTATGTTTGATTGTACACTTCAAGAATTTTACAAGATGAAAACTTGATTATGTGACTATTATACTTTATCTCATGATGCACTTTGTTTGTTTTTAGATAACTCGTTTAGTTATACTGGTGCTTGATGTTGAAATTTATTAATTTTGTTTAAAATGTCGTTTAATGGTACTAGCAGTTAACAAATTGGATGGTTGATTTACATGACCATTCTTAGGCAAGAATATGGCTAATATGTTTCTTTAATTGTACATGATGAAAATTGTTCATGTACATGTAGCTAAAAAGATATTTGAATCGAAAGCTAATGTTTTGAAAGGCTTTAGTCTGGTGAGATAAGTTGATTAAGTTCTATATTTATTTTGCCTACAACAGATGCAAGTTGATATAGAAGTTTACTTCATGAATTATGCATATTGTATTATGAATAATTAAACGATCTGTGACCATATGTATCGATTTGTGACTACATTTAAATAATATGTGACAAAATATGATTCTATGATTTAGACACATAAATAAATACTTCATGTGACCATATATAACATCTTGAATTTAGTCACACAAACACTCAATGTGACTAATATCAAGGTTAATGATAAGTGAGTTCACATTTTGCTATAAATAATAGTCACATGAATATTTCACAATGTGACTATTTTGAATGTATTGGTCACATATAATACCCTTATAAAGTGGCAATAAACATAATTTAGATACAAATATGTGATATGGTGTGCCTATTGTAAAGCCTATAGTCACATTATCGTGCTACAATTAAATGTGACTATACACATTAGGTTTAAAGTGAAAGTGTGACTATTGTTCATCCAATGGCCACGTGAATTTAGTACCATCATTTACTAGCACAATGATAACATATTGCCACGTGTGGATCGACGTGACTTGGGTAATGAATCACGAACTGACTACTATTGAACCGACTGTGGAGGTGCTGTTATACGAAAATCCAAGTGAACTATGTTATGTAATAAGAGCTTGAGAATTGTCCAAGGATTTTAGGTGTTTTTGTTATGTTAGGGATGTATGTAACATTTCCTTTATGGCTCACTTTCTTAATAAATTTACCTTAAAGATAACAAAAATTGTTTGACATGTTATTTATGTGTATTTTATGTGGCCTTTGGTAACATTTAGTCACACAAAGCATGCTTTTAGGGTGTCTTCAGTCACATACAACTAAGCATAAAGTGACCAAAAGTGTGAATAAGTGTGACCATATGATGTTTAAAGTGAAGTAATGTGTATTTTGTGTGACTATTGATCATCCAATGGCCACATGAATTTTGTTTTTGTGTAGCCTTTGGTAGCATTTAGTCACACAAAGCATGTTTCTGGGGGTGTATTTAGTCACATACGAATAAACATAAAGTGACCAAAAGTGTGAATAAGTGTGACCATATGATGTTTAAGGTGAAGGAATGTGTATCTTATGTGGCTATTGATCATCCAATGGCCACATGAATTTTTTTTTTTTTTTTTTTTTTTTTTTTTTTTTTTTTTTTTTTTTTGTGGCCTTTGGTAGCATTTAGTCACACAAAGCATGATTTTGGGGGTGTAGTTAGTCACATAAAAGTAAGCATAAAGTGACTAAAACTATGAATAAGTGTGACTAAATGATGTTTAAAGTAAAAGAATGTGTATCTTTTGTGGCTATTGATCATCCAATGGCCGCATGAATTTGGTTATTGTGTGGCATTTGGTAACATTTAGTCACACAAAGCATGTTTTTGGGGGTGTAGTTAGTCACATACAACCTAGCATAAAGTGACCAAGAGTGTGAATAAGTGTGACCATATGATGTTTAAAGTGAAGGAATGTCTATCTTGTGTGTCTATTGATCATCCAATGGCCACATGAATTTTTTTATTGTGTTGCATTAGGTAGCATTTAGTCACACAAAGCATGATTTTGGGAGTGTATTTAGTCACATACAACTAACCATCAAGTGACCAAAAGTGTTAATAAGTGTGACCATATGCTGTTTAAAGTGAAGGAATGTGTATTTTGTGTGACTATTGATCATCCACTTGCCACATGAATTTGGTTTTTGTGTGGCCTTTGGTAACATTTAGTCACACAAAGCATGTTTTTGGGAGTGAATTTAGTCACATACAACTAACCATCAAGTGACCAAAAGTGTTAATAAGTGTGACCATATGGTGTTGAAAGTGAAGGAATGTATGGTTTGTGTGACTATAGATCATCCAATTGCCACATAAATTTGGTTTTTGTGTGGCCTTTACTAACATTTAGTCACACAAAGCATGATTTTAGGAGTGTATTTAGTCACATACAACTAACCATCAAGTGACCAAAAGTGTTAATAAGTGTGACCATATGCTGTTTAAAGTGAGTGAATGTGTATTTTGTGTGACTATTGATCATCCACTTGCCACATGAATTTGGTTTTTGTGTGGCCTTTGGTAACATTTAGTCACACAAAACATGTTTTTGGGAGTGAATTTAGTCACATACAACTAACCATCAAGTGACCAAAAGTGTTAATAAGTGTGACCATATGCTGTTTAAAGTGAAGGAATGTGTATTTTGTGTGACTATTGATCATCCACTTGCCACATGAATTGGGTTTTTGTGTGGCCTTTGGTAACATTTAGTCACACAAATCATGTTTTGGCTACACTTAAATAATGTGTGACAAACTGTTTAGTGTGACTATATGTACTGGATTTTGGCTACACTTAAATCATGTGTGACAAACTATTTTGTGTGACCGTATATGGCATTTGGTCATACTATTAGAAGCAAATGTGACTATGAGTTTAGTGTGACCATATATGGCATCAAGGTTACTTGTATTTGTCACACGTTCCAAATGCATATGTGACTAAATGATCTGGAACAAAATCACCAGTTATGTTTAGTCACATAAGGGTCGATTGTGTGGTAATAGAGGTCTTATGGTCACATTTTCGAAATGCTCATGTGTGACTAATTAGTAAATGCTGTCAATTTACCTACCTTCAGCCACACAAATATTTGAATGTGTGGTTGTTCCAAATCGACCATGTGTGACCATAGGTCATTTTTGTACTAGTGAATGTTCAATTAAAGAATGTAAAAGTGAAATAGGTAAAAGAATGAAATCAAATACTCCCCTGATTCGCTCGGTATGGATAGTGTGGTAATACGGTTAGATCTTCCTCCAAGAAATTGCACAATCCAAGCTTCCCTTCTAGAAATATAAATCATCTTTTTGTCATACATAACCTGTTAAACCTGAGAAAACAAAAAAGACAACCTCACGTAAAATTGGTGCCAATCTATATATACTAACAAATCCTAGAAAACAAAGTAAGATATAATGCTTGTGGAATGAATGTTTGCAGATTCCCTGGAGTTTATAAAACTAAAGATTCAACAAAAACTTTAAGACTCTGTTAGAAAAACAAAACTAGCAAAATTTCCAGATTTTTACATGTGACGCCGTCAGGAATTTCTTCCTGATGCCGTCAGAAGTGACCTGCAGAAATTCTTTACGTTAAGTTTTCGGAAAATTTCTGGAAAAACTTTGTCCTACTTCCTGGAAAATCCTGCAAAACATCATTATGACTCGATACAAGCATTTGACTCTAACAAATACGAATATACATGTTCATTTAATATTGTGGAGAATCATGATTGAGTTTGTTTCTTAAAAACATATTTGGGGTTTCCCCTTACACTTATGTTTTGCGAAATACCTTTGGATGAAGTTAAGACAAAGCCAAACGACAAAATAAAGTATTTTCACCATTTTAGTTTTGAAACATGATCTACCAACAATAAAAATAAAGCATGCATACGGAAACAAATAACAATCAAACAAATAAAAATCACACAAAGCATGGGTTGCCTCCCAAGAAGCGCTTTTCTTTATTTACGAGTCTTGTAGCTAAACTCAAGGACATGGGTTACTATGTGACCTCATCTCTCGAGATGATGTACCCCATATAGTTACGATCATTACTATCATGGTGGTGGTGTTTCAATCTGTCGATACTCGCAATCACCTCTCCTCCTCCTTTACTTCTCAAGTTAGCCATCCCATCTTGGCTTATGCCCTCAATTGTGAAAGGCCCATACCATCAGAGACTCGGTTTATCGGGAGGTATCGTTATCTCCAAGTGTCTTAAGAGTACTAAGTCCCCTTTTTCGAATGGTACATGGTTCCTCGTTGGTTGACTATGTTCAAACTCGACATGAACTTTGTTGCTTTTGCTTTTGCTTGCTTCATGTTTAGTTTCTTGGTAGCTTTTGATTCTTGCCTCCCATGCAAGTATCTTTTCCTGAACATGAATAAGTGATGTGTCAATGTTGTTTTTGAGCTTTCTCCCCATCAAACTTTCTTGTGCATATCGCGGGGTCATGGGAAAGCTAATATTTCTTTTTCCTGATTTAAGCTCAATTTTCCTATTTTCATACTTAATGACAGCTCTTGCGGTGGTGAGGAATGGTGCCCTAAGGATTACCGACATGCATCCACCCCCTTTATCATCGATGATCATCAAATCAACGGGATACATGAATCCCGCGACATTGACCAGCACATCTTCTGCGATTCCCAGGGGGTACACGTAAGAGTGTCCAGCGAATGATAGCCTAACACGAGTGGTGGCTGGCATTTTTGACGTTAGTTGGGTGTAGATAGTTAGGGGCATAAGATTTACTTTCGATCCTTGGTCGGCGAAAGCATTTAGACATTTCAAATTCCCGATGCTAACTGGTATCTCGAAGTTCCCACATGCCATCTACTTAGTAGCTACTTTTTGTACCAGTAGTTTCTCAAATATCGGTCCCCCAGGTAATGTATCATACTCATCTTTTCCCCTTTCCTCCTTCTCTGAACCCTGTTTGGAGGATTGGTTATGCCCGTCACCCTTTATCTAATTTGTTATGGTGCTTTCGTTTATATCATGTTTCAGGTAGTAACTTAAGGGCTGAGATTGTGGCGGTTCTTCTGTAGTTTGTTCCCTAGGGGTTTCTACTTCCTCCTTATCCGTATGGACAATTATGATGGAATTAACAAACCGGGTAGTGGGGGTGATGCTTTCTTTTCTCAGTAACATCCTTTCAGGGGTTTTCTGGTTGGCAAACTCCTCCATTAGGCTCATCATCTCATTCATTTTCTCTTGCATCTCCTCCTTTTGTTTATAAACTGCTTCCTCGGATCTAGCAAGCCGCTCAGAATGGGTTGCCATATATTCCCTCATTCTGGCTTTAAATTCCGGGCTAAGTTTCTCAGGAGGAGAATAAGGTGGGGCATAGTTTTGAAAGGTCTCAACATTCTCTCTAGAGGGTGACTCTGATAACGGCGTTGAAGTCATTTTCGAGACAGAATTGACAGCAGCCCGTCTAGGACTTAAGGGTCTCTTTTGTCTTTCCTCGAAATAGTCAACTTTTGCCTCAAGTTTGCAAAGGAGTTCATCAGAGATTTGATTAGTCCCTCCAGGTGTCGAGATTGCGTTGATGGCCGCTTTTATAGTGTGATTAAACTCCCATAACTCTTGATTATTGGCGGCAAGCTCGTCAATAATTGCCCAAGACTCCTCGGCGTTCTAATCATGCAATCTACCTCCTGCGGCTTTATCGATGGTACGTTTAGTGTGATAGTCGACATGGTCGTAGAAGATTTGAACTAATAACCAAAGATTTATACCATGATGAGGGACTTTGTGGAGTAGATCCTTGAAACGAGCCCATGCTTCGTAGAAAGTTTCACCTTGATTTTGTTCAAACATCAAGATGTCATTTCTAAGCATCGCAGTCTTCCCCGGTGGGAAGAATTGAGCAAGAAAACGAGTGGTGAGATCACCCCATGAGGTGATGGATCCCGCGGGGAAACGTTCAAGCCATTGACTAGCTTGATCACGTAGAGAGAATTGGAATAGGCGTAATCGAGTCGACTCTTTAGTTGTAACATCAAGGTCAATAGAATCTACGATTTTAAGGAAGTCCTTGAGATATTGATTAGAATCTTCAGAACGAAGTCCATGGAATGCACATCCGCTTTGCACCAACCGGATGGTGTCAAATCACAAGGGGGACACATTGGCTCCTTGGGTGAGCTCAATAGTGTTTCGATAGCCTTGGTGGCTAGGTCGGGAATACTCTCCTAGGGTTCGGGGCCTAAGAGGTTGGTTAGCTAGTGGTGGGTTTTGTGGGTGGTCTTGTTGTGGTGGGTTGATGGGTTCAAAGATGTTACCACCTTCCATGATGTCGAATGGTAAAAAGTTACGAACAAAAACACGAAGAAATAGATAGACTAAAGGAAACCTAAAAATAAAAATAAGATCTTACTAGAAAGGAATCTAGCAAGTAGACCTAATGAAAAGAAATCCTAACCTAGACAATAACTATTCCCCGGGCTGCGGCACCAAAAACTTGATGCGTGGGAATTGCACCAGGCTTTACCTCTTGAGGGATCTCGAAAAGCTTATAACCCCCACCAGGCAGTGTACCTGATGGTTGTAGTATAGTATAGTGACAAGTACCGGGGGATTGATCGTTCAACCCAGGAATAGTGTCGCTAGGATTAGAAAGCCTAAGAACTAGGTCTAGAGATGAGGGATGATTCTTTTTGTATTTTTATATTTTATAAAAGCAAGTAAAAATCTCGGGTTTTTAGAGGGGTGGGCGAAATTAGTTGCTAGTCAACTAACCCAATAACTAAGATGCAATCAAAATAAAATGACAAAAATGTAAATTAAACTAATTAAACTAATAGTGTGAACAATAGATGGGAGAATTGTGTTTACTTAGATTTCACTACTCCCTAGATATCTTTTACAGGTTAATTGACTGTTACAGTTGCGTGGATGACGGGTTATATTCCTTAATACCAATCATGGGGTGGCGTACTTACTTCCCCAATTCTATAAGCTCCTACTTCACTCCTATGTCGAGCCTGCAAGAAGCTCCTAACATGGGATCACTAGAATTCGCTCATGCATTAAATACAACCATAAAAACCTAGTACACATCGGTTCATGTTTCTTAAGACATTCAAGCAAGTTACACAATGGAGATCTGCCAGTTTTCTTAAGCCTAACATTGAAATCATTCATCCATTACAATTATAAACAAGCAATCAACCTATAATCAATATCTAAGTTTCATTACATCTAAGCAAACACACAAGAGATCTAGCCTAGCATGTTAAAATCAAGACAAGCGTAAGATATATTCAAACAACACATAGACATATTGAATGAATTGAAAGGACACTTATCTCAATTGAACATGAAGGGTTTCAAAGGGTGAAAACCCTTGAAAATACTGTAAAAGTCGTGTTAGGGTTTATTAAGTTCGACCCTAAAATTCTCCTCTCCTTAGAATGAAAATTACAAAGACTATATATAGATTTACTAAGGTGACGGCGTCAAGAAGAAAGTTTTGACGCCGTCAACCTGTCGTCAAAAATATTCTCGGATTGCCTAGATCCAGATCTGACGCCGTCATGTGTAATCTTGTTCTGGGCCGTCACCACATTTACTCTTGACGGCCATGTTCTGACGCCGTCACGTTTTCTCTGGGCTGTCACCAAAATTGCTCTTGACGCCGTCATAAAAACCTTCTTGACGCCGTCAGGTACTGTTCCCAGCAAGGAAAATCAAGACTTTGCCGTTTTCCTCACTTTTATGCTCCAAAAACGTCCAAAATGCTTCCTTTTCCAGAATTCACTCCCAAAGTACCTAAAATCACAAAAGGAACGATTTAGGGCAATATTTGATCAAATAAATTCGAATTCCGGCTTAAATGACCCTTAAAAACGGATCATTTTTCGCCTCATCAATCATGCCTATATATAATAGACAAAAGTGACTTTGCATGAAAAGTCATGAAAAGTCACCCACTTTCATGAATAGTTACATCTTTGGTTTAAAGTAACTAACTTTCTAATAGATTTCTGTCACAAACTTTACCATTCATTGTATCCTAAATCAAGTTAATTAGTTTATACAAGTGTGCACTCCGCACCTCCAAGCTTGTATTATAAGTTTATAACTGATATTGTATAGTCCACACCTGGGTCACGAACCCGATTAATAGACATCACTAATGCCCAAGCCCACCACGTGTGGGCTATCATAATAATGATTTGGGCTACCATGTTAACGGTTTGGGCTCACAAAAGCCCAAACCCAAATATATTATTTATGGTCTTGATAAAGATTTTCACTTTATGGGATAAAGATCAATAAACCGGATAAGCGTGATACACCGAAGAATAAGGAGCACGAAATCTACAAGGATTTCATGCCTATATAAAGAATATCACGACTTTCATTGAGGTACGATCTAAAAAACCTAACTATTCAATACAACCCTAAAAACCGATTACTTACTCTCACGCCGGAGGATAATCGTGGGAGACAATCCCACGATAAGCCTAACGGTGTTTGTTTGCTTTCTTAGTGTGCAAGTCTCAAGCATTAAGATCTAATTGGTACGAGAACAGGAACCCAGACAAGGAACGCCCAACTTTTCTATCAACAAGTGGCGCCATCCGTGGGACCCTACACTAAGAACTAGAATGACGAAACATAAAAACTCAAGTCAGCGGACTCCGCAGTTGGAAAAAACACATGGTGACCCCCAGAGGAGGAAACATCAAGATTCGACCTCTAAGCAGGCCTCTGGAACAACCAGTGCGCCCAGTCACCAAGAATCAGGCCCAAGTCTGATCCTCCCAATGGTAGAATTTCCCACAGGGACTACCCAGGCAACTACGGCGGCCCCTAGCATGGAAGATCTACAGCGTACTCTCTTCACCACTCCCCACCAAACGGCACCCATCGCGGATACTACTGTGCTGCCATGCGTGCCTAATCGAGACAGGGGACCTAATGTGGAAACAGATATCCTCGCGCTAGAGGAGGACGCGCCTGAGCTAACGCTAAGTAATTTTGTGTCTCAAAATTACGAAACCTTAACTACCCTCATGCAAGAGGAAGGTCAAGTCAGAGCCTGCAAGCCCGGCTTAACATTGGCCCAGAGTACGAAATATCTCCATCGCGCTATCGGAAGGAGGGGCGCGAAAAAGATAGCCGCCGACTTCCAGTATTCGCTAGAATTGGAAGGACAGCTGTAGATGGTGAAGCATCTGATTCCCAGTACTCGGAGGAATATGAAGACAATGGAAGGCGTACCAATGTCCACGCTAAACTTGGTAACCGCAGGATGCAGGATAGACTTGGACGGCAACGCTCACCAAGCGAGAGCCCTTCAAGGTCTAGTAGTAGAAGAATTCATTATAAGCTTGGGAGACAGAACTCCCCAAGTGAAAGCCCCCTAAGCTCGGACTCCGAGGATAAACGGCGCAAGCGTCGCAAAAGGGGAAACTCCTCCTTAAGTGACTCCTCGGACAACGAGGACAAAGAAACAGAACACTGGAAGTCCAGGAGAAGACATCGCGATGAGGAGGACGAAGATATATCTCTTCCTTGGCACCGCCAAAAGGTTGACGCATTCACGCGGCGCATCAGCGATTATTCAGATGATAAGAGAAGGCGCATGCCCGCCAATGTTAAAACATATGATGGGATGGGTGATCCTGATGACCACCTAAAAATTTTCGAATCAACTGCTACTATCGAAAATTGGCCACAACCTGTGTGGTGCCACATGTTTAACTCCACATTGGTAGGGAATGCGCGAACCTGGTTTAGCAAGCTTCCACGAAGAAGCATAAACGGGTTTGAAGAGTTGCGAAAAGCATTCCGTTTGAACTTTACTCAAAGAAATAAGTGCGCCAAGAACCCTGTCGAACTTGCCAGAGTGAAACGGCGCAAGGGGAATCCACAAGCGCTTATGTGGAGCGCTATAAGGATGAATGGATACATGTCAAGGCATGCCCCGAAGTACTTAAAATCTCAGGGAGATATTTGCAACAGAAGGAACAAACTTCCTGAAACCCCCACCAATGCGCACCCCAGAGGATCGGCGTGTAGGAAGTGGATACTGTGAATACCTTAGACAAAAGGGCCACACTACCAACGAATGTGTCCAATTGCGCCAACTAATTGACAAATTAGTAAAAGAAGGCAAAATGGATCACCTCGTTAAAAACATCAAAAAGGGGAAGGACAAACAGAAGAATGGGGGCAAGAAAGAGACACCCAAAGACAAAGCTGACACCATCTACATGATACAATCATGGCAGAGCAAGACGAGGCAAAAAGTCAGCCAAAAGTTTTCCTATGGGAGCGAAATCTCTTTCCCCACTCTGACTGCGGACAACGCAGTAGTGGAACCGCTCAGCATTGAGATACATATGGGGGGGGGGGGGGGGTCACGATATCCACCGCATGTATGTTGATGGGGGAGCGTCAGCAGATATCATGTATGAACATTGCTTCAAAAGGTTGCGACCTGATATACGAAGTCAGCTAATTTCGGCCACTACGTCACTGACTGGCTTCACAGGAGAGAAGATATGGCCCATGGGGCAATTACGATTACTTGTGGTCGTTGGTAATGAGTAACACTCTACGGCAGCCTGGATGAACTTTATGGTAATCGGGTCTCCTTTGCCATACAATGACATTATTGGAAGACCAGGGATATCAGCCATGCGCGCGGTACTATCCACAGCACATGGGATGCTCAAATTCCCAGTAGAAGGAGGCATTGTCACCCTCTATAATACCACTGTG
The DNA here is from genome assembly GCA_030686995.1 of Artemisia argyi. Taxonomy (NCBI): domain Eukaryota; kingdom Viridiplantae; phylum Streptophyta; class Magnoliopsida; order Asterales; family Asteraceae; genus Artemisia; species Artemisia argyi. The sequence continues at coordinate 36,944,891 of CM060689.1, read as the reverse complement.
TCACCTAAAGAATGCAACACAGTGACAAGTGAGGCCCCGCGCACTCCAGAGCAGCACACACCTAAAGTGGCAAACCTGAAGGTCACAATCCACCCTGACTATCCGGATCAAGAGATATCAATTGGAGGATCGCTGTCTGACAAAGACAGAGCGGCTGTGTGCGCACTCTTGCAAAGAAATCTAAACATCTTTGCATGGGAACCAAAGAACTTGAATGGCGTACCGCTATCGATTATAGAGCACAAGCTGGAAATCCGACATGGATACCCTCCAATAAGACAGAAAAAGCGCGGCCAAGCTCCAGAACGCGCAAAAGCTATTCTAGAGGAAGTACACAAATTGGTAGACGTAGGCAGCATGCGAGAGGTCTACTACCATGACTGGCTCTCTAATCCAATAATGGTAAAAAAGAGTGATGGCAGCTGGAAGATGTACGTGGATTTCACTGATCTCAACAAAGCATGTCCACAAGACTGCTACCACTACCAGAGATAGATTGGAAGATAGAATCTTTGTGCGGATATCCCTTTAAATACTTCCTAGACGCATACAAAGGGTACCACCAAATTCAGATGGCCAAAGAAGACGAGGAGAAAATAGCCTTCCACATAAGCCAAGGGGTCTACTGCTACACAAAGATGCCCTTTGGCCTAAAGAATGCGGGAGCCACTTACCAGCGGTTAGTAGACAATGAATTTGAGAAGCAAGTAGGCCGCAACCTGGAGGTTTATGTTGATGACCTTGTCATAAAGAGTCATACCGAAGAAGAGTTGGTGCGCGACATCAAAGAAACATTCAAAACACTAGGAAGGATCAATATGAAGTTAAATCCCAAGAAGTGTACTTTTGGCGCTACAGAAGGCATGTTTCTCAGATATTTGATAGAGCCTGATGGCATTAAACCCTGCCTAGAAAAAATACAGGCTGTCGTCCAACTCCCTTCACCACGCACATTGAAAGAGGTCCAGTCATTGAACGGAAAATTAGCTGGGCTAAATCGATTCTTGTCCAAATCAGCGGATAAGTCACTCCCTCTCTTTAAAATACTCACGAAGTGTACAAAAAAGTGAGACTTTCGTTGGACTGCAGAGGCGGAAGAAGCTTTTCAATAGCTTAAGCAACATATAGCAGCGCTTCCCACATTAGTCGCACCCCGACCAGGGGAAGAATTGATCATGTATTTGTCTGCAACTCATGGAGCAGTCAGCGCGGTGCTATTGACAGATAGGAACTCCATACAAATACCAGTATACTTTGTAAGCAAAGCACTCAAAAAGAAAGAGACTAACTATACCGCAATGGAGAAGCTGGTCCTAGCTTTAGTATTCGCAGCCAAAAGATTGCGCAGATACTTTCAAGCACATCCAATAGTAGTGATTACGGATCAACCTATCAAGCAAGTTATCTCTAAACCCGACGCATCGGGGCAGCTACAAAAATGGAGTGTGTTACTAAGTGAACATAAAATCTCTTATAGATCACGCACTGCGATTAAGGGGCAGATATTAGCTGACTTCATCATTGAGAAACCAGATACCGATACTCCACCTTCAAAAAGCGAGGTAGCGCCATAAGAACCATGGGTTCTATTCACGGACAGATCTTCGTGCGTGGATGGGTCAGGCGCAGGCCTCATCCTCACCAGCCCAGAGGGAATGGAATTCACGTACGCACTGCGTTTTGAATTCACAGCTACAAACAATGAGGCAGAATATGAAGCCCTAATTGTTGGATTACGCATTACAACTCAAATGGGTGTACGCAACCTAGAAGCAAATGTTGATTCCCGATTAGTAGAAAATCTGATGCGTGGGAATTGCACCAGGTTTTACTCCTCAAGGGATCTCGAGAAGCTTACAACCCCCACCAGGCAGTGCACCTGATAGTTGTAGTATAGTATAGTGACAAGTACCGGGGGATTGATCGTTCAACTCAGGAATAGTGTCGCTAGGATTAGAAAGCCTAAAAACTAGGTCTAGAGGTGAGGGATGAGTCTTTTTGTATTTTTATATTTTATAAAAAGCAATTAAAATCTCGGGTTTTAGAGGAGTGGGCGGAATTAGTTGCTAGTCAATGATGAGGCGAAAAATGAACCACTTTTAGGGGGTCATTTAAGCCCGGAATTGACTTTATTTGATCAAATATTGCCCTAAATCGTTCCTTTTGTGATTTTAGGTACTTTGGGAGTGAAATCTGGAAAAGGAAGCAATTCGGACGTTTTTGGAGCATAAAAGTGAAGAAAACGCAAAAGTCTTAATTTTCCTTGCTGGGAACAGTAGGTGACGGCGTCAAGAAAGAAAATCTTGACGGCGTCAAGAGTAAATACCATGACGACCCAGTACAGAATTGACGGCGTCACGAAGTAGGGAGTCAAGAGTAAAATTCATGACGGCCTGGAAATGCATAACACATGACGGCGTCAAAAGTAGATCAAGGCAGTCCGAGAAGTATTTTGGCGGCGAGATGACGGCGTCACAAGATTTGTCTTGACGCCGTCAGACCCTATTTCCTATATATAGTTTTCTAATTTTCACATTAAAAGGAGAGAAGTTTTGGAGAAACCCTAAGTACGAACTTGGTACGAATTTTACAGGTTTTTCAAGGGTTCTAAGCCCTTGATACCTTTCTTGTGTAATTGAGATAAGTATTCTTTTAATTCAATCAATATGTCTATGTGTTGGTTGTCTATATCTTGTTCTTGTCTTAATTCCATCATGCTAGGCTAGATCTATCTTGTGTTTGCTTGGATCTAATGAAACCTAGATGTTAATTATGTGTTGATTACTTGTTTATAATTGTATTGGATGAATGAATTCGATGTTAGGCTTAAGAAAACTGGCAGATCTCCAAATGGTAACATGCTTGAACGTCTTAGGAAACATGAACTGATGTGCACTAGGTTTTATTGGTTGTATTTAATGCATGAGCCACTGTTTACAATCCCTATGGTTGTGATGGGCATGGCATAGGAGGAGATAAGAGCTCATAGGATTGGGGAGTTAAGTGCGCCACCCCATGAATAGTATTAAGGAATACAATCCGTCATCCACGCAACTAACAAGTAATTAACGTGTAAAAGATGTCTAGGGAGTAGTGAAATCTAAGTAAACACATTTTCTCCACTTATTGCTCACAACCTTAGATGATTTAGTTTATTTTTTGTTGACGCTAAACCACCAACTTATATTGACCAAGTAATGGTCAATAAAGTCAAATAGCCTAGATCAATGCTCCGGGTAATATAAGGTATCACCAGGTCGTTAAGTCCCGTTGAAGTGTGAATTGTAACTTTAGCGTATTAGTGATCGGGTGATTATTCACAGAAAAGGGGTGTAATATGAATTATTTAGAAATTATTAACAAATATAGCTTAGGAAAGCTACGTGATTGATTACGGGAATTGAGATTACAACAATTTGAGCTAAAACCTAAAAACGTACGTTTTGATTAAAAACGTACGTTTTGATTAAAAACGTACGTTTTGATTAAAAACGTACACAGACGAACAAAATGAAAAATACAACTGATGGACTGGAATGGTTACAAGTGTAAAATTATTATTTTTACAATCCTATTAATTAAAGAAAATTTTAAGAAAATTAAAAACTATTTTTACACTATTTAATTATTTATTATTAATTAATTACTAATTATCTATTTATTACTAATTAAATTAATTAGAATTATTAAAAATACTAAAAAGACTTAGAAAATTAAGAAAATTTTTATAAATCTAATTAACCATCATGGGAATCCTAAAAAATTATAAAAAGTTTATTTTATGTATTTTTAAACTAAATAACTAATTATTAATCTAATTACTTATTAATTTCTAATTAAGCTAATTATATTATAAAAAATAGTAAATGAGTAATATAAATTCTAGAAAAATTTGTAAAAATGTTTTAACTTAAATAAAAGCTAGAAAAATTATAAAAACTAGGTTATACTTTATAAAATCTAATTATGCTATTTAATTACTTAATATTAATTAAAACTAAATTAAACTAAAATTAATTATAAAAACCACTAAAAGACAAAATAAAATTCTGGAAAAATTTGTAAAATTACTTTAGCCTAAAAGAGAATTTCTAAAAATATCAAAATGATATATTGCTTATAAATAAGCTAGAAAGAAAATTAAAATGATAAATCCTATTAAATAGAAGCTATCACTAATATTAAAGTTGATTTTTTTTGTTTTTTCTTTTTCCAAACTGAATATACACTAAAAACAAAGACTTTTAATAAAAACACTTTTCACACAATCCAGAAATAAGCACTTTGAGTGCTTAATTGTCCACTCAGTTGACTTTTGTTGACTGGTCCACAATGATAACTTTTGGTTTCTCTGAGTTAGTTGAACTTGAATAAGCAAGAATTAGCCAAATAAGTTGCTTCAATAAGCCACAAATCACCTATAAGCAGTTTGCTCAATTGGTTTCTGAGACAGATGAGGGACAAGCTTTGGGTGCAAAATTAAGTGGGGTCCACTGGTCTTAAGGTCAAATAAGTGGTCAACCTTTAATCCCTGGTAGGAGGGGGTTGAATGGTGCCAAGTTGGAGGTGTGGGACCCACTAGGTTAGCCACAATCAACCACCAAAGGGTGGTGAGTGAACTGAGTAGTCTGAGACAGGGCAACTACTTTGCCCTGCAGGTGTCTTCCAAGGGCATTTTTGTCATTAAGAAAAAATCACAAAAATCAACCAATCATGAAATTACAAAGATCAGCTGATAGAGTAATCACACAACAAGTTTCAGACCTTAAATCCAAACATAAAAATCAGTTTAATTCATGCCATTTTGGCAAAAATCTGAGATTGGTCTTTTTGACTTTTTAAGAAACTTTGAGGTTTGACTTTTATGAGCTTGAATTGCTGATTTAATGACTTAAAGAGTTATGATAAGCTGTATTAAAGCTAACTTAAGTAAAAACATCCACTTATGAAAAGATTTGATTTGGTTTGAGCTTGAAAAATCACCACAGTTAACTGTGGTGATTATTTCTTTATGATTTTGACTTTTGCAGAGTTTTGGAACAAAACTTAGGTTACCCTGACCTTGTATTCAACCAAACAACATGTAGAAACACAGACTTGCACAATAAGACAGATGGAACACTATAAACAAGCTACAACCAAACACACCTCTAAAAACAGTTTAAGATGAAAACTTGATTCAAACAAGTGTACAACACAATCTATTGTATACAACTACTATATTAAGCAATAATTAAGTAAATTAGACAGTAACAAACAACTAAACTACATGAGAGAGTAAAAATCAAAAGTAAGGCTTGCATAAGCCTTCCAAGCTAACTATTAAGGACCAAAGAACCAAATGAACCAATCCTAATGCCCTCCCATGAGGTTCCTAACCCACAGCCATCCTTAATAAACTGTGCTCCAAGCTTCTTCAGTCAATGTTCACCATTTTTTTTATTTATTTTTGATTTTTCTTAATTTTTTAGTAATTATTGAAAACTGAGTTAAGGATGTTCACACAAACTTATAAAGCTTTCAAAACCTTGTTTCTGAGTGTGTGAGAGCTTATGAATAAATTAAACATACATTAGAAGCTTTGATTAGAACTTGCAAATTTGAAATGGAACTTGAAAAGTAAAAATGAAACTTAAACTTTAAACTAGACTTTCATTGATAAACAGAAGTTACAATGCATTAAAAATAAACTGAAAATACATAAAAACTAAAATATTACACACTACAAAGCTTCTATGAGCTTAACTATATATAACGAGCTAACAACTAGGTCCAAAAGCTTCCACATGGGTCCAATTTTGAATTCTGAGAGTTCCAATAAGCTTGCTCTGACATCTTGACCAAATCCTCACCGTTCAATTGGCTTTTGATCAATCCACACCCTTGATTAGAAAATTGGCGCCAAAATGGGTACGGGGTAATTTTTAGTGGTACTGGTGAGGGGTTGGTGTGGGAATTTATGGTGGTGGATTAGTTAGGTGTAAACATTAATTGTGGGGGGCTCTTGTTGGAAAAAGGTGAGGAGGGGGGAGGATTTTGTCCCTGGTTTTGCGCTTCATGTTGGGGAAGGAAGACGGGCCAACGGTCTTTGTTGACCGTTTGACCCTGGTGGATTATTAGCAAAAGGGAAATGGGCCGGATGGACTGGGCTTGGGTTTGGTTTTTGGATTTGGTTTTGGTATTTAAATAATAAGGGTCCGGTTGGATTGTTTAGTAACAAGGACCATTTTTGCAATTCTTCCAAAGATGAGGGGCTGAAATGGTAATTTTCCAAAGTACATCCAAGGACCAATATTGATATAACTCCAAAGTTCCAAGACCATTTTTTCCTTTTTCCAATTTTAAAATTTCCCAGGGACCAATTTTGCCATTTTTGGATATTCAGGGACTAAATATGTAATTTTGGAAAATTTGATACCCAAGTGTAATTTTTATGATTTTTGACTTTTAAAACCTTGGGTTGACTTTTCCTTTCAAAATAAATGCATAGGGACTAAAATTGACAAGTTTTGAAACTTGGGGGACTGAAACTGCCAAAATTGCAAACTTTATACGTTTTTCCTTTGTTTTTGCACATTTTGCATTTAAAACATATAAAACACAATCCCTGGGATAATTTAAGTATTTTGATATCTTTTTGATTATTTTTGTGCGTTTTGGCAGTTTAAATATATCAAAAACGATGAGTGTTTGAGCACTCATCAATCCCCCACACTAAACTATTGCTAGTCCCTAGCAATCTTTTTAGAAAACTTAATGGATTTTAACTCTTTACCAACAACCATCACTTCTGGAGTAGCCAGGTGTAAGAACTGTGGCACACCTGATAGCCGTGTGATTTTGAGCAAACCACCAGCTTTCAACGGATTTGTTAAGTCTTTACCAAGAGTCGTTTGCTCCTGGACTAGCCAGCATCTTGATGGACCTAGTCAACATCTTGGTGAGCTGATTACCAATTATGGATTTTCCACGGCCTTTACCACAAGCCATAATCTTGCGGGCTAGCCAACTCATTTGTTTTTGGGGAGTTGAGGAACCATACAATTTTGGGCAAATTGCAAGCCGTCAACGGATTTGATTTATCTTTACCAAGAGCCGTTAGCTCCTGGATTAGCCAATCCCTTTGTCGGTTAGACCTGGCGGACTGATTACCACAAAAATTTTGAAATAAAGTGAAAAATTTTTGAAAATTTTGGCCAAAAACGGGGGTACTTGAAAGATATTTTGATAAAATCCGATAGAATTTCCCCCCCACACTTAGAAATGAATATTGTCCTCAATATTCAAAATCCCGGCTATTATGCCGAAGCTATGAACGTAAAAAGCCAAGATTCGAATCTAACTGCGGAAATACCAAATTTCACTTTATTTCTATATATATACAACTTTTTTTTTTTTTGGAACTTTATATACATATGTACATTTTTTCAAACAGCAGGGGGTTGGCCATTCCCCCACACTAGTTGGTAGAAAATAGAAAGAATCAGAGATACGGGTGAAAACCCGTATTGTGCTATTGTTTTTGTTCATCGAGTCGCTAGCTTGACTCGATCCCCGAATTCAATTGTCCTTGGGGAAAGTTTGGAGATCCGGGACGACCATGGATGGTACGTCCTCTCCAAAGTAATGTTTCAACCGATGTCCATTCATTTTGAAATTTGGACAGTCATTTTGAGATAATTCGACGGTACCATAAGGATAAACTTTTGCGATAGTGAATGGACCAGTCCATCGGGTTTTGAGCTTTCCCGAGAAGATCTTGAGTCTAGAGTTGAAAAGAAGGACTCGATCACCAACGTTGAAAACGCGGTTTTTGTTTTTTGAGTCATGAATCTTCTTTGTCTTTTCTTTGTAGATCAAAGAGTTCTCGTAAGCTTGATCACGAAGTTCGTTTAATTCGTTTAGTTGAACTTTCCTATGATCGCCCGCCGTTTTGAGGTCGAAATTGGCATGCTTGAGGGCCCAATAGGCTTTATGCTCAAGCTCGATCGGAAGATGGCACGCTTTCCCGTACACAAGTTTATAAGGTGTACACCCAATGGGTGTTTTTTAAGCCGTAACGGAAAGCCCAAAGTGCATCATCTAATTTGTCTGATTCTCACCTACAGTTCTTTCCAATATTCTTTTAATGCCCCGATTGGAAACTTCGACTTGTCCACTCGTTTGAGGGTGGTACGCAGTGGAAAGACGGTGAGTTACACCGTACTTTTGCATGACTTTGTCAAATTTGTCATTACAGAAGTGCGTACCACGATCACTAATAATAGCACGTGGAGTTCCGAATCGGGGAAAAAGAGCTTTTAAAAATTTCACAACTACTCGGGCATCATTTATGGGTAAAGCTTTTGCTTCAACCCATTTTGACAAGTAGTCAACTGCCATGAGTATGTATTTGTTTCCGTGAGAGGATGGAAATGGCCCCATAAAGTCGCTGCCCCAGATATCAAAGATTTCACAAACTTGAATTGCATTATGAGGCATTTCATTCCTTTGTGAAATATTTCCGTGGCGTTGACAAGCGTCACAGGACTTGACCAAATCTTGGGCATCCTTGTAGATTGAGGGCCAATAAAAGCAGGAATCAAACACCTTTTTGGCGGTGTAGTTGGGATTGTGGTGGCCCCCCGTGGGACCAGCATGGCAAGCCTTTAAGATTTCAGCGGCTTCCTGACCATACACACACCGCCGGATGACTTGATCCGCGCATATTTTGAACAAGTAGGGGTCGTCCCAAAAGTAATGTTTTACGTATTTGAAAATTTTATTTTTTTGTTGGGACGACATCCCTTTCACAATGAAGTTACCCGCAAGATAGTTTGCAAAGTCGGCAAACCATGGGGTAATCGAGTCTCCACAAAATGAAACCGCATTGAGGGTTTCGAGAGGAAATGTTTCATTTATTTCCTTTTTCTCGAAAGCATCTTGGTGGGGGTTTTCAAGACGGGAGAGATGATCAGCAACTAGGTTCTCAGCTCCTTTTTTATCACAAATAATGATATCAAATTCCTGAAGGAGGAGAACCCAACGGAGGAGTCTCGGCTTTGCATCTTGTTTTGCAAATAGATACTTCAAAGCCGAGTGATCCGTATACACTATGCTTTTAGTCAGTATCAAGTATGGCCGAAATTTCTCAAAGGCATACACCACAGCTAATAATTCTTTTTCAGTGGTGGTGTAATGACTTTGAGCCTCGGTCATTGTTTTGCTCGCATAGTGTATAGGCTGAAAGTGTTTTGTTTTACGTTGCCCCAAGACTGCCCCAATAGCATAATCACTAGCATCACACATGAGCTCGAAGGGCAAGTCCCAATCGGGGGCAACAAGAATCGGTGCCTCGGTAAGCCTTTTTTTTAATGTTTCAAAGGCTTCGATGCACTTAGGGGAGAAGATAAAAGGAGCATCCTTTTCGAGGAGATGGGTCATAGGCCGGGCGATTTTAGAAAAATCTTGAATAAACCTACGATAGAAACCGACGTGACCCAAAAAGCTCATAACACCTTTCACAGTCGTGGGATGAGGCAATTTTGCAATGACGTCCACTTTGGCACGGTCAACCTCAATCCCGTTTTTTGAAATTTTATGGCCGAGGACAATGCCCTCTTTGACCATAAAGTGACTTTTCTCCCAATTTAGACATAACTTTGTGTCTTCACAACGTTTTAGCATGCTGTCTAAATGGGAGAGACATGTTTTAAATGAATCCCCAATGACCGAGAAATCGTCCATAAAGACCTCCATACTTTTCCCGATCATGTCAGAAAAAATGGCCATCATACATCTTTGAAACGTGCCCGGAGCATTACATAAGCTAAATGGCATACGTTTATATGCGAAGGTTCCATAGGGGCACGTAAAAGTGGTCTTTTCTTGGTCTTGCGGGTCAATGGGAATCTGAAAGTAACCCGAGAAACCATCGAGGAAGCAATAATACTCATTCCCCGCTAATCTCTCGAGCATCTGATCCATAAAGGGCAGAGGAAAATGATCCTTACGGGTGGCGTCATTTAACTTACGATAATCAATGCAGACGCGCCAACCCGTAACCAAACGAGTTGAAATCAACTCATTCTCCTCATTTGTGACAACGGTAATGCCACCCTTTTTTGGAACACAGTGGATTGGGCTGACCCAAGGACTATCCGAGATAGGGTAAATCAATCCGGCATCAAGAAGTTTTAAAACCTCTTGTTTGATAACCTCGTGAATTTTTGGATTCACCCTTCTTTGTTGTTGGACTGCAGGTTTGAAGTCGTCCTCCATTAAGATCTTATGAGTACAAAACTCAGGGTCAATGCCCTTGATGTCGGAGAGACGCCAAGCAATTGCTTGTTTATGAGACTTCAAAACCTTTATAAGAGCAGCCTTTTCCTCATCACTTAAGTCTTTGGCAATTATGACGGGTAATTTATCATCACCCTCCAGAAATGCATATTCAAGATGAGGCGGCAAGTCCTTAAGTTCAACCTCAGGAAAGTCATCAGTTTTCTCAACATTTTTGACTTCCTCCTTATGAAGTTGTTGTGGTAGAACAGGAAGAGGAGAGGGATCTTCGTTTAACAATTTTTCAAGCACGAGAATATCCCTCTCGAGGTCGATCTCTTGGTTATCGACTCCATCGGGAATCGAGTCACTTTTGAGAAACGCCTCCATTTCTTCTAAGATGAAGTCACTTCCCTCAAACGGAGTGAGGGAAGGAGAAGAATTGGAAATGATGGGGTGAAAAGACTGAGTGAGGTTTTCACTCGAAGAATCATCAATGAAAACTAAAATCTCTTGAGCATACTCCTCAGCAGCAACATCGATGACATCTATTTGATTCACCGACTCACAATCATAATTGGAGGAGTATCTCAATGTTTGATTTAGGTTGAAGGTAATAGCTTCCGTCCCAACACGTAATGTGATCTCATGCTCGAATACATCGATAAGAGCGCGCCCAGTTCAAAGGAACCCCCGCCCAAGAATGAGAGGGACCCTTGAATCGGCATCAAAGTCAACAATTACAAAATCTGCCGGAAAATGGAACTTCCCCACTTTAACAAATACGTCCTCGGCAATGCCAATGGGACGAGAAATCGAACGATCGGCAAGCTCTAAAGTCATGCACGTGGGGGTAAGTTCGGGAAGAGAAAGTTTCTTCCACACAGAATATGGCATTAGGTTAATGCTAGCACCTACATCGGCCAAGGCGAAGCAATCAACCATACCCGGGAAAGTACAAGGAATGAGAAATTTACCGGGATCTCCAAGCTTTTCAGGAAGCTTTTTCAAAAGAACCGCAGAGCAGTTCTCATTCAGAGGAGTTCTTGCCATCTCAAATAATTTTTCTTTATTACTCAACAGATTTTTGATTGTCGATGCAAACTTGGGCATCAAGAGAATAGCATCCGCGAAGCTGATATCAAAATGCAAATCTTGGAAGATTTGGAAAAATTTATCCATTTGGTGATTAGCTTTTTCGCGGAGCTTTTGTTCACTGAGACGTGATGGATAGGGAATAGAAGTTTTGGATTTAGGGTTGTCCACTGGAGTTCTGGTTGTTCAAAGACAACTCCAGGCTTACATCTGGTTTCAGGAATAACCTGAGGTTGGACGTGTGCTGTACTTCGTGGGCTAGGAATTTGCACCTTGTCCTTTGTCACCTCAGGCTCACGATTCACTACCTTTGGAGGAGAGGAAGAAGAGGTAGTAGGAATCGCGGGTTCATCATATGAAACACCACTTCGTGTTGTGATCGCCTTAGCATCGCCCCTCGGGTTAGCGATCGTGTTGCTCGGTAAAGTAGTACCTGAGCCTGAGGGTCGATCATTTAAAGACTTCTTGATGTCAGAAATCTGGCTGACCAGCAACTTGTTCAACTCTTCTTGGGACTTCATGAATTGCTTCAACAATTCATCAGATGAAGGCCCGGTTGGAACAATGGATTGATTCGGATTAGGAATATTTGGAGCTCGATTGTTCGGGTTGGGGCCTTGATTGAAATTTCCTTGGTTTTGATGATGGAAATTCCCTTGATTCTGGTGATTGTTTCCATGAAAGTTCCCGGGGTTGAAATTACCCTGACCTTGGTTCCGGTTAAAGTTTCCTTGATGTTGGAAACCTTGATTTTGGAAACTTTGGTTTTGATTTTGGAAACTGTGACCCTGATTGAAGTTACTTTGGTTTTGATAACCTTGGTTCACTCTATTTTGGTTTTGGGCACGGTTTTGGAAATTTTGGTTTTGATTAAAACCGGGAGGTCCAGGATAATGGTGAGGACGATAGTTCGGGTCCATAGGAGGGCGGTATTGATTGCCTCCTTGATTTTGGGACCCGACAACAGCATTAGCTTCATATGGAGTACCATCAGTAGCTGTGCAATTGTAGTAGGCATGCGGCCCACCACAAGTCACACAGACTTCCACTTTTTTAACCTCTGCAGGGGGAGGATGTTGTGGAAATGAAACTTTCTTTGTTTGGGCGAGAACCAAAGCTTGGATCGCTTCAGTGAGCTTGTCAAGCTTAGCATCCGTGCTAGATTGACCCACAGAAGATGAAGTAGAAGGACCCGCATTGATTTGAGAAACAATCGGTTTGCTTCGTGTAGAGCGGACCTTAGACTTGTTTTCTATGATTTGCAAAGCTTCTTTTGTGGTTCTACTCAAAAAATTACCTCCTGCGGAGGCATTGAGAGAATCCTGATCAGCTTGGCTCACGCCATTGTAAAAAGTATCGAGTTGCATCAACTCAGAGAAACCATGATGTGGACACTTGCGAAGTAATTCTTTGAAACGATCCCACGCTTCACCAAAAGATTCATCGTATTTTTGAGTGAACTTGGTGATTTCGTTCTTAAGACTCGTGGTCTTGGAAGGTGGGAAGAATTCATTCACAAACTTTTTGACAAGATCTTCCCAAGTCTCAATAGATCGTGGAGGTTGTTTTTCAAGCCAAATCCGGGCTTGTCCCTCCAGGGAGAATGGGAAGAGAAGAAGTTTTATTGCTTCACACGGGACATTTTTGTACTTGATGGTTGATGTGATTTTATTGAACCATCGAATATGAGCATGAGGATTGTCCCTCTCAAAACCGTAGAATTGGCTTGAGGTTACAAGATTGAGTAACCCGGTTTTGAGCTCAAAATTATCAGCCACGATGGCTGGAACAACAATGGCATCTCCGTAACCCTCGATGGGTGCTTGGAGAAGTTCACACATGGGGCGGTCTTCTGCCATGGTGACAGTGGGTGTGGCAACAGTACGGATCTCAGATCCGACTGTTGGTGCTGAACGACGACGAGGTCTTCTAGGTTTCCGAACAAGCTCACGTAATGGGCTCGTAGACCTTGAAGAACGAGTGCGCATGCACTAGAGATAAAAACCAATCAAAACAAAAATCGAGGCAAATCAACAGTGAACTTAAACCAATAATCACAAGTAAGTGGCTTCTTTAAGAAAGGTACACCACCTACAAGGATACAAAGGCAAGTTTTTATCTTTCGTTTGGGAACTTATTATGTTCACATCCCCAGTTGGTAGGTGTTCTGTCTTGGTTTGCGACAGTTGGTTTTTATGTAATTATTATTATTCACAAGAAAAGACGGATGTTTTTGTGTTTTGTGTATGGGTTTAAAAACTTTTGGAAAATATTTTTGGAATTGTCTCGTTTACCAAAATCGTTTCTCTTTAAGAATCACCTTAAAAGAAAACCGATTCAGAAAACGTTACGATCTGTTTTGTTGTTTTTAATTTTTTTGGTGTTTTAAAACTTTATGAAAAGTGTTAATGACTTTTTTTTTTTGTATTTTGATTTAAAATTTACAAAAGTGGTGGTATTTGTACAGTGAGTGAGGTGAGATAATACTAATCTCAAATAACGCTATTGAAACGCGCACCCTTCTCCGGCAGCGGCGCCAAAAATTGATTGACGCTAAACCACCAACTTATATTGACCAAGTAATGGTCAATAAAGTCAAATAGCCTAGATCAATGCTCCGGGTAATATAAGGTATCACCAGGTCGTTAAGTCCCGTTGAAGTGTGAATTGTAACTTTAGCGTATTAGTGATCGGGTTATTATTCACAGAAAAGGGGTGTAATATGAATTATTTAGAAATTATTAACAAATATAGCTTAGGAAAGCTACGTGATTGATTACGGGAATTGAGATTACAACAATTTGAGCTAAAACCTAAAAACGTACGTTTTGATTAAAAACGTACACAGACGAACAATATGAAAAATACAACTGATGGACTGGAAAGGTTACAAGTGTAAAATTATTATTTTTACAATCCTATTAATTAAAGAAAATTAAAAACTATTTTTACACTATTTAATTATTTATTATTAATTAATTACTAATTATCTATTTATTACTAATTAAATTAATTAGAATTATTAAAAATACTAAAAAGACATAGAAAGTTAAGAAAATTTTTATAAATCTAATTAACCATCATGGGAATCCTAAAAAATTATAAAAAGTTTATTTTATGTATTTTTAAACTAAATAACTAATTATTAATCTAATTACTTATTAATTTCTAATTAAGCTAATTATATTATAAAAAATAGAAAATGAGTAATATAAATTCTAGAAAAATTTGTAAAAATGATTTAACTTAAATAAAAGCTAGAAAAATTATAAAAACTAGGTTATACTTTATAAAATCTAATTATGCTATTTAATTACTTAATATTAATTAAAACTAAATTAAACTAAATTTAATTATAAAAACCACTAAAAGACAAAATAAAATTCTGGAAAAATTTGTAAAATTACTTTAACCTAAAAGAGAATTTCTAAAAATATCAAAATGATATATTGCTTATAAATAAGCTAGAAAGAAAATTAAAATGATAAATCCTATTAAATAGAAGCTATCACTAATATTAAATTTGATTTTTTTGGTTTTTTCTTTTTCCAAACTGAATATACACTAAAAACAAAGACTTTTAATAAAAACACTTTCACACAATCCAGAATTAAGCACTTTGAGTGCTTAATTGTCCACTCAGTTGACTTT
This sequence comes from Artemisia argyi, assembly GCA_030686995.1. NCBI lineage: Eukaryota > Viridiplantae > Streptophyta > Magnoliopsida > Asterales > Asteraceae > Artemisia > Artemisia argyi. The sequence continues at coordinate 36,929,885 of CM060689.1, read as the reverse complement.
TGTTGATTGAGGATGGAATTAAGCTCAAATGAAGAGTGTGGGGTCCACAATGATAACTTTTGGTTTTTCTGAGTTAGTTGAACTTGAATAAGCAAGAATTAGCCAAATAAGTTGCTTCAATAAGCCACAAATCACCAATAAGCAGTTTGCTCAATTGGTTTCTGAGACAGATGAGGGACAAGCTTTGGGTGCAAAATTAAGTGGGGTCCACTGGTCTTAAGGTCAAATAAGTGGTCAACCTTTAATCCCTGGTAGGAGGGGGGTTGAATGGTGCCAAGTTGGAGGTGTGGGACCCACTAGGTTAGCCACAATCAACCACCAAAGGGTGGTGAGTGAACTGAGTAGTCTGAGACAGGGCAACTACTTTGCCCTGCAGGTGTCTTCCAAGGGCATTTTTGTCATTAAGAAAAAATCACAAAAATCAACCAATCATGAAATTACAAAGATCAGCTGATAGAGTAATCACACAACAAGTTTCAGACCTTAAATCCAAACATAAAAATCAGTTTAATTCATGCCATTTTGGCAAAAATCTGAGATTGGTCTTTTTGACTTTTTAAGAAACTTTGAGGTTTGACTTTTATGAGCTTGAATTGCTGATTTAATGACTTAAAGAGTTATGATAAGCTGTATTAAAGCTAACTTAAGTAAAAACATCCACTTATGAAAAGATTTGATTTGGTTTGAGCTTGAAAAATCACCACAGTTAACTGTGGTGATTATTTCTTTATGATTTTGACTTTTGCAGAGTTTTGGAACAAAACTTAGGTTACCCTGACCTTGTATTCAACCAAACAACATGTAGAAACACAGACTTGCATAATAAGACAGATGGAACACTATAAACAAGCTACAACCAAACACACCTCTAAAAACAGTTTAAGATGAAAACTTGATTCAAACAAGTGTACAACACAATCTATTGTATACAACTACTATATTAAGCAATAATTAAGTAAATTAGACAGTAACAAACAACTAAACTACATGAGAGAGTAAAAATCAAAAGTAAGGCTTACATAAGCCTTCCAAGCTAACTATTAAGGACCAAAGAACCAAATGAACCAATCCTAATGCCCTCCCATGAGGTTCCTAACCCACAGCCATCCTTAATAAACTGTGCTCCAAGCTTCTTCAGTCAATGTTCACCATTTTTTTATTTATTTTTGATTTTTCTTAATTTTTTAGTAATTATTGAAAACTGAGTTAAGGATGTTCACACAAACTTATAAAGCTTTCAAAACCTTGTTTCTGAGTTTGTGAGAGCTTATGAATAAATTAAACATACATTAGAAGCTTTGATTAGAACTTGCAAATTTGAAATGGAACTTGAAAAGTGAAAATGCAACTTAAACTTTAAACTAGACTTTCATTGATAAAAAGAAGTTACAATGCATTAAAAATAAACTGAAAATACATAAAAACTAAAAGATTACACACTACAAAGCTTCTATGAGCTTAACTATATATAACGAGCTAACAACTAGGTCCAAAAGCTTCCACATGGGTCCAATTTTGACTTCTGAGAGTTCCAATAAGCTTGCTCTGACCTCTTGACCAAGTCCTCACCGTTCAATTGGCTTTTGATCAATCCACACCCTTGATTAGAAAATTGGCGCCAAAATGGGTATGGGGTAATTTTTAGTGGTACTGGTGAGGGGTTGGTGTGGGAATTTATGGTGGTGGATTAGTTAGGTGTAAGCATTAATTGTGGGGGGCTCTTGTTGGAAAAAGGTGAGGAGGGGGGAGGATTTTGTCCCTGGTTTTGCGCTTCATGTTGGGGAAGGAAGACGGGTCAACGGTCTTTGTTGACCGTTTGACCCTGGTGGATTATTAGCAAAAGGGAAATGGGCCGGATGGACTGGGCTTGGGTTTGGTTTTTGGATTTGGTTTTGGTATTTAGATAATAAGGGTCCGGTTGGATTGTTTAGTAACAAGGACCATTTTTGCAATTCTTCCAAAGTTGAGGGGCTGAAATGGTAATTTTCCAAAGTACATCCAAGGACCAATATTGATATAACTCCAAAGTTCCAAGACCATTTCTTCCTTTTTCCAATTTTAAAATTTCCCAGGGACCAATTTTGCCATTTTTGGATATTCAGGGACTAAATATGTAATTTTGGAAAATTTGATACCCAAGTGTAATTTTTATGATTTTTGACTTTTAAAACCTTGGGTTGACTTTTCCTTTCAAAATAAATGCATAGGGACTAAAATTGACAAGTTTTGAAACTTGGGGGACTGAAACTGCCAAAATTGCAAACTTTATACGTTTTTCCTTTGTTTTTGCACATTTTGCATTTAAAACACATAAAACACAATCCCTGAGATAATTTAAGTATTTTGATATCTTTTTGATTGTTTTTGTGCATTTTGGCAGTTTAAATATATCAAAAACGATGAGTGTTTGAGCACTCATCAATTTTCATTTCTAGTATTTTATTTTTATTGCATCTTTAGTATTGGGTTAGTTGACTAGCAACTAATTCCGCCCAAATCCTTCAAACCCGAGATTTTTACTTGCTTTCTAAAAAATATAAAAATACAAAAAGAATCATCCCTCAACTTTAGAACTAGTATTTAGGTCTTCTAATCCTAGCGACACTATTCCTAGCTGAACGATCAATCCCCCGGTACTTGTCACTATACTATACTACAACGATCAGGTACACTGCCTGGTGGGGGTTGTAAGCTTCTCAAGATCCCTTGAGAGGTAAAGCCTGGTGCGATTCCCACGCATCAAGTTTTTGGCGCCGCAGCCCGGGGAATAGTTATTGTCTAGGTTAGAATCTCTTTTTATTAGGTCTACTTGCTAGATTCCTTTCTAGTAAGATTTTATTTTATTTTTAGGTTTTCTTTAGTCTATCTTATTTCTTTGTGTCTTTGTTCATAACTCTTCACCACCCGACATCATGGACAACGGGAACATCTTTGAACCCGTCATCCCACTACAACAAAACCCACCACTCGAACCCCTTAGGCCCCGAACCTTAGGAGAGTATTCCCGACCTAGCCACCAAGGCTACCGAAACACCATTGAGCTCACCGGAGCCAATGTGACCCCCTTGCGATCCGACACCATCCGGTTGGTGCAAAGCGGATGTGCATTCCATGGACTTCGTTCCGATGATCCAAACCAACATCTTAAGGACTTCCTCAAAATCGTAGATTCCATAGACCTTGGTGTTGAAACTAGAGAGACAACCCGATTACGCATATTCCAATTCTCTCTACGGGATCAAGCTAGTCAATGGCTTGAGCGTTTACCCGCGGGATCCATCACCACATGGGATAACCTCACCAATCGCTTCCTTACTCAATTCTTCCCACCGGGGAAGACTGCAATGCTTAGAAATGACATTTTGATGTTTGAACAACATCAAGGAGAAACTTTCTACGAAGCATGGGCCCGTTTTAAGGATCTCCTCCATAAGGTCCCTCATAATGGTATAAAGCTTTGGTTATTAGTCCAGATTTTCTACGACCATGTTGACTATCATACTAAGCGCACAATCGATAGGGCCGCGGGAGGTAAACTGCGTGATAAGAACGCCGAGGAGTCCTGGGCGATTATCGAGGAGCTCGCCGCTGATAATCATGAGATGTGGGAGTTTAATCATACAATAAAAGCGGCCATCAATGCAGTCTCAACATCTGGAGGAACCACCGAAATCCCCGATGAACTCCTATGCAAACTCGAGGCAAAAGTTGACTATTTTGAGGAAAGGCAAAGGAGACCTTTAAGTCCTAGACGGGCTACTGTCAATTCTGTCTCAAAACCAACTTCGGCACCATTATCTGAGTCACCTTCTAGAGAAAATGTCGAGACTTTTTAGAACTATGCCCCACCTTGTTCCCCTCCCGAGGAGCTTAGCTCGGAGTTTGAAGCTAGGATGAGAGAATATATGGCAACTCACTCAGATCGACTTGCTAGATTCTAGGAAGCAGTTTATAAGCAAAAAGAGGAAATGCAAGAGAAAATGAATGAGATGATGAGTCTACTAGAGGAGTATGCCAACCAGAGAACCCCCGAAAGAATGTAACTAAGGAAAGAAAGCGCCACTCCCACTACCCAATTTGTTAATTCCATCACAATTGTCCAAAAGGATAACGAGAAGGTAGAAACCCCTGCTAAACAGACCTTAGAAAAACCACCAGAATCCCAACCTTTGAGTCACTACCTGAAACATGATATAAACGAAAACACCATAACAAATTGGATTAAGGGTGATGGGCGTAACCAACCTTCCAAACAAGGTTCTGAGAAAGAGGAAAAGGCAAAAGATGAGTATGATACATTACCTGGGGGATCAGTATTCGAGAGGCTATTGGTGCAAAAAGTGGCTACTAAGCATATAGCATGTGGGAACTTTGAGATACCAACTAGCATCGGGGACTTGAAATACCTTAGTGCTTTCGCCGACCAAGGATCGGAAGTAAATCTTATGCCCCTAACTATTTACATCCAACTAACGTCAAAAATGCCAGCCCCTACTCGTATTAGGTTGTCCCTCGCTGGACACTCGTACGTATACCCCCTAGGAATCGCAGAAGATGTATTAGTTAATGTCGCAGGATTCATGTACCCCGTTGATTTTATGATCATCGATGATAAAGGAGATGGATGCATGCCAATAATCCTTGGGGCCCCATTCCTCGCCACCGCTAAGGCTGTCATTAAGTACGAAGGTAGGAAGATCGAGCTCAAATCTGGAAAAAGAAAAATTAGCTTCCCCATGACTCCGCGAAGTGGGCATGAGAATTTGAGTTTGAGAAAGATCAAAAACAACATTGACACGACACCCATTCGTGTTCAAAATAAAATTCTTGCATGGGAGGCAAGAATCAAAAGCTATAAGGAGGCTAAAAATGAAAGAAACAAAAGCAATAAGGTTCAGGTCGAATTCGAACATACTCAACCCGCAGAAAATCATGTACCATTTGAGGAAGGGAACTTGGTACTCTTGAGACACTTAGAAACAACAATACCACCCGATAAACCAAGTCCTTGGTGGTATGGGCCTATCACAATTGAAGGCGTGAGCCAAGATGGGATAGCTAACTTGAGAAGTGAAGTAGGTGGGATGGTGATTGCAAGTATCGATAGGTTAAGGCACTACCACCATAACAGTAATGATCGCAACTACATGCGGTATATCATTTCAAGGGATGAGATCACGTAGTAACCCATGACCTTGAGTCTAGCTACAAGACTCGTAAATAAAGAAAAGCGCTTCTTGGGAGGCAACCCATGCTTTTGTGTGATTTTATTTTGTTTGTTTGTTATTTGCTTCCGTATGCATGCTTTATTTTTATTGTTGGTAGATCATGTTTCTAAACTAAATAGTGGAAATACTTTACTTTGTTGTTTTGGCCTAGTCTTAACTCCACCTAAAAGTATTTTTGCAAAAGATAAGTGTAAGGGGAAACCCAAATATGTTTTTAAGAAACAAATCGATCATGATTCTCTACAATATTAAATGAACATGTATATTCGTATTTGTTAGAGTCAAATGCTTGTATTGAGTCATAATGAAGTTTTGCAGGATTTTCCAGGAAGTAGGACCAAGTTTTTCCAGAAATTTTCCAGAAACTTAATATAAGAATTTCTGCAGGTCACTTCTGACGGCGTCACGAGTTAACTCTTGACGGCGTCACATGTAAAAATCTGAAAATTTTACCAGTTTTGTTTTTCTAATGGAGTCTTATGGTTTTTGTGAATTATTAAGTTTTATAATCTCCAGGGAATCTGCAAACTTCATTCCACAAGCATTATATCTTATTTTGTTTTCTAGGATTTAGTAACTTATATAGGATGCCGCCAATTTTACGCGAGGTTGTTTTTGTCTATTTTCTCAGGATTCACAGGTTATGTATGACAAGAAGATGATTTATATTCTGGAAGGGAAGCTTTGATTGTTCATTTTCTTGGAGGAAGATTTAACCTGGCCACCTTATGATCCATACCGAGTGAATCAGGGGAGTATTTGATTTCATTCTTTTTACTTTTTAACTTTTACATTCTTTACTTGAACATTTGGGACAATGTTCATCCTAAGTGTAAGGGGAGGGTAAAAAGATGATACCTTACATATGTACTTTCGCTTGAGTTTGTTTTGTTTGATGGTAGATGTGTAATAAAACTATGAGAAATACTTGTTAGTGTAATTTTAGCGCCAAATTTAAAATTTTTTACAACATTTAGGAGTGAAACTTTAGCCATAGCAAGCGTCTCATGGATAGGAGATTGTATGACAAGCACATAACCGGACTTTTAGAAAAAATTTCCACCCAAATATGTGAGGTTCGCCTTTAGATTTGATAGGAAAAGCATTTACAATTAGTGCTTATGAGTGTACCGGTAGCATTTAGATTCTAGAACTTGCGTTAGTGATGCATCCCGAGACCGCTAGTGAGACTACATTCGTGTGGTAGGATTTACTACATGATAAGAGGCATTACGATCACCCTTGTGTTAAACCCGTATCATAATTACTTGACCATTTAAGTCATATTACTTGGCTAGTTAAGTCAACTAATTTTCCCACACCCTTAGCGCTGTACTCATTTTTAGTACACGAAACCCCTAGTACACCCCTCCGAGCCTATCTTTTCGTTTCTAACTTTAAGCATCTTACTTAAAGAAAGAATTTGTTACACCCCACTTAAATGTACACCCAAATCGCCTTAGCCTTTCGTGTATGCGCTCGTTTTTAGTGCATTATTATTATTTGTTAAACCTTAAGTTAACTATCTAATTGATTACATGGTTGCTAAGTCGAGTTATATCCTTGTACATATTGTTTTGGGACGATTGGGACTCATGGGTAAAAGTACTTATTTTATGGAGTAATGGGGAAGAACATCATTTATTACCCCCATATATACGTTAATCTTAAAAGTGCTCCGAGTGTTTTGATTTTCTTAATTCGAGTCATTAGATTAGTTTATTGTAAAGTATGTAAAAATTCAAGTGTAAGGGGAACGTTCATTCCCTATGATGTATTATTTTGGATGGTAGGGTAAAAATGTATGGAAAAAAAAATAAATAGAAAAATCAATAAAAAGAAAAAAAATAGAAAAAGAAAAGAGAAAAAACATACGGACTACCATCCCTTTTTATTCTATGTTCATTTTTATGTTTTTGTTATTTTTCATTTATTAGCTTAAGTCGAGTCTAGTCTTGGCTTAGCAACGCCATATTGTACATGTAATTAACCAAGATTGTAAACTCGCCACCAGTAAATACTTCCTTTATCCAACAAAACCGTGTATTTCATATCCCTACACCTAACGTTACAACCCTTTAAAAAGACCTCTTTGATAGTTTATCCTAGGTGCTTACGCCATGTGGTGGAGGTTTGATCCTTTCCCAAGCCTATGGTAATCTATTTTGCTATGACAGGTAGTGAGAGATATCTTCCGTTTCGATATTGTAATTTATACTTTATTACACCCGAGAGATGTGAGTATCTAAACACTATTTGTGAGGTGCTAGTGTATGACCTCCGTGCTTGTCTTTGGTCTTTAGTGGAATGATTATTTGTTGTAATTACTTTTATATTAGTGTTAAATGACCCCTAACTTGTCTTTTGAGTATAATAAAAGCGCATTTGCTTGAGGACAAGCAAATCTCAAGTGTAAGGGTATATGATGAGGCGAAAAATGAACCACTTTTAGGGGGTCATTTAAGCCCGAAATCGAATTTATTTGATCAAATATTGTCCTAAATCGTTCCTTTTGTGATTTTAGGTACTTTGGGAGAGAAATCTGGAAAAGGAAGCAATTCGGACGTTTTTGGAGCATAAAAGTGAAGAAAACGCCAAAGTCTTAATTTTCCTTGCTGGGAACAGTAGGTGACGGCGTCAAGAAGAAAATCTTGACGGCGTCAAGAGTAAATTCCATGACGACCCAGTACAGAATTGACGGCGTCACGAAGTAGGGCGTCAAGAGTAAAATTCATGACGGTCTGGAAATGCTTAAAACATGACGGCGTCATAAGATTTGTCTTGACGCCGTCAGACCCTATTTCCTATATATAGTTTTCTAATTTTCACATTAAAATGAGAGAAGTTTTGGAGAAACCCTAAGTACGAACTTGGTACGAATTTTACAGGTTTTTCAAGGGTTCTAAGCCCTTGATACCTTTCATGTGTAATTGAGATAAGTATTCTTTTAATTCAATCAATATGTCTATGTGTTGGTTGTCTATATCTTGTTCTTGTCTTAATTCCATCATGCTAGGCTAGATCTATCTTGTGTTTGCTTGGATCTAATGAAACCTAGATGTTAATTATGTGTTGATTACTTGTTTATAATTGTATTGGATAAATGAATTCGATGTTAGGCTTAAGAAAACTGGCAGATCTCCAAATGGTAACATGCTTGAACGTCTTAGGAAACATGAACTGATGTGCACTAGGTTTTATTGGTTGTATTTAATGCACGAGCCACTGTTTACAATCCCTATGGTTGTGCTGGGCATGGCATAGGAGGAGATAAGAGCTAATAGGATTGGGGAGTTAAGTGCGCCACCCCATGAATGGTATTAAGGAATACAATCCGTCATCCACGCAACTATAACAAGTAATTAACGTGTAAAAGATGTCTAGGGAGTAGTGAAATCTAAGTAAACACATTTTCTCCACTTATTGCTCACAACCTTAGATAATTTAGTTTATTTTCATTTAAAGTATTTTATTTTGATTGCATCTTTTGTATTGGGTTAGTTGACTACCAACTAATTCCGCCCAAATCCTTCAAACCCGAGATTTTTACTTGCTTTCTAAAAAATATTAAAATACAAAAAGAATCATCCCTCACCTTTAGAACTAGTATTTAGGTTTTCTAATCCTAGCGACACTATTCCTAGCTGAACGATCAATCCCCCGGTACTCGTCACTATACTATACTACAACGATCAGGTACACTGCCTGGTGGGGGTTGTAAGTTTCTCAAGATCCCTTGAGAGGTAAAGCCTGGTGCGATTCTCACGCATCAGTCAACTAACCCAATAACTAAGATGCAATTAAAATAAAATAACAAAAATGTAAATAAAGCTAATTAAACTAGTGGTGTGAACAATAAATGGGAAAAATGTGTTTACTTAGATTTCATTACTCCCTAGATATCTTTTACATGTTGATAGTTTGTTACAGTTGCGTGGATGACGGGTTATATTCCTTAATCCCAATCGTGGGGTGGCGTACGTACTTCCCCATCTCTATAAGCTCCTACTTCACTCCTATGTCGAGCCTGCAAGAAGCTCCTTACATGGGATCACTAGAATTCGCTCATGCATTAAATACAACTATAAAAACCTAGTACGCATTGGTTCATATTTCTTAAGACCTTCAAGCAAGTTACACTATGGAAGTCTGCCAGTTTTCTTAAGCCTAACATCGAAATCATTTATCCGTAACAACTATAAACAAGCAATCAACCCATAATCAACATCTAGGTTTCATTAAATCTAAGCAAACACACAAGAGATCTAGCCTAGCATGTTAAAATCAAGACAAGCGTAAGATATATTCAAGCAACACATAGACATATTGAATGAATTGAAAGGATACTTATCTTAATTGAACATGAAAGGTTTCAAGGGGTGAAAACCCTTAAAAATACTGTAAAAGTTGTGCTAGGGTTTATTCAAGTTGTCCCTAAAATTGTCCTCCCTTTTTGAATAAAAATTACAAAGACTATATATAGATTTTCTAAGGTGACGGCGTCAAGAAGAAAATTCTGACGCCGGCATCCCGCCGCCCATAATAAAATCGGATTGCCTAGATCCAGATCTGACGCCGTCATGTGTAATGTTGTTCTAGGCTGTCACCACTTTTACTCTTGACGGCCATGCTTTGACGCCGTCACATTTCTACTGGACCGTCACCACTTTTGCTCTTGACGCCATCAGGTACTGTTCCCATCAAGGAAAATTAAGACTTTGAAGTTTTCTTCACTTTTATGCTCCAAAAACGTCCAAAATGCTTCCTTTTCCAGAATTCACTCCAAAAGTACCTAGAATCATAAAAGAAACGATTTAGGGCAATATTTGATCAAATAAATTCAAATTCCGGCTTAAATGACCCCCTAAAAACGGATCATTTTTCGCCTCATCATATACCCTTACACTTGAGATTTGCTTGTCCTCAAGCAAATGCGCTTTTACTATAATCAAAATACAAGTTATGGGTCATTTAACACTAATATAAAAGTAATTACAACAAATAATCGTTCCACTAAAGACCAAAGACAAGCACGGAGGTCATACACTAGCACCTCACAAATAGTTTTTAGATACTCACATCTCTCGGGTGTAATAAAGTATATATATCACAATATGGAAATAGAAAATATCTCTCACTACCTGTCATAGCAAAATAGATTACCATAGGCTTGGGAAAGGATCAAACCTCCACCACATGGCGTAAACACCTAGGATAAACTATCAAAGAGGTCTTTTAAAGGGTTATAACGTTAGGTGTATGGATATGGAATACACGGTTTTGTTGGATATAGGTAATCTTTACTGGTGGCGAGTTAATAATCTTGGTTAATTACATGTACACTATGGCGTTGCTAAGCCAAGACTAGACTCGACTTAAGCTAATAAATGAAAAATAACAAAAACATAAAATAAACATAGAATGAAACGGGATGGTAGTCCGTATGTTTTTTTCTCTTTTCTCTTTTTCTATTTTTTTTCTGTTTCTTGATTTTTTCGATTTTTTTTTTTTTTTTTTTTTTTTTTTTTTTTTTTTTTTTTTTTTGCATACACTCTTACCATACTATCCAAATAATACATCATAGGGAATGAAAATTCCCCTTACACTTGAATTTTTACATACTTTACAATAAACTAATCAAATGACTCGAATCAAGATAATTAAAACACTTTGAGTACTTTTAATATTAACGCACATATGGGGGTAATATATGATGTTCTTCCCCATTACTCCATAACACAAGTACTTTACCCATGAGTCCCAATCGTCCCAAAATAATATGTACAAGGATATGACTCGACTTAGCAACCATGTAATCAATTAGATAATTAACTAAGGGTTTAAACAAATAACAATAATGCACTAATGATGAGTGCATACACAGAAGGCTAAGGCGATTTGGTTGTACATTTAAGTGGGGTGTAACAAATTCTTCATTTAAGTAAGATGCTTAAAGGTAGAAACGAAAAGATAGGCTCGGAGGGGTGTACTAGGGGTTTCATGTACTAAAAATGAGTACAACGCTAAAGGTGTGGGAAAAATTAGTTGACTTAACTAGCCAAGTAATATGACTTAAATGTTCAAGTAATTATGGTACGGGTTTAACACAAGGGTGATCCTAATGCCTCTTATCATGTAGTAAATCCTACTACACGAATGTAGTCTCACTAGCGGTCTCGGGATGCATCACTAACGCAAGTTCTAGAATCTAAATGCTACCGGTACACTCATAAGCACTAATAGTGAATGTTTTTCCTATTAAATCTAAAGGCGAACCTCACATATTTGGGTGCAAAATTTTTCTGAATGGTACGGTTTTGTGCTAGTCATACAATCTCCTATCCATGAGACGCTTGCTAAGGCTAAAGTTTCACTCCTAAATGTTGTAAAAAATTTTAAATTTGGCGCTAAAATTACACTAACAAGTATTTCTAATAGTTTCATTACACACCTACCATCGAACAAACAAACTCAAGTGAAAGTGTATCCTATAAGATATCATCATTTACCCTCCCCTTACACTTAGGATGAACATTGTCCCCAATGTTCAATTAAAGAATGTAAAAGTGAAATAGGTAAAAGAATGAAATAAATGATCCCCTGATTCGTTCAGTGTTGATAGTGCGGTATCAAGGTTAGATATTCCTCCAAGAAAATGAACAATCAAAGCTTCCCTTCCAGAATATAAATCATCTTCTTGTCATACATAACCTGTTAAAACTGAGAAAACAGACAAGGCAACCTCGCGTAAAATCGGCGGCAATCTATATATACTAATAAATCCTAGAAAACAAATTTGGATATAATGCTTGTAGAATGAGTGTTTGCAGATTTACTGGAGTTTATAAGACTAACGAATTAACAAAAACCCTAAGACTCCACTAGAAAAACAAAACTAGCAAAATTTCCAGAATTTTACCCATGACGCCGTCAGGAATTTCTTCCTGACGCCATCAGAAGTGATCTGCAGAAATCCTTACGTTAAGTTTCTGGAAAACTTTTGGAAAACTTATGTCCTACTTCTTGGAAAATCCTGCAAAACACCATTATGACTCGATACAAGCATTTGAATCTAACAAATACGAATATACATGTTCATTTAATATTGTGGAGAATCATGATCAATTTTGATTCTTAAAAACATATTTGGGGTTTCCCCTTACACTTATCTTTTGCGAAATACCTTTGGATGAAGTCAAGATTAAGCCAAACGAAAAAATAAAGTATTTTCACCATTTTAGCTTTGAAACATGATCTACCAACAATAAAAATAAAGCATGCATACGGAAACAAATAACAATCAAACAATTAAAAATCACACAAAGCTTGGGTTGCCTCCCAATAAGCGCTTTTCTTTATTTACGAGTCTTGTAGCTAGACTCAAGGTCGTGGGCTATTACGTGATATGGGTGAATTCCTCATTGAGGACATCTTTGGGATCAAACTTAGGTTTCAACTTCCTATCGGTTTTCTTAGTACGGTATGACCTTTCAAACTTTTCTCCATCCGAATCATACAAAATCATCTTCATATGCCATGATCCGTCACCTTCCTTAGGTGGCTTGTCCCACCTCCATTTACACTTATCCCCCTCTCTTTTCCACTTGTTCATCTCAATGTTAATAGGCATTACGCTTAAGAACTCAATCATTTTTCTAAAGACTAGGGGGTCCTCAAAAGGGTCTAGCTCCTCATCTCTAGCTATGAGTTGTTCCACCGAATGTGTTTTATCGATGAAATCTTTTTCTAGATAGAACGGGCGTTGAGGTCCTATAAAGTTTCTTTTTATCCAAGGTCAATATCTAGATGGTCTCCTATTCATCTCTACCCAATATGGTGTCGGTTCATCCTCACAATCGTAGCTATGTTTCTTAACATCATATACCGACCAAGTATCTCCCTCACCTACCGCTATCTTAGACTCCTTACAATCTATCATGGCGCTAGCGGTTGCTAAAAATCCTCTTCCTACTAACAATGGGCATGTAGTATCACTAACCGTATCTAAGACATGAAAATCCGCTAAAACAGTTAACTTCCCTACGTGAACAACTACATCCTTGATCATCCCAACCGGGTGGGCAATACTCCCATCCGCTAGACCAATTAATACCTCCGTCTCCTCTAACTTTCCTAGCTTGAGAGTGGTGAAAAGGGATAAGAGAATCAAGTCGAGGCTTGACCCTAAATCGGCTAGTGTGTCGAAAGCTTCAGATTTTCCTATCTTACAAGGCAAAACAAATATACCCGGATCATCAAGCTTTTTAGGCAACTTGTTTTGAACGAAGGCGGTCCCATTTTTACCTAGTTTAAATTTCTCATATTTTTCAAGGAGGGCACTATAGTAGGGAGCACGGGCTAAGACATCAATGACGGGACGTTCAAGGTGAAGCTCCTTGAATTCATCGTCAAGGTCTTGTGTAGGAGGTGTTTCAACTATGCTTTTGACCGGTTTGATATCGGGTGTTTCATTTGATTGGTCCTTTTGAAGAATTTGGTTTTGCTTGAAACACGTGCTCATTGATTTAACCGAGTAGTATTGCGGACAAGAAGTGGGTGACGAAACTGATGATATGGAATTAACGTTTAGTTTTGGGTTCTTGACCGTGTCGCTTAGGAGTGCTCCCATTTCTCGGTCATTGAGAACTTTCAACAATGTGTCAATTTTGGTGGTCATCTCGCTTTGCTTTTGTTTAAAATCGGCTTCAAACTTAGATATGCGAGCTTCTTGAGATGCCATAAACTTGGACATCAATCCTTCAAGATTGTTGGTACTACCATAGTTATTGGAAGGATTGTTGTTGAAAGTACGGTTGGAGGGTGGACCGTTTGGTTAGTAACGATTAGGCGGATTAGAAGAATTGGTTTGGTTTTGTTTCCACCTAAGGTTCGGGTGATTTTTCCAAGAAGGATTGTAGGAATCACCGTAAGGGTTTGGCTCGGGTTTGAAAGTGTACCACTTATCTACTGCTTCGTCGGTACGCGAGGATGCGTAGTCCGCAAATGCTGTTCCGGGGAGTTCCACGCAATCACGAGCGTCATGGGGACTACTACATAATTCGCATGAAGAAGTGATTTTGTTCACTTGGCTTGAAGGCTTAGGAGATTCGTAAGATTTCATGAGAAATTGACTTGGTCCTCAAGTTCCATGATCCTACGGTCGGGAGTGCTAGAATTGTTCGAAGGCAAGGATATTGCCTTGACCGTTTTGTTCAAATCACGGGGATCATTCCAACTTTCGTTGTCATTGAGAGCAAGATCTTCTGTGAGTTCCCATGATTCTTCCGCACTTAGATCACGTAGCTTGCCACCGGCCGATAGGTCAATGGTTCGCCTTGTGGAGAGATCGATATGGTCATAGAAGATTTGGACTTGGAGCCAAAGATCTATTCCATGATGAGGGACTTTTTGGAGTAAGTCCTTCAAACGAGTCCATGCTTCATATAGAGTTTCACCTTGACATTGTTGGAATATCAAGATATCATTTCTAATCTTGGTAGTTCTCCCCGGTGGGAAAAATTGAGCAAGGAAACGAGTGGTGAGATCATCCCATGAGGTGATGGATCCCGCGGGTAAACGTTCAAGCCATTGACTAGCTTGATCACGTAGAGAGAATTGGAATAGGCGTAATTGGGTCGACTCTATAGTTGTAACATCAAGGTCTACAGAATCTACGATTTTAAGGAAGTCCTTGAGATGTTGATTAGGATCTTCAGAACGAAGTCCATGGAATGCATATCCGCTTTGCACCAACCGGATGGTGTCGGATAGCAAGGGAGACACATTGGCTCCTTGGGTGAGCTCAATAGTGTTTCAATAGCCTTGGTGGCTAGGTCGGGAATACTCTCCTAGGGTTCGGGGCCTAAGAGGTTGGTTTGCTAGTGGTGGGTTTTGTGGGTGGTCTTGTTGTGGTGGGTTGATGGGTTCAAATATGTTACCACCTTCCATGATGTCGGATGGTAAGAGTTACGAACACAGACACGAAGAAATAGATAGAATAAAGAAAACCTAAAAATTAAAAATAAAATCTTACTAGAAAGGAATCTAGCAAGTAGGCCTAATAAAAAGAAATTCTAACCTAGACAATAACTATTCCCCGGGCTGCGGGGCCAAAAACTTGATGCGTGGGAATTGCACCAGGTTTTACTCCTCAAGGGATCTCGAGAAGCTTACAACCCCCACCAGGCAGTGTACCTGATCGTTGTAGTATAGTATAGTGACAAGTACCGGGGGCTTGATCGTTCAACTCAGGAATAGTGTCGCTAGGATTAGAAAGCCTAAAAACTAGGTCTAAGGTGAGGGATGATTCTTTTTGTATTTTTATATTTTATAAAAAGCAATTAAAATCTTGGGTTTTAGAGGAGTGGGCGGAATTAGTTGCTAGTCAACTAACCCAATAACTAAGATGCAATTAAAATAAAATAATGAAAATGTAAATAAAGCTAATTAAACTAGTGGTGTGAACAATAAATGGGAAAAATGTGTTTACTTAGATTTCATTACTCCCTAGATATCTTTTACAGGTTGATAGTTTGTTACAGTTGCGTGGATGACGGGTTATATTCCTTAATACCAATCGTGGGGTGGCGTGCGTACTTCCCCATCTCTATAAGCTCCTACTTCACTCCTATGTCGAGCTTACAAGAAGCTCCTAACATGGGATCACTAGAATGCGCTCATGCATTAAATACAACCATAAAAACCTAGTACACATTGGTTCATGTTTCTTAAGACGTTCAAGCAAGTTACACTATGGAAGTCTGCCAGTTTTCTTAAGCCTAACATCGAAATCATTCATCCGTAACAACTATAAACAAGCAATCAACCCATAATCAACATCTAGGTTTCATTAAATCTAAGCAAACACACAAGAGATCTAGCATAGCATGTTAAAATCAAGACAAGCGTAAGATATATTCAAACAACACATAGACATATTGAATGAATTGAAAGGATACTTATCTTAATTGAACATGAATGGTTTCAAGGGGTGAAAACCCTTGAAAATACTGTAAAAGTCGTGTTAGGGTTTATTCAAGTCGTCCCTAAAATTGTCCTCCCTTTTTGAATGAAAATTACAAAGACTATATATAGATTTTCTAAGGTGACGGCGTCAAGAAGAAAATTCTGACGCTGTCAACCCCCCGCCCATAATAAAATCGGATTGCCTAGATCCAGATCTTAATGTTGTTCTTGGCCGTCACCACTTTTACTCTTGACGGCCATGCTTTGACGCCGTCACATTTCTACTGGACCGTCACCACTTTTGCTTTTGACGCCGTCATCAAAATGCTCTTGACGCCGTTAGGTACTGTTCCCAGCAAGGAAAATTAAGACTTTGCCGTTTTCTTCACTTTTATGCTCCAAAAACGTCCGAAATGCTTCCTTTTCCAGAATTCACTCCAAATGTACCTAAAATCAAAAAAGGAACAATTTAGGGAAATATTTGATCAAATAAATTCAAATTCCGGCTTATATGACCCCCTAAAAAGGGATCATTTTTTGCCTCATCAAAATCACGTGTTGGGTGAATACGTGGCTAAAGAGGATAACATGATCCAATACCTCGACAAGACCAAATATCTAATCCAGAACTTTGACAGGTTCACCATCAAACAAGTTCCTAGAGGAGAAAACAGAAAAGCAGATGCACTGAGTAAGATCGCATCTACAAGTTTTGCGCACCTGTCAAAACAAGTATTGGTGGAGACCTTGAAGAACAAATCCATCTCAGAGATGGAGAAATCCACGGTGATTGAAGAGCAGGATCCTATGTGGATGACCCCTATCATCGAATTCATTAGCATGGGAATATTACCTCTGGAACAGAAGGACGCTCGACGGATATGGCGCACAGCACAGAGGTTCGAACTTCGAGATGGTATCCTCTATCGACGTTCATTCCTACAACCATGGCTTCGGTGCGTTGGATCTCTTTAGGCAGATTACGTACTCCGAGAGATCCACGCTGGTTCATGCAGTATGCACTCAGGACCATGGTCCATTGTGGCACGAGCCTTGCGGTCAGGATACTATTGGCCTACTATGCATCGCGATGCGCAGGACATGATAAACAAATGTAGCGACTGCCAGGTCCACAGACCCATCCCGCGCCGACCACAACAAGAGCTGACACCTATCACCTCACCATGGCCATTCTATAAATGGGGCATTGATATGGCAGGCCCTTTTCCTGTTGCAGCAGGGGACTAAAATTCCTCATAGTGGCCATAGATTACTTCACTAAGTGGATTGAGGCGAAAGCAGTAGCTACTATCACAGGTAACCAGGTCAAACGCTTTGTTTGGGACAACATCGTATGTCGCTTCGGACTACCTGGAGAAATTATTTCGGACAACGGAAAACAATTCTGTGATAACCCGTTCAAAGACTGGTGCGCGCAGCTAAATATTACACAACACTTCGCGTCAGTTAAGCACCCACAAACCAATGGTCTGGTTGAGCGCGCGAATCGTAGTCTGGGCGAAGGAATTAAAGCGCGCCTTGACAAACACAAAGGAAGATGGGTAGATGAATTGTCGCATGTTTTATGGGCGCACCGCACGACAATTAAAGTCAGCACTAGAGACACACCATTCTGTCTTGTCTATGGGACAGAAGCTGTCATACCAGCCGAAATTGGGATACCAACTATTTGTACGGCGGATGTCAATGTTACAACCAATGACGACGAGCGACGTATAGATTTGGATCTGTTGGAAGAAAGGCGCGAACTTGCAGCTATATGTGAGGCAAGAGTTAAGTCAAAGATGAAGGGGTACTGTGATGCCAAAGTCAGAAACACCTCATTCAGACCAGGAGACTTTGTTTATCGCGCCAATGATGAAAGCCACGCAAAAGATACAGGAAAGGTTGGACCAAAGTGGGAAGGACCCTTTGAGGTCACAGAAGCACTAGGTAAAGGCGCATATAAACTGCGTGATATGGATGGCCATGAGCTACCACGCACATGGAATATTTGCAATCTCAAGAGATGCTACCTTTAGGAAAGGCTACGGCCCACACAGACACCTTTGCACTTTAGTAAGTGCTCAATAAACGTCTGTGAATTCACATTTTGTCTTGTTTAGGGAATTGTTTTTTTTCTTTTCAAAAACTTGCAAGTATTAATAAAACATCGTGATTTCTAGTCCGCGACACATTTAATTTTATTGCTTACATCTTATTTATGTCTCAATATTGTTACTTTATATTTTTACCTACATGGCGTGCATGCATTTATCAAGACCCACGATGGCATAAAGGATGAGTAAACCTAATAAATAACTCGTTGAGTAAGAGGGTTGCAAACAAATCAACATTGGATCACGTATCCTCGTTAAACACCTTATTCTCAAGACGTTGGAGTAGGTTCAATGCGCATCCCACGACGGATACGCAACAATGCACATCATGCGTGTTTAACGAATTAGGAGTCAAGACTCTTGGTTCCTTAACATGGCATTTGCAGTACGCTGCAAATTAATCCATACACTTATGAATTTTTATTCACATATATTTATTAAGTTATGGACTTAATACAATTTTTTCTAAGTACGTTTGGTCACAATTTGACTCTTGGAAAGTCGTTCATGAAAAAAGACAAAAAATCTAAGTACAAACAAGATGATATAAACATGCGTACAGAAACCAATCTTATTATTCATAAACTACGAGTTTATACAAGTTATAGATTCAACATATACAACACAAAAAGGTGAATCTATAATAACCTAAATACTACGAGTACGTTTATGCCCTAAACTACTAGCAGTGGACACTACACGCCCAGCCTCCTCAAGCCTTTTTAGTAGGCTGCTCTCCTCCTGCGACACTGTCGGCACGCTGACAGAAATCCCATCAGATCTAGGAAGGTGCGCTGTACCAACACCGCAGAGGATAGCTTTCCCTTTTACGCCCTTCTTCCTTGAGACCCTTGTAGCATGGGCTTCCAAGGATGCCTTCAAAGATACCTCCTTTTCCAGAGTGAAAGGATTCAACACGTCGTGTGGACGAGCAAACACAGGCACCTGAAGCTGCGACTCATCCGGCTTCAAAAAGAAGTCAGGTTGCGCCTCCGTGTCCTCCGCTATATGCCTTGCCAAGGTTAACCCCTCCATAATCACACCAATGGGGTAATCCTGGTCACGCTCCAGTTGAGCGATGCGGGGGAACTCTAAGATCTTCATCTTCCCCATCGCAGCAACAAGCTCCGCATAGCCATCTCCTTGGTAACCTGGCACCTCTGCGAGAGGCACCGTCAACAACTTGCCATTGTGCAACTCTTCCATGGCTTCAGCCTTCCCACGCGCTAAGGCATACCTTACAACGTCCCCAAAAGCATCCACAACTTCTTGGGACTCTAGCGTGCCCATTGCAGCCAAGCGAAGACCATGACTGATCAGCCACCTACGAATAAAACAACACACGCATCACAAGACAATAATTTCAAGGGAATTAATAGTGAAAAGATGGAAAAGAAATCAAAAGTACCTGCGTTCAGCAACAGCAGACACCAAGTAAGGGTACAACTCCTCATCGTACTTGATGCTGAGCTTGCGCAGCTTACCCTCCTGCATCTCCAAGGCAGCCTCTACAACCTTGCGGAAGTCATTTAACTGAGCAAAGTGCTTGCTCTTATTCTCCTGCAAGTACTTCAACCCCCACAAGCAGGTAGCCTTATACTGCTCAAAGGCAGCACGCTCATGGCTCACGTCAGCCATCAGAGACAACCTTTCATTCGCAAGCCTCTTGGAGTACGCCGTTGTTGACTCCAAGGCAGCTTGAGCACTCGCCAACTATTTCTTTAGCAGCACAATCTCCTCATCCTTCTGCGCGCTGCTGCTACCCTCTACAGCGTACTGCGCCTTGAGTTGAGCGACCAAGGTGGCCTGGCGCGCAGCAGCCACACTCAACTTCTCTATCAGCGCCGCAGCAGACATCTCCTCATTAGCCTTGGGAGGCTCTTCCACCTGCGAGTGACTCACCTTAGGTGGCACTTGCTTCATATACGCTGCATCACCCCCTGCAGTTTTGTCACTACATATAAAGATCTAGAAGTCAAGACATTATATCAATGATAAAACAGAAAGAGAGAGAGAAGAAGAACCATGACATTATTACTTACATGGGAGAGGAGGTCTCAGCAGTATCTCGCGCAGCCACAGATAGCGACGCTTCCTCATCTGTGGACTCATCCGCAGTAATGACGTGGCGCCTGTGCTTGGAGGTACCCTCACCACCATCACCAGAAGCCTTGCTCTTCACCCCCTGAATCGCCTCCTCAGAATCAGTGTCGACCTTGAAGATCCCAACACCTTTAGAGGACTCAGTGCGCGCAGGCTCAGGGGCCGGCACTTCCTGAGAAGGAACATTCTGCACGGAAGTCGCCACCAATAGGGGTTGGGCGACGTTGGCCGGTTCCTCTTGCGAATAAGTGCGTCCAGCTGTGGCTTCCAGGATAGGTATCTCACCTTCCCTCAACGGGCGCACACCCACAGTTACTTGTGTGGGTTTTGCCAGCCTCACTACTCTGAGCAAGTCCATCTCTGCGCAACACATAAACAAACAACAAAGAAAACTTGAGTTATTAAAGTTGCCATATAAAAGAAGGCTTACACTACAGATGCGAAGGAAAGGAAGGACAAGTACCCATCCCGGCCGCTCTCATCCCGAAACGTTGGCACCTCGTCTGCGCCTTGGAAATAGTTCCGACTAATCCCCATATGCACCAAAAATTCCTCGGGGTAGGAATTGATGGGGATGCAGTTCGTATTGAAGGTCTCCGCATCACCCACATTGTAAGTCCCGGGGTCTGGGCGCTCATCCTTTGGCAGCGTCCCCTGCGTATAGAACTCAAAGAGCCAGGGGAACACCTTATCATCCACCCAGAAAAATCTCTCCCTCCAATTCCTAAGGGCGTCTACCTTCTCAGTATAACATTGATAGCGCCTTGGGCGCTTCGAAAAGGACACCCACCCGTTTGATCACGTTGTGTGGTAAAACACGCGAAAGAGATTGATGGTTGGGTTTATGGCGAGTAAACGACAGTTTACTTCAAAATTAGTTATCTTCGCCGCATCTATACAGTGCAGCTGAGATATGTGCAGACGATAGAAATTGAGCACGTCGCTCAAGAATAGGGATATGGGCACGCGATGATTCGCAAACTCGAAAAAGCGTGTGTATACCCCTATCTTCCCCTCAGGGAAGTCTGCAATAGATGTGTCTGCCTCCGGTACTTCCGGATGCAAAGCGAAGGGTATAAAATAGTCCGAGGTGAACTGACGGAGTTCATCCTCGTCCATTTCAGAAATAAGATCATTTAATTGGCGAACCATTTTTCAAATATACTTTGATCAAGAAGCACACACGCTATTACCTTAACGGATACTAGGTTTCTTGATTGGTGTTTAGTGATTCTAAAAGTGGAGGAAATGGCGTTTTACTTTGATGATCACAGTGAAAATGGGGAACCCTTTATATAGGGTTACCCCTAGCCTTGGATGGATGCCATGTGGATCCCACTAACTTCATCGTGTGGCTAGAATACCAACAAGTATAGCACTTTTTCACGTTTTCCAAAGGATACGTGGGACTTTTTGAGCCTAGATACACCGTATATTCCTTTTGGCGGGAAATATTCGAAGCTTCCCCGCCACGCTTACCGCTGCAATTATTAGTCTAGCATACGCAGCTACGCCCCGCGCATACTAGACTGTGAGGACATGATGACGTATAATCCACACCTGGGTCACGAACCCGATTAATGGACATCACTAATGCCCAAGCCCACCACGTGTGGGCTATCATAATAATGATTTGGGCTACCATGTTAACGGTTTGGGCTCACGAAAGCCCAAATCCAAATATTTTATTTATGGTCTTGATAAGGATCTTCTATTTATGGGATAAAGATCAATAGACCGGATAAGCGTGATACGCCGAAAAGTAAGGAGCACTAAATCTACAAGGATTTCGTGCCTATATAAAGAATATCACAGCTTTCATTGAGGTACGATCTAAAAACCCTAACTCTTCAATGCAACCCTAAAAACCGGTTACTTACTCTCACGCCGGAGAATAATCGTGAGAGACAATCCCACGATAAGCCTAACGGTGTTTGTTTGCTTTCTTAGTGCGCAGGTCTCAAGCATTAAGATCTAATTGGTACGAGAACAGGAACCCAGACAAGGAACGCCCAACTTTTGTATCAACAATAACCTAATTTGAAATCCATTTGATCTCGGTAAATCACCATTACACAAAATGTTTGATGACATTAAAATCACCAACATGAACGAAGGTAAAAATTACTCCTGTTCATGTTCAGATTGTTTGAACAATGGTTTTCAACTTAGAAATAACTGAATTTCTCTTCGCCCATCCGTGTATAGAAAAGTTGCCGACGAGTACTCAATTCAGGTAATGCCGAGATTCGTGTTTATTAAGGATGGAAAAGAAATCCATAGGATTATTGGTTTTTATAAAGACCGTCTTTACAGTGGCATCGTGAACCATGCTACCTAAGAAGTTGCCATACCTTAACACACTAGTACTCGACTACTCGATGTCATCATATGGTTATCAGCAACAAGCCAACACCTTACTTATCTCTAGTCGGATGATGTACTTTATGTTCAAGACTTAGTTGTGCAACTATTGTGTGAAAAACTTGTGCTTTCATCTATTAAGCATAAATAAAAGTTGCTGACATTCTGAAGCTAGATTTCATAAGACTAATATATTGTGTCAGGTTTTTAGTTCGTCAAAAGCTTAAGTTTTAGTTTTATTTAGGTGTGCTTGGGAGTTGGGGCTACTTAGCCCAATTGTATTTTTTACTTAGTTGCTTACTACGTATTAGTTTTGACTTTTGAGGGTGTTTCATTTGCTTATAAAAACTGCTTATTTATTTATTAAGATTAATATATATATGAACAATTTTAATGAGTCGTCATGCAAAAAAAGGAAAAAAAAAAAATGAACCATTTTGAATAAATAGCTAATAATTGCTAGTTTGCTACACCCTTAGCTTATAAACAGTTTTAATAGGCAATTTCACATACATTCCAGATATCATTCTACTCCATGTAAAGAACATGGCCGATATATTATATCTAAACCAAATACAGAATAAAATTACGTAAAAGAAGTATTTGTCAATAATGGACTTGGTATCTATACTGTTCGATTTCCCTTTCCTTTATTCTCTAGCTAGGATATTATTTTCGTATACGTATAACTCAATAGTAATAGTGCAGTCTCGTATGAAACAATTACAAAACATAGATGTGAAAATAATGACGGATACTATAATAAAAGTGACGCTGCTCGACACTGTTACACATCAAATGCGTTGACTAGAGGTGGTGGGCAGGTAAGGGAAGTAACGATGAGGAAAGGGCGGGTGTCACACCTTCATAAAAGTGATGATGATGTATTGACCCACATTTTAGAGTCCTCAAAATTTATTCCATGTATAATTTTTATGCGTTTATTTATGCAAATATCATTTTTGAAAGAATTGAGAAAATATTTTAAATTGGTCTTATGTCGAACATTCTAAATAGCTACGTATTACTGTACATCTTATAAGATGATGACACTTTTGTTTTAGCATTAGTTTTTGACGGTCTCATTGTGGATTGTCGCCCAGGGCACCCGGAAATTCAAGAACGGCCCTGACTAGATTAATAGATAGATAAATAGAGGTAACGGAGATGTTGATCCATAGACAATTTGTTTACATGGATATAACATACAA
This sequence comes from Artemisia argyi, assembly GCA_030686995.1. Lineage (NCBI taxonomy): Eukaryota > Viridiplantae > Streptophyta > Magnoliopsida > Asterales > Asteraceae > Artemisia > Artemisia argyi. Next base: position 36,905,894 of record CM060689.1, on the reverse strand, counting down.
GGATGTGATCAAGTAAAAGATAGAAGGATCAAAGATGAGACCTCATATTTCGTTTGTCTAACAAAAAACAAGTTTCACATATGCAAGTATTGTCTATATATATTATGAGGGATGCTACATCCACATAAACTTTCCACAAAAAACTCCCACTCGCTGACGTGTCAGCGGGTGATTGGTTTTTAGTGGGATGTGGATCCCACAAAAACCCAATCACCCGCTGACACGTCAGCGAGTGGGAATTTTTTGTGGGAAGTTTATGTGGATGTAGCAAAATTCATATATTATACAGTAGCACATTTTTTCGAGGCCGTGCCATAAAAAAATGTTTTTTTGTTGGATCACAATATTGGGCTGTTTTTTGCCTTCTTTAATACTCGGCCTTTGTCACAATTTTTGGCCCACACTCACACGTTTCACTAAAAAAAAAAAAAAAAAAAAATCAAAACAAAACAAAACAAAACAAAACGCAATGTAAATATAGTATCCTATATGTTACCATAATATAATAAAAAAGATATTTGAACAAACTTTAATTAACATAATTATAATACCCAAAAACCTTCATCAATATACCCGTTATCAAAGACCAAAACAATTCCAAAAAAAATATGTGCAAACATAAGCAAATAAATGAATGTGTATACTTTGTACCCAACATTTTTAAAAAACAAACACACACACAAAACTAAAGAAACAAAAAACTCAAATAACACGGCCAACACAATTATACATCAAATTCTAACTACAAGAAAATATATACAAAAATTATCGCCTTTTCGAGCACCGTGCCATAAAAAAAATGTTTTTTGCTGGATCACAATATTGGGTTGTTTTTTGCCTTCTTTAATACTCGGCCTTTGTCACAATTTTTGGCCCACATTCACACATTTCATAAAAATATATATATATATATATATATATATATATATAGTATCCTATATGTTACCATAATATAATAAAAAAATATATATATTTGAACAAACTTTAATTAACATAATTATAATACCCAAATACCTTCATCAATATATCCGTTATCAAAGACCAAAACAATTCTAAAAAAAATATGTGCAAACATAATCAAATAAATGAATGTGAATGCTTTGTACGGTTGTACCCATATTTTTAAAAAACAAACACACACACAAAACTAAAGAAACAAAAAACTCAAATAACACGGCCAACACAATTATACGTTAAATTCTAACTACAAGAAAATATATACAAAAATTATCGCAAAATAAAATAATAATAATAAAAAACCGCTGCAACGCAGCGAGCACCTTTACTTATTACTATAATGGCATATAGTTAGAGAATTAAAATTAAAATAATCTTCTATATAAAATTGTTGCTATTATGTTTTTTGATAAAGCATGAATTGCCACTGCTTTATTGTATTGAAATTCACTACAAGGGTGAGTCAGATATGAACTTGGTACGCTTTTGTGGATCTATTCACGCATAAGCAAACGTGTCACTTTTGACGGTATCGGTTCGGTTTTCGGTTATTCGGTTAATTCGGTTCGGTTAATTCGGTTAAAAGTTTTCTTAGGGTCAAACCGTGAACCAAACTAAACCAAATTCAAATTCGGTTTTTGATTCGGTTTGGTTGAATTATAGTTCGGTTTGGTTCGGTTCGGTTTTTGGTTTAACCAAATTACACACTTTATTTAAAAAAAAGAAAAATATACAAATATATTTTGCCAAAAAAGTTATTTCAAACATAAAAAATATTTTTTAATATTAGGATATAATTTTTTTGTTATTTATATATATATATATAAATATAAATATAAATATAAATATAAATATAAATATAAATATATATTTATAACGTTTTATTGATCTTTTTATATATATAAATATATAAAAAATATATAAATTTATATGAATTCGGTATTCGGTTCGGTTTTCGGTTTTGATTACCAAAACCATATCAACCAAATAAAAAGTTCGGTTTGGTTCGGTTTTGGTAAATTCGGTTCGGTTATAAGTTCGATTCGGTTATTTTCGGTTCGGTTCGGTTTTGGTTTTCAGTTTATTCGGATATTTTGGTTTTTCTGCTCACCCCTAGACTTATATTATCAAAATTCAAACTAAATTTATTAGCTCCTTATCAGGGGTGTTTGGGATTGCTGTTTTTACGGCTTGTGTTTATGCTTAAAAATAAGTATGCAAAAACTGCTTAAAAAGTAAGTATATTCAAACACTTTTTTTTGAAAATACTTATTTTTAGGGTAAATTGCAAAAATGGTCATTAACGTTCCACAAAATTGTAAAAAGGGACCGAGACAAAAAGTAGCGCAAAAAAGACACTCACGTTCCACATTTTCACAAAATCGCCACCGAGAGCCATTTTCCGTTAACTCCCTTTAGTTTTCCCGTCAGTCAAGGGTATAATCACCATTTCACTCGCTTCCCGCCTTTGACTACCCCAACTTTATTTCAATGACCAAATTTGCAAAGTTATAAAACTTAATTTTGGAGGCACACTTGGCGATTAACCTTTCCCTTTTTTTTTGTGTAACTCGGCAACTCAAGCGATTGCATAGGACTATAAAGTTCATGTTTATCCCGCTTATTCAACCATAACACACACAATCCCAACGATCAAAACAACCGACGATGGCAAACAATGGAAAAGGGAAGAGTATCTACAATGGTACCGAGGAAGAGGAATTTGATAAAGTTTTAAGAACCTATTATCTAAACGATTTACTTCTTGATGCATTTGGCGGAGAACCAATTGATGAGTATGGTTCTTATAGGAAGATACCTAAGGAGTTAAGAACTAAGATTCTGACCCATCTGAGGAAACAAGATGGCTACTATGAAGCGCTTTTGAGTGATGATGAGGAGGCGGAGGAGGAGAAGCAAGAGCCTGTGGATACCGTTTTACCCAAGTTTGATGAGTTGGAACAGAAGATTTCCAATCTTGAAAAGGTGTTCAAGTATCTAAAGGAGAAGAAGGACAAGAAAGAAAAATAATTGAAGAAAAAGAAGAAAAGGGGTAATGCGGAGGGCAGCGGTTCAAACTACTAAACAAGTGTTTGTTTAGATATCTGTTTGGAAATTTGTAATGGTTGTGAACTCCTATGATCAATGAAAGTTTTAATGTTTATGTTACTGATATGTTTGTGTTTCGATTTTCATTTCTTTATGTTTGTGTTTCATTTTTGAAATATATGGGTACTTCCTATGCAGCTTATGCAGAAAGCATTAGATAGGTGATGTTTTGCATGAAAGTCAAACAGGTGAAAGTCAAACGGGTGAAAGTCACTTGGTTTATTGTGTAGCACTCGTAAGAAGTTAATACTCCTTTACCTACCACACAAAATGAAGTAAATTATCCAACCAACTAGTATAGTAAAGTCTCCTGTCCAACTTTATCAAAAACATACATATGGCAGAATCTGTAACTCAAAAATTAAAGAGACAGAAAATGAGTAGTAATAATACACAGGTAGAGAAAGTAAGTGGTTGTGTAATTGGTCTCGGTATCAGAAATGGGAACAAAACAGGAGGGGTGGTGCAAAGATAGAGGTGTTGGACGAAAGATGCTTCATCTGTTGTGGGGATATTAAGTGTTGGAGGCATAGTGTTATGATACTTGAGCAGGCAGGTTGCGCAACGGCAGAGGAAGTAAGTTGTGGTGTCATTGGTCTGGGTATTACAAGTAGAAACATAAGTGCAGGGGGTGTTGCAAATGCAACTCAATCAACTGAAGCAAAGAAGAATAGAAAAAAGAAGCCAAGAAAGTTCATTAAAAACAACACCACAAACTGAATCATTATGTTTAGTTTGTGTTTCTAGGATGTAGTTTTGGGCATGTCCAAACCACAAACTGAATCACTATGTTTAGTCTATGTTTTAATGTTTCATTAATGTCAGCTTCTTGTTTATGTTTGTGATACCTATCAAATACAATAATGAAGTATAAACATAGGTGAAGACATTATTCATACAAAATCTGGATCATGAGATCCATTACATTCATTAACCATCATTAATCTCAAAACAACCAACCCCATCCATTACATTCATTGACCATCACTAATCTCAAAACAACCAACCTCCTCATGGATATTTCTTCTTTACAACAAACTCAATCTTCTTAAACATCTTGTCCTTGACTTTCCTAGCCATCATCAACAGTGCATTCGCCCTACGCTTATCAATTGTTTGTAGCCTCCTAAGCTTCTTTGTATTGTTCCTTGCAATTCTTGCACGTGAATAGTTTCGAAGTCTAACAATCACATCCCCCCTACGTTCGACCCTTTCAGTAATTTTTTTGGACTTGTACTCCAAATCGTGTGCCTGCTGCAAGTCTTGAAGAATCTCGGTGTGGTAAGGGCCAAGCATTAGTTCGGTTAGCACATACGAGTTACAGACAACCCTTAGATTAATATCACACTGAGAGTTGTTCATGGTTAAGAAAATAGGGAGGTGTGTTTTGCAAGTGAGTGTTTTAAGAGATGCGTATTTAGTAGCCTTCATGTGTTTGCCTATAAAAGGGCTTATAAAAGATTGCCACGTACTGTGTAGTCTTCATGTGTTGACAAAAATAAAAGACAGTTGACTTTATGCAATTCAACATTTGCAGTTTGACTTTTGAAAGTCTAAATCCAATGGGTGCAAACATAATGTTCTAAACACAATCTGGATCATGAGATCCATTACATTCATTAACCATAACATGGTTGATGCAAACAAACATAGAATACATCAGAAACATAAACATTTTTGCAAGTTTGACTTTTGAAAGTCCAACTGCAATGGGTTCAAACATATTGTTCTAAACACAATCAAGTTAAACAAAGATTACAAATATAGAATCCAACAGACAATAACGTTAAACATATTGTTCAAAGATCAGTGGGTAACACATGAAGAAGTTGGAAGTGCATGCTCATCATTTGACTTCATCTTTTTAGTTGGCCTGTCAACCTGAGGTCTGTGATTGGTTGGTACTATGACTGTTGTAGACTCAATTCTTGGCCAGTATCTGCGGCTAGAACACCCATTGATCTTGAATGAGTACATACGCGCCCATGTTTCTAAGTTGTAAGCAGCATGAACCCACTCTTTAGGTACAACAACTCCTTTTCCATCCTCATTCATATAGTTTATTGCAGCCACAACATGTTTACATGGTATTCCAGTCAGCTCCAACATCCTACAACCACACTCCTTCCTATCCAAGTTAGCAACACAATGATCCTCGTTAGGCACAAATACTTTATATAACGAAGCTGCAATCCATTCAACAACACAATCAGTAGCTTCTTTTTTCTTTGTATCAACCATGGCTTGCACAGTGGGAGTAAGTTGTCCAACACTCCTTTCTATTATTTGCTGAATGATGCGTGGGAATCGCAACAGGCTTTACCTCTCGAGGGATCTCGAGAAGCTTACAACCCCCACCAGGCAGTGTACCTGATCGTTGTAGTATAGTATAGTGACAAGTACCGGGGGATTGATCGTTCAGCTTAGGAATAGTGTCGCTAGGATTAGAAAGCCTAAATACTAGTTCTAAAGGTGAGGGATGATTATTTTTTGTGTTTTTATATTTTTTTAGAAAGCAAATTAAAATCTCGGGTTTTGGAAGAGTGGGCGGAATTAGTTGCTATTCAACTAACCCAATACTAAGATGCAATCAAAATAAAATACTAGAAATGAAAATAAGCTAATTTATACTAAAGTTGTGAGCAGTAATTGGAGAAAATGTGTTTACTTAGATTTCACTACTCCCTAGATATCTTTTACACGTTAATTACTTGTAATAATTGCATGGATGACGGATTGTATTCCTTAATACCATTCATGGGGTGGCACACATAACTCCCCAATTCTATGAGCTCTTATCTCCTCCTACACCATGCCCAGCACAACTATAGGGATTGTAAACAGTAGCTCATGCATTAAATACAACCAATAAAGACCTAGTGCGCGTTGGTTCATGTTTCTTAAGACGTTCAAGCATGTTACCAATTGGAGATCTGCCAGTTTTCTTAAGCCTAACATATAAACCATTCATCCAAGACAAGAATAAACAAGTAATCAACACATAATCAATATCTAGGTTTCATTAGATCTAAGCAAACACAAAAGAGATCTAGCCTAGCATGATGGAATTAAGACAAGAACATGATATAGACAACCAACACATAGACATATTGATTGAATTAGAAGAACACTTATCTTGATTAATCATGCAAGGTATCAAGGGGTTGGAACCCTTGAAAAACCTGTAAAGTTACACCAAAATCGTACTTAGGGTTTCTCCCAAAATTTCTCTCCTTAATGTGAAAAATTAGAAAACTATATATAGGAAAAGGGGTCTGACGGCGTCAAGACCAAATAGGTGACGCCGTCACCTCGCCGCCAAAACAATCCTCGGACTGCCTAGATCTACATTTGACGCCGTCAAGAACATTGCATTTCCAGGCCTTCACGACTTTAACTCTTGACGCCCTACCTTCATGACGCCGTCAAAACTCTTTTGGGTCGTCATGGACTTTTACTCTTAACACCGTCAGGAAACTCCTCTTGACGCCGTCATGCATTGTTCCCAGCATGGAAAATTAAGACTTTGGGGTTTTCTTCACTTTTATGCTCCAAAAACGTCCGAATTGCTTCCTTTTCCAGATTTCACTCCCAAAGTACCTAAAATCACAAAAGGAACGATTTAGGGCAATATTTGATCAAATAAATTCGGATTCGGGCTTAAATGACCCCCTAAAAACGGATCATTTTTCGCCTCATCATATACCCTTACACTAGAGATTTGCTTGTCCTCAAGCAAATGCGCTTTTATTCTACTCAAAAGACAAGTTAGGGGTCATTTAACACTAATATAAAAGTAATTACAACAAATAATCGTTCCACTAAAGACCAATAGACAAGCACGGAGGTCATACACAAGCACCTCACAAATAGTGTTTAGATACTCACATCTCTCGGGTGTAATAAAGTGTAAATTACAATATGGAAACGGAAGATATCTTTCACTACCTGTCATAGCAAAATAGATTACCATAGGCTTGGGAAAGGATCAAACCTCCACCACATGGCGTAAGCACCTAGGATAAACTATCAAAGAGGTCTTTTAAAGGGTTGTAACGTTAGGTGTAGGGATATGAAATACACGGTTTTGTTGGATAAAGGAAGTTTTACTGGTGGCGAGTTAACAATCTTGGTTAATTACATGTACAATATGGCGTTGCTAAGCCAAGACTAGACTCGACTTAAGCTAATAAATGAAAAATAACAAAAACATAAAATGAACATAGAATGAAACGGGATGTTAGTCGGTATGTTTTTTCTCTTTTTCTTTTTCTATTTTTTTTTTCTTTTTCTTGATTTTTTCGATTTTTTTTTTTTTTTTTTTTTTTTTTTGCATACACTCTTACCCTACCATCCAAAATAATACATCATAGGGGATGAGAATTCCCCTTACACTTGAATCTTTACATACTTTACAATAAACTAAACTAATGACTCGAATTAAGAAAATCAAAACACTTGGAGCACTTTTAAGATTAACGTACATATGGGGGTAATAAATGATGTTCTTCCCCATTACTCCATAAAATAAGTACTTACCCATGAGTCCCAAAACAATATGTACAAGGATGTGACTCGACTTAGCAACCATGTAATCAATTAGAAAGTTAACTTAGGGTTTAACAAATAACAATAATGCACTAAAAATGAGCGCATACACGGAAGGCTAAGGCGATTTGGTTGTACATTTAAGTGGGGTGTAACAAATTCTTTCTTTAAGTAAAATGCTTAAAGTTAGAAATGAAAAGATAGGCTCGGAGGGGTGTACTAGGGGTTTCGTGTACTAAAAATGAGTACAACGCTAAGGGTGTGGGAAAAATTAGTTGACTTAACTAGCCAAGTGATATGACTTAAATGGTCAAGTAATTATAATACGGGTTTAACACAAGGGTAATCCTAATGCCTCTTATCATGTAGTAAATCCTACCACACGAATGTAGTCTCACTAGCGGTCTCGGGATGCATCACTAACGCAAGTTCTAGAATCTAAATGCTACCGGTACACTCATAAGCACTAATAATGAATGCTTTTCCTATCAAATCTAAAGGCGAACCTCACATTTTTGGGTGGAAAATTTTTCTGAATTTACGGTTATGTGCTAGTCATACAATCTCCTATCCATGAGACGCTTGCTATGGCTAAAGTTTCACTCCTAAATGTTGTAAAAATTTTTAAATTTGGCGCTAAAATTGCACTAACAAGTATTTCTCATAGTTTTATTACACATCCACCATCAAACAAAGCAAACTCAAGCGAAAGTGCATATGTAAGGTATCATCTTTTTACCCTCCCCTTACACTTAAGATGAACATTGTCCCCAATGTTCAAGTAAAGAATGTAAAAGTGAAAAAGTAAAGAGAATGAAATCAAATACTCCCCTGATTCACTCGGTATGGATAATAGGATGGCCAGGTTAAATCTTCCTCCAAGAAAATGAACAATCAAAGCTTCCCTTCCAGAATATAAATCATCTTCTTGTCATACATAACCTGTAAAACCTGACAAAATAGACAAGACAACCTCGCGTAAAATCGGCGGCATCCTATATAAGTTTCTAAATCCTAGAAAACAAGATAAGATATAATGCTTGTGGAATGAAGTTTGCAGATCTCCTGGAGATTATAAAACTTAATAATTCACAAAAACCATAAGACTCCGTTAGAAAAACAAAACCGGTAAAATTTCCAGATTTTAACTCCTGACGCCGTCAAGAGTAAACCCCTGACGCCGTCAGAATTTACCTGCAGAAATCCTTATGTTAAGTTTCCGGAAAATTTCTGAAAAAACTTGGTCCTACTTCCTGGAAAATCCTGCAAAACTTCATTATGACTCAATACAAGCATTTGACTCTAACAAATACGAATATACATGCTCATTTAATATTGTGGAGAATCATGATCGGTTTGTTTCTTAAAAACATATTTGGGGTTTCCCCTTACACTTATCTTTTGCAAAAATACCTTGAGGTGGAGTTAAGACTAGTCCAAAACAACAAAGTAAAGTATTTCCACATTTTAGTTTAGAAACATGATCTACCAACAATAAAAATAAAGCATGCATACGGAAGCAAATAACAATCAAACAAATAAAATCACACAAAACATGGGTTGCCTCCCAAGAAGCGCTTTTCTTTATTTACGAGTCTTGTAGCTAGACTCAAGGTCATGGGTTACTACGTGACTTCATCATTGGTTCCATCCTCTAGGTCGTCTTCTAAACCAGTTTTGTATTCCGGACCTAGTTGTAAGCATTCTTTATAGAAACCAAGCATCCTATTCTTTATATATTCTACTCCTCTACGTCTATCCTCCTCATTCCTATAATAAGCCGCTTGATTGTGTTCTTTTTTGAAATTAGAGAGGAGGCAGTATTGTTCAATCTTGTAGGGCATTTGATAGGCAACCTCATCGTTCTCTTCCTTAAATCTAACTATCCCTAAAGTCGGATCATAACTCATCCTAGTGGCTTCAACAAATGGTTTTCCGAATACTATTTGGCTTAGGCAAGCATCTATCACCGGACGAATGTCTTCTACTATCATAAAATCGATTTCATAGGTGAGATTCCCTATGATCACATGTAATCCCTTCACTCTTCCTGCAAAATTACTTATCAGATTCTTACCGGGCATCATCCTAAAATTAAGTTGCTTCTTCATCACCCAATTGTAATAAGTCCTAGTCATGATGTTCACGGGAGATCTAAGGTCGATGTAAGCTTTCCATATATGCATGTGCCCGATATTGCATGGGATGTTAATGTTAGAGGGGTCTCCCATTTTGATAAGGGGTGTGCCGAAGATATATGGTCTCTCGGGACTATCGAATAGATCCTTATGGTACTCCCGTTCTTCTTCGGTGGGCAACTTATCAAAGTATTTTTCTATAGGCTCTACCTCCTCTAACTCCTCTTTTTTTTTTTAACCTTAACCTCCCTATTCTCATCCTTAACCTCGGCTTCTATTCTAACTTCATCTTGGTCACTCATCTCTATCTCCTTATCTATTGGTTTAATGGTGACAACATTGACAAAGTGGACATGTTTGGATGATGAGGGATCCTTAATTTGGACTCCACTATTGGTGTCCCTAGTGTCCTTCCTAGGTGTGATTAACGCTTGGTTGTTGAGGGCTTTCAACAAGTTGTCAATCTTGTTGGTCATCTCCGTCTGTTGTTGGTTGAATTCGGTTTCAAACCTAGCTATGCGGGCTTCTTGAGATGCCATGAACTTTGACATCAATCCTTCAAGATCGTTGGTACTACCATAGTTGTTAGAAGGATTGTTGTTGAAAGTACGGTTGGATGGTGGACCGTTTGGTTGGTAACGATTAGGTGGATTGGAAGAATTGGGTTGATTTTGCTTCCACCTAAGGTTTGGGTGATTTTTCCAAGAGAGGTTGTATGAATCACCGTAAGTGTTTGGCTCGGGCTTGAAAGTGTACCACTTATCTCCCGCTTCGTCGGTACGCGTGGATGCGTAGTCCGCAAAAGCTGTTCCGGGGAGTTCCACACAATCACGAGTGTCATGGGGACCACTACATAATTCGCATGAAGAAGTGATTTTGTTCACTTGGCTTGAAGACTTCGGAGCTTCGTAAGATTTCATGAGAAACTTGACTTGGTCCTCAAGTTCCATGATCCTACGGTCGGGAGTGCTAGAATTGTTCGAAGGCAAAGATAATGCCTTGACCATTTTGTTCAAATCACGGGGATCATTCCAACTTTCGTTGTCATAGAGAGCAAGATCTTCTATGAGTTCCCATGATTGTTCCGCACTAAGATCACGTAGCTAACCACCGGCCGATTGGTCAATAGCTCGCCTCGTGGAGATGTCGATATGGTCATAAAAAATTTGGACTTGGAGCCAAAGATCTATGCCATGATGAGGGACTTTTTGGAGTAAGTCCTTGAAACGAGTCCATGCTTCATAAAGAGATTCATTTTGACGTTGTTGGAACATCAAGATGTCATTTCTAAGCTTAGTAGTTCTCCCTGGTGGGAAAAATTGAGCAAGGAAGCGAGTGGTGAGATCATCCCATGTGGTGATGGATCCCGCGGGTAAACGCTCAAGCCATTGACTAGCTTGATCCCGTAGAGAGAATTGGAATAGGCGTAAACGGGTAGTCTCTCTAGTTTCAACACCTAGGTCTATGGAATCTACGATTTTGAGAAAGTCCTTAAGATGTTGGTTTGGATCTTCAGAACGAAGTCCATGGAATGCACATCCGCTTTGCACCAACCGGATGGTGTCGGATCGCAAGGGGGTCACATTGGCTCCGGTGAGCTCAATGGTGTTTCGGTAGCCTTGGTGGCTAGGTCGGGAATACTCTCCTAAGGTTCGGGGCCTAAGGGGTTCTAGTGGTGGGTTTTGTTGTGGTGGGATGACGGGTTCAAAGATGTTACCACCTTCCATGATGTCAGATGGTAAAGAGTTACGAACAAAGGCACGAAGAAATAAGATAGACTAGAGAGAACCTAAAAATAAAAAAAATAAAATCTTACTAGAAGGGAATCTAGCATGATGGAATTAAGACAAGAACATGATATAGACAACCAACACATAGACATATTGATTGAATTAGAAGAACACTTATCTTGATTAATCATGCAAGGTATCAAGGGGTTGGAACCCTTGAAAAACCTGTAAAGTTACACCAAAATCGTACTTAGGGTTTCTCCCAAAACTTCTCTCCTTAATGTGAAAAATTAGAAAACTATATATAGGAAAAGGGGTCTGACGGCGTCAAGACCAAATAGGTGACGCCGTCACCTCGCCGCCAAAACAATCCTCGGACTGCCTAGATCTACATTTGACGCCGTCAAGAACATTGCATTTCCAGGCCGTCACGACTTTAACTTTTGACGCCCTACCTTCATGACGTCGTCAAAACTCTTTTGGGTCGTCATGGACTTTTACTCTTGACGCCGTCAGGAAACTCCTCTTGACGCCGTCATGCACTGTTCCCAGCATGGAAAATTAAGACTTTGGCGTTTTCTTCACTTTTATGCTCCAAAAACGTCTGAATTGCTTCCTTTTCCAGATTTCACTCCCAAAGTACCTAAAATCACAAAAGGAACGATTTAGGGCAATATTTGATCAAATAAATTCGGATTCGGGCTTAAATGACCCCCTAAAAACGGATCATTTTTCGCCTCATCACTGAACTACCACAATCCTCTTCACCAAGTACTCCCTGATATATTCAAGACAAACGATGATGGATTTATCTCTGACATCATTTAGCTGGCTACAGAACACCTCACATATGTTGTTTAAGAGTAGTCCACATAGGGCTTTGCCTATTAAACAAATCACACATTATGTATTAATATATGATCAATTATCAGTATGCTTTTGTCCAGTGCCATTTAATGAATTACCTGAAAAATGTGATCGGCTCCATTGTTCAGCTAGAATCTTCAGCAACTAATCATAAGCTGCAGCATTGTTATTCTTCAGATGATCCATCTCTTTGTTGAATTCAACAACAGTTGTGGCTCTTGCAGCCTTCCAAAGCATGTCCTTGTAAACACCTCCTTTCAAATGTGACTTCATTTCCTCATGAATATGCTTAACATAAAACATGTGTGCAACATTTGGAAACACACTAGCAATAGCTTGTATCAATCTCTGTGAACAGGTAAGGTTATGAATGGTGTTAAAACTTTACATGTTCTCATTGTACATAAAACACATGATTAATTATACAATAGAAATGTGCACCTTTTGCCTATCAGAAATGAAAGTGAACTTGCAGTTGGTTTCTATCCCAAGATCCTCTCCTAGTAGTTTCAAAAACCAACACCAAGTTGCCTTATTTAGTGCATCAACTACAGCATATGCTACTGGATAAATCCCATTGTTTGCATCAATCCCAACTGCTGTTAGTAATTGACCTGGAAAAGGACCTGACATGGAGAATCCATCTAATCCTAAGAATTCTCTGCCACAAGCTTTGAAACCTTGTTTCATAGCTCCCAAACACACATACACCCTTTTAAAAGTTCTTGTTGAACTAGCTGGATTTATTCTATCTGTACATCAATCCTAACAGTAGTCCTGGATTTTGATTAACCAACTCTTGGGCATACTCTCTAAGCAGTGCATAATGTTTGGTAAAAACAGGTATACATGATTGAATTTCATAAGCTTTATGGCATAGCAAATCAGACTTACTTACGGGAACATCTTCAATTACCTGATCATCGTCATCAAACACTTTATCATCATTCGATTATAGTCCAAATCCTCTTAATCACTCCCGCCACTCTGTTCTTCTGTTTCATTATCTACCTCTTCACATTTCCCATCTGACCACCTACAATTGTAAGTCCATAACAATAACAACAAATACACCTTTTAACAAATAAATTAAATATATATATATATATATATATATATATATATATATATATATATATATATATATATATATATATATATATATATATATATATATATATATATATAAACTCACAAAACAGGAGGGAAATTAAAGAGGAAAATGCACTGTGTCTTACCATATCATTCAAAGGCACGGACGATCGATGTAATCTAACCGGAACTATATGGATCTATACATATCGTTCAAATGCAGTGAATATGAAAATGCACTGGTAAAGATTTGGCGGCAACAATTAGGGTGGTATCTGAAGTTAAAGGGGTATATTTGTCATTTCATGCGATTATACCCTTGACTGACGGGAAAACTAATGGGAATTAACAAAAAAATAGCTCTCGGTGGCGATTTTGCGAAAATGTGGAACGTGGGTGTCTTTTTTGCGCTACTTTTTGTCTCGGTCCCGTTTTTGCAATTTTGTGGAACGTTAAGGACCAATTTTGCAATTTACCCTTATTTTTAAAAATACTATTTTATAAATTGATTGTAAGTTTGTGCCTTATCAAATGTTTTTTTAAAATGGTCTTCCATAATTCCATTCTAATGTAATTGTGGATATGTTACACGATGTTCACTTGTGTCTTGTATGTGCAGATGACATGCATATCTTTAAGTACCGCCCATTTAGCCTTTCAAACTCAAAGGTTTGTTCAATGACATGCCTAATGATGACTTGTTAACCACAGCCCTAAGGGTTGTCGTTAGCAAAACCCAATAGTTAAATGTCTCTTTTACAGCTTTAACCGCACGTATAGCAGCAGTTTCTTCATCTAGTGATCAATAATTGTGATGAGGCGAAAAATGAACCGTTTTGAGGGGGTCATTTAAGCCCGGAATTGAATTTATTTGATCAAATATTGCCCTAAATCGTTCCTTTTGTGATTTTAAGTACTTTGGGAGTGAATTCTGGAAAAGGAAGCATTTTGGACGTTTTTGGAGCATAAAAGTGAAGAAAACGGCAAAGACTTAATTTTCCATGCTGGGAACAGTACCTGACGGCGTCAAGAAGGAAAATTTGATGGCGTTAAGGCCAAAATGCATGACGACCCAGAGAAAACGTGACGGCGTCAGAAGTAGGGCGTCAAGAGTTATTTTGGTGACGGCCTGAAGATGGATTACACGTGACGGCGTCAGCTCCAGATCTAGGCAGTCCGAGAACTTTATTGGCGGCGAGATGACGGCGTCAGAAATTTACTCTTGACGCCGTCACCTCACAAAATCTATATATACTTTTCTATTTTTCATTCATTAAGAGAGGCACTTGTGTGGAGAATACTAGGGTCGAACCTAATAAACCCTTGAAACCCTTCATATTCAATTAAGATAAGTCCTCTTTCAATTCATTCAATATGTCTATGTGTTGTTTGAATATATCTTATGCTTGTCTCAATTATAACATGCTAGGCTAGATCTTTTGTGTGTTTGCTTAGATGTAATGAAACCTAGATGTTGATTATAGGTTGATTTCTTGTTTATAGTTGTAGGATATGCATAATATTAACTAGTATGGTTCTAGTGAATATGATAGAATTAATGGAAGAAAGATTAGAGAGAGGAAGAGAGTTGGGAGAATTCCTAGAGAGAGAAAGAGATGAGAGAAAATGAAAATGTATTAGATTAATGAGAATTGGAAGCTCCAACCCTCTCCACATGTGGAGAGGGGTATTTATACTTACAACATAAACACCCATACCCGGGCTGTGGATCAGGCATACAGTGGGTGAAGACCCGTCCTTCTTCCACGGTGTTACTTAAACTAATACTAATTAACTAATATATAAAATAACTACGAGCTAACTTAATGCTATTACAATAATCAGGTGACCGAGACTTTTACAGGAATATTTGTATTCCTAACAATCTCCCCCTAAGTGAGGTCACCTTTGAAATTAAGCTCTTTGGTCTTTAAGCATTCTTTCATCTCTGTAGCTCGTAGGATCTGATTCTTCTCTTTACTTTTCACTTTGAACTTCAAGCAAGTGAACTTGTGATTTGAATTCCTTTGTGATGTGCGATCTTTGAGCTTCTTTGAGATCATCAGCCAAAGTAAATCTCCAAGCTCATCCATAGTAGTATTGCCTTCATGTGATGTAGTGACTAAAGGACCATCATGCTCATACCCTTCTGTATCTGGAGACTTTGCATTGGAGTTGTGGATCAGGAGACTTTTTCATCAAAGTTGCGGAAACGTTGTTGGTAGTCTCTCAACATTTGTTGTAGCAAGTCTCTCATCTTCATTGATAGTGTGGAGGATGTGTGAGCATGAGGTATGGATTGACCCGATTCAGCTGGAAACTGGAGCCATCAACGCCATCTTTATATGTGTCCCTGAAATACAACAGTTAGCAATAAAGATAGAGAACGAACATGGCTTTGTCATTCGTTCTGCGAGGACAGACTACCCTCCAGTTTTGTGAAAACCGACCTGTGATCAGGTAGTGTCTCTTTTAAAGAAGACTCTCCTTGACAAGAATTTCCAGCTTGTAGTAATGAATTTTCCAAATAATCCACTTTGGAATCTTCACACCGGAAAGTCTCAAAGCAGACAACACGTTAGAGTGAATCGGTGAATAAATATTCACGGATTGATGAGAAATAGATTTATAGAAATCACTCACGTGTCCTATGATAAACATTTTTGAGACACGATGAGAGTTTTATACTTTGAATCACATTTCCATCAAAAATACTTTTGTTTGAAAGATATTACACAATCAATGTGCTCGAAAAATAGTATGTGAGCACACTGAAAGGTTTTTGCAAAAGTATCCGTCAATCCATATCCTGGAACAAGTTTGATTAAAAGTTGAATCGCACCATTGTTGCTTTCCAGTTGTCACTTGATCATTGATCCAAGATGGATCTCACATGTCACCTACCAAGAGCTTGAAAGATGTTTGCTCTAGAAGGATTTCCATCGTCGTTGTGAATATTTTCATATCACTCGGATGTTCTGGCAATACCACAAGGATAATGCGTAGGACTCTTAATATTTATCTTATTTTCCACATTGTGTGAAACAATAAGCATATTTGGAATGTGTCCTAACGAGATTTATGGATGATCTCATGGCTCTAGACTCAATAGTGCGTTTTGATCCGCTCCTGGAGACTTGGGAGGCGTCTCCTGTTTTAGGTATCAACATAGCTCGCAATGAGCGGTCGATACATTGCACAGGGTTCCCCGTGAGAATGAAACAAGATCTTTTAAGAGAACTTGAGTGGTTGGGAAGTTTAGTGCAGTGCGTCACTGGGTCTATGACGTCTTGTCTTCAATACCGGTGTTACCTTAGTAACCGCCAGTAGCTTATGAATTGAACCCGTTTTCTGCCCTAAGGTTGAATATTTGGAGGGCTATTTCTTTTCACCCTTTCTCATTTCATTTCTTTTTCATTCTTCAACCCCTTCAGTGCTTACCGAGACTTCACCACTAGAACCTTGTTGGGTTTGTTCCAGTCCTAGCTCTATCTCAGTCCGCACTCTTCCCTTTCTCACTTTACTCCTTTTTTTTTCAATCATTCCTAAGGACTTCTAATCCATCTAGAGGATTGTCCCTAGGAAGATCCTTCCAGTTCTGGTGGATCATGGGAATTCATACCTAACCTTAACCAACCTTATAACTCCATGCATAAAGCTAAATGGTCGGTCTTTGGTATAACTTCCACAAACGCCTTTTGCTCCCCCTCAATATGTGCATCGATATTCGAAAGTGTTTAGCACATATGCGGGAGCCTTTTATTGAGTCTAAAAGATCACATTTGATTATCAGATTTCATATTTAAATCACATTCTCTCCCCCGATTAAAAATTTCAAATCTTTCGAGATTTTTTTATCCCAATTGATTTAAATAAGTTAGAAAGCTTTTGGGAGAGAAATGCGGTCAATTTTAATATTTTCTGATAAAAAGGAACCTTTACTGCTCCCCCTCAATCTGTTAGGGAGGATGTTATGTGTCAGATTTGAAGAGTTTGAAAAAGATTCGAAGTTTTAACGAAAACTCTTTGAAAATTTACTCATTCTGACACATAACCATCACAAATCGCATTGTTGCTTTTGTTTTGTACAAAGTGTGGGGAGTTTTGATGATACATAAGATTTTTAGAAATCACTCTCCCCCTCAATCAATGACGGATGTTTAAAACATAAATAAGTTATGTCATTGATTGAGTGAATTTTTTTTTATCAAAGATGGAGTTCAAATTGATTTCCAAACAAAATCTCATGGTACCACCAAGTTTTGCACAAATACTTTCCGGAAAAATCATAGAAGGGAAAGTATTTGGCGATAAAAGGAAGACTTCTCTTCTTTATCAAGAAATAATGCACTGAAACGTACATTAGATCGAGGGTGCATGAATATAAAGTAATTCACGCTCGGATGAACGGCACCCTTTATTAGGAACAACCGTCTTTTTGGTGACGTGTTTTCCTCATTTTGAAAACCGGGTTGCTATCTGAAGTAAAAGCAAGCCATATTTTTTAAGTCCGGGTTGCAGCCTGAAATGACTACAAGCCATAATTTTTTAAGTCCGGGTTACAGCCTGAAATGACTGCAAGCCACAATTTTGAAGTCCGAGTTGTAGCCTGAAATGACTACAAGCCATAATTTTGAAGAATGTTATTGAGATACGACATGTTTTAGAAAAAAAAACTTTATTTAAAAAAAAAAAAAAAAAAAAAAAAAACTCTTTCTCAAGCATATATATGATTCCGTGTCATTATTGAATGACATTTCTAGAAACGTACATAATATTGATTACACAAGAGACATGTCGTGAGAAGAATATTTTTGGATTTTTTATGATTTTTCATATTTTTATGGTTTTTATAGGTTTTATATTTTTCTATTTACAATTTAGTATAATATATATACAAAGGATATTAATCGTCTAAAGCGGTAGTATCGTTCAGCTCGTTGTAGAAATTAGTAGTCAACATCTCTTAAACTTTCACCACCAAAGCTTTTGAGGCTCCTGAATAATCGTCTAAAGCGGTAGATGCCATGACATAATCTTAAACGGGATTTTACAACTCTTGTGACTTAAACCGAGAGGTCGAATCTTTCCCGGGATTTTACTAAAGTCAACAAAAGAAACCGAAAGATGTAATATGCGAGTTAAACTTAGAGAGAGATCTTGGATAAGTAACAATTAGCATTAAGTGTCAAGTCGCGACAAGTCAAGTTACAATAGATCCGATTGTAATAAGTCAAGTCGTAAGGATTAACTCACAACGTCAAATTACAATCAGACTAATCGAGACGACTTAAGTCACAACAATTCACTAAACACAAGTAGTAAACAAATCACTAGTCTCACAACTGAGTTAATCGCTAGACACCACCAAAACGCTGAGTTTTAGCCTCCTCAATGTGAAGCTTTGGTAGCTCCCCCCCAAACCGACAATCATCTTCATGAGACCACTTCTTCAAGTAGTTGAAGTGATGCAAAAAGTCTCATTGTATAACGCTCAAACTCCCAAAGAAAATGATAGCACTGAAGTAACAAGGTGAACCATGGATCATCTCTGCGGTTATCAATCCCGGAATGTATGCTGAAGCCCGATCACATGACCCTGTTGTGCATCCCCAATGTACACATTACTTTATGATTTGGAGCAGTTGTCTATTCGGGGGAATAAGATATCAACATCTTCATTTTAGTAAATGCTTTCCAGTTATCTTACACATACCAACTCAATCCATGTTGTACACATGTATCCAACACAAGAAGAAACAATGACACCAAAGTAACAAGTTGAAGCACTGATCATCTCTGTGGATATCACCTCCGGAATATATGATTAAGCCCGATCACGTGAACCTGTTGCACGTCCTTGATGTATACAAATCTCTCCCCTGATGGTTGTGATCTCATCGGAATCATCATACCATTGTGTACATGAAACATTAACCAGAAGCACTTTACCATAAATCTTATCAGCTCATATGAAGATGTCAATAAGCAATATCATCTCACGTTCCACATATCCTTCTCATATTTCATCCCACTGAAAGCTGAAGTAATTCACACCATAAGTATCAAGAGACCACTTCCCCCACGTAGTTGGAATAATACACCAAACACTATGAGTTAATACACTGAGTTTCTCTACGGTTATGACATATGTCTTCCCGGGATAACTTCAATTAAGAAGAAGTATTATGTTCATCATGTGTACTCGTTATGCATTCAGATGTATGTCTCCTTCCCCCTTGCTGGTTTTGATACATCAGAATCAGCAACAACTTATAGGCACATCTACTTGAAATCATGAGAGGAGAACAAAATTGGCTCAAATAAATCTTGTGAGAATCAACTACTACAGAAACTCTCTGACTATCATTATTAACCCTTGTGTAGACTGTTTGAAGTAACCACTGATGAAGCAAATCCAATAAACCAAACTTGAAACTGAAGAAGAATTCCCCGTTCTTGTGACTTAAACTTGCACTAATGTGTGACAAAGAGCGGTGTAGAGAGTTCGTACAACATCAAATCCCTAAGTACTCTATACTCTTCAACCAACCAACCATCAAGTATAAGACGTACATCACCTCTTGACTACCGACAACTTCGTGTAAGTTGTGACACTCCTTGAAGTGATAGTTATTTTGTGGTAATAGAAATGAATAATTACCAAAATAACTAGATAACCAAGTCTTCGTCATTGTAAAGGTAAAAGCTCAAGCAAGGATCTCGAAGAGTCTTCATCCAACCAACCCCGACTTCAAGATAAAATAAGATCACTCCTTTGTGAAAGTCAACTTCAATCTCAAATAAGGGATACAAATGAACTCCGTGATTACTTGACATTCCATGACCAAATTCTTAGCCGTTTTGACATTTTAGCCGACATTTTCTATAATGTCCTTCGGGTTGATTTATAGAGTGCACAATGGTAGGAACAACAATCCTTGATTATGAAACAAAACGACGGATCATTATTCATGTGCATCTTCACAATCATGATAGTCATCATCAACACCTTGAGGAGTAACTGGGGATTGGGTTACTTGATTAGTCTGAGTAATACTTCTAAATGGTGCATCTTGATCAATGGAGATTGAGGAAGGTGAACCAGTTGAATCAGTAGGAACCGGAGCAAGAGCTTCAGGAACTAGATGAACAACATACGTTGAAGCTTGGAAGTATTCATCAACCATAACTCCCAGTCATCCTTGGTACATAGAACATTAGGTGTTGGAGGAGAGTCGTATGACCATTCTTCAAACATCAATCAACAAGTGATATATTCACACTTCTCCCCCTCAAAAATTGCAAGCGAGGGATGCCATTTTTTATTGAGCAAGTGAATAAGAATACAATTAATCATGTATTTTATTCACTCTTCTCCCCCTCAAAAATTGTATACGAGGTTGCCATTTTTGATTGAGCATGTGAATAAGAATACATTCAATCATGTAGTTTATTCACTCTTCTCCCCCTCAAAAATTGCATACGATGTTTGCCATTTTTGAATGAGCAAGTGAATACGAATTCGATCAAAGATGAGTAGATCTACTTAATGACTGAATGAACATGGAGGAAGCATGAATCGTGTTGTTGAGAATGGTCAAAACTAAGAAGATTTCTCTTCTTCCGAAGATAAGGCGCACTGAATCGTACACCTTTCTTTTCTTTGAAGAGCAGGGCCTGAAGTGTTGTCAGCAGATGCCATAATGATGACATTGAGGAACGAGGCTTGAACTGAATTGTTCAAATGTCATAATGATGAAGAGCGAGGCCTAAACTGATGTGAACAGACGTCATAGTAAGCATACATCAACATTGACCTTCTATACCTCCTGAAGTAGGAGATATGCTTGCTTTAGGCTTCCAGACTTTGAGTCTTCTCGTGTGGTGAATGATTGATGTACCTGCACTAACATTACAAACTTGATTGCATATATATGGGTTAGTGACAAAAGTATCCAAACCCTTGGGGGTTTCACGGTCAACCAAGGTATTGCCATTGGTAAGTATCTTTCCGGTAGGTATCCACTTAAGTCCAGCATCCTTAAAAATTCTACCAGTTGGAATCCACTTATGGCATGGTCTAGGATTGTTAAGCTTCTTATGCACAGTGGAAGGCTTATCGATATTCCTAGTCTCAGCAGATTTAGCAGTTTGAATCCACCTAGGAGAAGTTATAGGTTTATTTTGCTTTTTATGCATTGTGGATGACTTACTATAAATCCTAGACTTAACAGGTTGAACCTTAGCATTGTTCCTCAATATCCTAGGAGGGATCATACATGGTTGTGAACCTAAGATTCCATCCTTATGAAGTAGTGCCCTTTTTCCAGCCTTTTCTAGATCATAATTCTTGTGCAAGTCATTCATATCATAAGTGTTTTGAATCTTAAAGCTAGGTTTCGACACTGTTTTCGAACTAATCCTAGAGGAGCTGGGTGTAGGAGTAACTACTTGTTGAGGTTTAACCGAACTAGAAGCAGTTATCTTAGGCAAAGAGAGTCTTGATTGGATTGGCTTACACCATTGTAGAAAGTATCAAGTGTCATGAGATCGGAGAAACCGTGGTGAGGACATTTTCGGAGCAATTCCTTGTAACGATCTCATGCCTCACTAAAGGATTCATCAAATTTCTGCGTGAATTTCATGATCTCATTCTTGAGACTCGTGGTTTTGGAAGGAGGAAAGAATTCATTCACGAACTTTTTCACAAGATCTTCCCAAGTCTCAATAGATCGTGGAGGTTGTTTTTCAAGCCAAATCCGGGCTTGTCCCTCCAGGGAGAATGGGAAGAGAAGAAGTTTGATTCCTTCACAGGGGACATCTTTGCATTTGATGGTGTATGTGATTTTATTGAACCATCGAATGTGATCTTGAGGATCGTCCCTCTCATAACCGTAGAATTGACGTGATGTGGCCAGGTTTATCAACCCTGTTTTAAGCTCAAAATTGTCGGCCATGATTGCCGGAACAACGATAGCATCTCCGTAACCCTCGACGGGTGCTTGGAGAAGCTCGTTCATAGTGGGTTCAGCCGCCATGATGACAGCTGGAGGTGGAACAGTTCGGATCTCAGATCCGACTGTTGGTGCAGAACGTCGACGAGGTCTTCTAGGTTTCCGAACCAGCTCACGTAATGGGCTAGTGGACCTTGAAGAATGAGTGCGCATGCACTAGGGATAGAAACTTTTTGGACAATATTTTTGTTATCGTCCCGTTATCCAGAATCGTTTCTCTTTAAGAATCACCTTAAAAGAAAACCGAATCAGAAAACGTTACGATATGGTTTTGTTGTTTTTTACTTTTTTTTGGTGTTTTAACACTTTAGGAAAAGTGTTAATGACTTTTTTATGTGTTTTGATTTTGAAAATATTCACAAGTGATGGAATTTGTACAGTGAGTGAAGTGAGATAACACTAAACTCAAAAGACGCTACAGAAACGCGCACACCTCCCCGGCAACGGCGCCAAAAATTGATTGATGCTAAACCACCAACTTAAATTGACCAAGGAATGGTCAACAAAGTCAAATACCTAGATCAATGCTCCGGGTAATATAAGGTATCACCGAGTCGTTAAATCCCGTTGAGGTGTGAATTGTAACTTTAGCGTATTTGTGATCGGGTGTTTATTCACAGAAAAGGGTTATGATCAGAATTATTCGGAAATTATTAACAAATATAGCTTAGGAAAGCTACGTGAGTGATTACGAGAATTAAGATTACAAAGATCTGAGCTAAAACCTAAAAACGTACTTTTTAATTAAAAAACGTATACAGACGAACAAAACAAAAAGTACAACTGATGGACGGGAAGGGTTAAAAGTGTAAAATTAATATTTTTACAATCCTAATAATTAAAGAAAATTTTAAGAAAAATAAAAACTATTTTTATACTATTTAATTGTTTATTATTAATTAATTACTAATTATCTATTTAATACTAATTAAACTAATTAGAATTATTAAAAATACTAAAAAGACTTAGAAAATTAAGAAAATTTTTACAAATCTAATTAACCATCATGGGAATCCTAAATAATTATAAAAAGTTAATTTTATGTATTTTTAAGCTAATTAACTCATTATTAATCTAATTACTTATTAATTTCTAATTAAACTAATTATATTATAAAAAATAGAAAATGAACAGTAAAAATTCTAGAAAAATTTATAAAAATGTTTTAACTAAAATAAAAGCTATAAAAATTATAAAAACTAGGTTATACTTTATAAAATCTAATTATGCTATTTAATTGATTAATATTAATTAAAACTAAATTAAACTAAAATTAATTAGAAAAACCACTAAAAGACAAAATAAAAATCTGGAAAAATTTCTAAAAATTATTTTAACCTAAAATTGAATTTCTAAAAATATAAAAATGATATATTACTTAGAAATAAATTAAAAAGAAAAATAAATTGATAAATCCTATTAAATAGAAGCTATCACTAATATTAAAGTTGGTTTTTTGGTTTTTTTTCTTTTTCTAAACTGATTAAAAACTAAAAACAAGAACTTTTAACAAAAACACTTTTATTTTAACCCAAGAAATAAGCACTTGAAGTGCTTATTGATCCCACCGTTGACTTTTGTTGACTGTGGAGGTTTTATAGCTCAAATGGGAAAGAGTGGGGTCCACAATGACAAATTTGGTTTCTCTGAGTTCAAGGAACAAAGACAAGCAAGTTTCAAGCAATAAGGTGGCCTGAATAAGCCACAAATTTCAAATAAGCACTTGCTTATTTCCAACTGAGACAGTTTTTGGGACAAAGTTTATGACCAAATACAGGTGGGGTCCACAGGTCAAAAGGTCAAACAAAGAGTCAATGAGTCAACCCTGGTAGGAGGGGGGTTGTAAGGATCCAAAATCAAGGGTTGTGGACCACTGAGTCAACCACAATGGACCACCAAAGTGGGTGGTGTGAGGCTGAGCTGCTGAGACAGGGCAATTGTCTTGCCCTGCAACTCACTTTGAGGCTTGGTGGGACCCACTAAACAGATTCCAAAAAATCCAAGAAAAATCCTAAAAATCAACTAGCTGGTAGAGAGTAAGCTTATAAAATCTCAGATCCTAAATCCTTATATCAAGCAATTTAAAGATCTCCAAACTTTGATCAAAATTACTGAGACAGCTTTTGACTTTTTCTGTTTAATGAATATTTTGACCAAAATGAGATTTGATTCCAATTTGTTAACTGATTAAGGTGATTTAAGCTTAAAGAGAACTAGAATGAGCAAAGTGACTTGTTTCTAAACTTAAATGATGAGTCTAATACTCTAAAACCTTAACAGATAGCTCAATAAGAAAGATCAAAGATCAAATTGACTTTTGACACTATCAACTATCATTTTTATACCCTATATGATCTTATCTATACTGAGGTAGCATGCAAGAACTATAAATGACAACAATAACACAGATATGCACTAAGCAATCAATAAATCCAAACACCACTTAAAACTCAATCTGTTTTGAACTTATTGAAACAAATGATAACTCAGATTGATTAAACCATCTCTAAACCATTTTTATTAATTGCAGAGATTATATGAGCTGATAAACACAACTTTTTACCACAGCTACTGCTTATGATCCCTCATACTAATTGACAAATAATTCATGAAAACCTTACACAATGATGTTTTTAGAAACAAAACCTAAGCTTCTTGCACAAACAGAATAATTAACAACTAATGAGATTAATAAAATACAAACAAGCAATATCCTACACTAGAATACAAGAAAGGTATAAAAAATATGGCTCACAGTGTGCTTCCAGCCCAAACATGAGACCAAGGACACCCTAAATGACTCCCATGAGTCTCTAATACCAGGTCCATCCACAATTTAACCTGCTCCAATGCAACTCTTCATTTCTCACTTATTCTTTTTTTCTTTTTTTCTGTTTATATATATATATATATATATATATATATATATATATATATATATATATATATATATATATATATATATATATATATATTTGATGAAACTGAAATTGCAATGGAAACTTGGAATGCTGAAATAAAACTTATATTAATATTGAAAGAGTCAATTACAACTGAGAATTTGATTGAATTTTAAAGGTACAATACTTAGAAAATAAAATTAAAACTATATAAAACTCGACCAGTGCTCCATTGCATCTTCTTCTTTTTATAGTCCAAAATTAGGGTTTAGGGTACCCATTTGTCTTTTCCCATCAACAATTGGAGCCATTGGATGTGTAGAAGAAATTTTGGCCTTTAAATGGTTTTGGCGCCAAATTGCTTTTGTCAGTTTCTTGGATTCATTTGATGCCAGGGGTAGTATTTGGAGTTTAGTTGTTTGTTTGGTGTGTCAAAGGGGGGGGGGGGGAAGTTGGAGTGTGCAGGTGGTGAAGGTAAGGGTGATGATGAGGGGGGTTTTGGTTTGTAGCAGGGTTGAGTGGGGGTGTGGAGATGGTGGGAGTCAACGAGGGTCAAAGTGGGGGATGTATTATTTTAAACCGGGTAAGGGGGTGGGCTGTGTTGGTGATGGGCTGTGAGGTGGACTGGGCCAAGAAGTGGAGTGGGCTGGATAGGGTGGTGGGATTGTTTTGGGTAATAATAATTAAGGGATCCGTTTGGTTTGTTGAAATTTAAACACAAGGACCGAGATTGTAATTAGCCGAAACATGAGGGACCAAATCTGCCATTCTCCAAAATTTGTTTAAAGGACCACTTTTGCCAAGTTAAAATATCCCAAGGATCAAATATTGCATTTTTTTCATTTTTTTCAAATTCCCGGGGACTAAAATTGACAAGTTGCCAAACTTCAGGGACCAAACATGTAATTTCCACAAATATTTTACCCAAGGACCATTTTTAACACATTTTGACTTTCCAAGGATAAAAATGATTTTTTCTTTCAAAATTATCCCACCAGGGACCAATTCTGCCATTTTTTGAAATTCCAGGGACCATTTATGTCAATTTTGGATTTTGAGGGGTAAAAGTGTAATTTTCTCAAACTTTTTCACCCAAGGACTTATTTTGATAATTTTTGACTTTTCTTTGCCTTGGGTTGACTTTTCTTTCATTTTAAACTTCCAGGGACTAGTTTTGCCAAATTTTGAAACTTGAGGGACTGAAACAGCCAATTGTGCAAACTTTGTTCGTTTTTCATTTGTTTTTAAACATTTTGCATCTAAAACATATAAAACACACTTTTGGGATAAATTGTGTATTTTGATGCGTTTTTGAATGTTTTGGCAGTCCAGATACGATAAAAATGATGAGTGTTTGAGCACTCATCACAATCAAAGAGGTTGTTTGATCTATCGACTTAGTTCTCATTTATTTGATTGAGTCACCTAAAACCTTTTGATGCTTTTTCAAAGACTCATTTTCCTTAAGTAATTCAGCCACATATATTGACAGTTCATTAATTCTTGTCTTGGCTGCATCAATGTCCTTGTTTGTTTCGACTAAACTACATTTCACATTCATAGCAGAGATATGTTTCTTCAAGTTGGTGATTGTCAAGTTTTTGGCTTCCAGTTGGGCTTTTAAATCATTAATCATAAAGAATTCACGGAAATCAGGAAGTTCCGGATTTTTACTTGGTTGGTTTGATTGAAAACTTTTCTGTTGTTGCATTGCGATTTCTAGTGAAATGCAATGTTTTTCAAGTTGTAAAAATCTGTTTGAAAGTTCATTAACAACTTCTTTATCAACCATGTCATTTGATTTAAACATCTCAGCCGTAAACAAAGAAAGAACTTGACTCATCATCACATTCAGCATCCTGATCACTTTCTCCCCCCTTATGACTCATATTTGTTGGATTAGAAACGGTATTGCTGTCACTCTTTTCTAACAAATTTGTGTCATAAGTGGGCTTAATTTGATCAGTATGTTTCCGTTCATTAGAAAGCACATTATGTTGATTATGTTGATCTATGAGGGGTACCTCAACACTTGACACCTGTTCTTTTACGGGTCTGAAATCAGCATCCATATCATGTGTAACAAGAGTCTCTGAAGTGTTGGTAGTGTCAAGCTTATCAGTCTTTGATCCTTTGCATTCAGTGACAGCTGACCCAACATTCGATGCCTTACCCGAATCAACAATACCCTCACATGATTGCACCCGAGATGCCTTCACCTTGTCATCATATGCAGGTATGTGTTGTGCCTTTACGTTACTGAATCTTTTCACTTTATCCATAAGCTGGACAAGTGTATCTCTGAACGTGTCAACCTCAATTCCCGTGTGATCAGCAAAGCACTTTTTCGTCATCTCACTATAATGGTCATACTCCTGAGTGAATTTTGAATCAAAGAACACTTGGAGTTTTTTGTTGATCACACAAAGGGCAGCCATGGATCCCATCTTGGAAAATTCTCCTTGGTCAAGTTGTTGTTGTAGTTGATCTAAGTTAAGAATCATTGTGCATGTGAAAGTCTGAACATCTTGACCAAAGAGTATTACAAATGCGCGTTCGAATCCCATCTTGAATCCAGTTCCCTCTAAAAGTACCGAGAGATATGAATGAAGTTGTCGAAAACATTCTATGCAGCTTTCATTTGCATTGTGAAGCACTTGTTGTGGCAGAAGCAACTCTCTCCCTTGCGAGTTAGAGCACAAAGATTCCATATTAGCAATATTAGAATCAAACACCTTAATTTGTTGTACAAGGTTGGAAGATATAGACATGTTGTGATCGTTCACGGGATTTTACAATTCTATGATTTAAACCGAGAAATAGATTCTTTCGCGGGATTTTACAAAATCAAGAAAAAAACCGTGAAACAGTGAGAAACTGTTGGTTCGGTAAATGAATAGATGATTGTTTGATGAACTTGATGGTCGTATGATTGAGATCCGAACAAACTCTGTAGATTATCAATAAGCCCGAAAATATCACAATCTAAAACTGCTCAACTTTGTACTTAGAAGCTCACTCAAAACTGTAGTCCAAAAAATTAACTCAAATATTCAGCTCAAAGAAAACGTGAACCAAGAACGATCACAAATTCGTCCTTTAATAATACCAGCCCACCATGTACTAATTCAAAAAAAACTGAAGCCCAACATAAAATGTGCAGCCCAAAGAGAAGATTAAATCAAACTCGGCCTAGATCAAATAGATGTTGATCCAAACCCATGACCACTTTAAATAATCAAAAGCCCAACACTAATCTTACACCCTACCCTAATAACACGTTATAAAAGTCCACTAATTACACTGCTCACAACCCTAATCACTCTCACACCAAAACATGCGCAGTCAATCTTTATGTTTCACTTCATTCACCCAAACGTAGCCTTAACAAAGAAATTGATCCGTCCCTTTGATAGAATTAGATACGAACCACTATTAATCCTCCTTTGTTCTTGTAATCCTTATCCACCGAAACAAGAAACATAAACAAACCACACTATCTGTTTTATTTAAGTCCACGGTGACAAGATCCAAATGATTCTAATGTAAGTTTGGTTTGCAATGTTCTTGAGTTTATGTTAACTGAACGAAAAGTGGATGAAACGATTCAATTTTGTCTTTATTTTAAGGTTCGAAAATTAACTCAAAGCTTGCTTCAAAAATAGATCAGTGATGATGTGTTGTTCAACAAAAAACTTAAGATCTTTTAAAGATTTATATAAGTTTGACCACAACACAACTGAGATATAGTCTTATGATTTCAGTTTTCATGTTTTCCGTGACCGAATGAAAAGGAAGGTGAAGCAATCTTGCTTTGTACTTACTTTTGCAATTCGAATATTCAATTGAAGCACGACTTCAAATAGATCTATGATGACTGAGATGTCATTTTGTGTTATTCTTTTTTGTTTTCTGTGACCGAATGAAAGTAAGGATGAAGGCCAAATGGGTTTTGATCTTACATTAGTTGTTGATAGTTATTAGGGTTGGGTTTGGATTTAGTTTTAGTACTCAAACAAATAGCTACTTTGATTTAATCGCAAAGAGCAATTAAACGCAAGAAAGAACTCATAAAAAATGAGTTAATCGCAACCATAAATTTGGACTAATCGCTGGACCAAGAGTTAGTCGCAGGATGAGAGGTAATCACAAGATTGAGCTAACCGCAATTTAGAGCTAAACACAATTAGTAGCAGATTGCTACAAATAAAAGGTAATCGCAAGAAATTGGGACTAACCGCAACACTAAAGTAGTGACAATTCTCTATATTGAACCAGAAACTAATCACAAGATAGCGAGTAGCTATTTTCACAAGTGCCAAAAACCAGTCGCTATCAACTATTTGTATGCATCTCACAAACAGCCAAAACACACTAGCTGTACATCCAGTACAAGACAAGGCACTAAACAATGATATATTCTTTCAATAGCTAAACGCAAATATGAATTGTGAGCAGAAAAAGTAAACGTAACAAGGAATATTTCAAGGACTTCTCCAAACTAGCCAAAAGTATATCTTGATCAATAAAGTATTTGTTGGGACAAGAATAATATTTCGAACCAATTTTAACCAAAATCACGAGATAAAAAAAAAAAGCAAGATTGTAATCTATTGAGAACCAAGTCGGACCAAAATAAGACACAAGAACCAAAATGAAGATACGAGATCAAGCAATCCCTAGGATAAAACCATGGCTCTTGATACAAATTGTAGGATATGCATAATATTAACTAGTATGGTTCTTGTGAATATGATAGAATTAATGGAAGAAAGATTAGAGAGAGGAAGAGAGTTGGGAGAATTCCTAGAGAGAGAAAGAGATGAGAGAAAATGAAAATGTATTAGATTGATGAGAATTCGAAGCTCCAACCCTCTCCACATGTGGAGAGGGGTATTTATACTTACAACATAAACGCCCATACCCGGGCTGTGGATCAGGCATACAGTGGGTGAAAACCCGTCATTCTTTCACGGTGTTAAACTAATACTAATTAACTAATATATAAACTAACTACGAGCTAACTTAATGCTATTACAATAATCAGGTGACCGAGACTTTTACAGGAATATTTGTATTCCTAACAATAGTTGTAATGGATGAATGATTTCAATATAGGCTTAAGAAAATTGGCAGATCTCCATTGTGTAACTTGCTTGAACGTCTTAAGAAACATGAACCGATGTGTACTAGGTTTTTATGGTTGTATTTAATGCATGAGCGAATTCTAGTGATCCCATGTTAGGAGCTTCTTAGCCGGATCGACATAGGAGTGAAGTAGGAGCTTATAGGATTGGGGAAGTAAGTACACCACCCCATGAATGGTATTAAGGAATACAATCCGTCATCCACACAACTGTAACAAGAAATTAACCCTGTAAAAGATATCTAGAGAGTAGTGAAATCTAACTAAACACCATTTTCCCACATATTGCTCACACCTTTAGTTAATTTAGTTTATTTTCATTTTCATTATTTTATTTTGATTGAATCTTTAGTTATTGGGTTAGTTGACTAGCAACTAATTCTGCCCACTCTTCCAAAACCCGAGATTTTACTTGCTTTTATAAAAATATAAAAATACAAAAAGAATCATCCCTCACCTCTAGACCTAGTTTTTAGGCTTTCTAATCCTAGCGACACTATTCCTGAGTTGAACGATCAATCCCCCGGTACTTGTCACTATACTATACTACAACGATCAGGTACACTGCCTGGTGGGGGTTGTAAGCTTCTCGAGATCCCTTGAGAGGTAA
This sequence comes from Artemisia argyi, assembly GCA_030686995.1. Taxonomy (NCBI): domain Eukaryota; kingdom Viridiplantae; phylum Streptophyta; class Magnoliopsida; order Asterales; family Asteraceae; genus Artemisia; species Artemisia argyi. The sequence continues at coordinate 36,874,780 of CM060689.1, read as the reverse complement.
AGCCTGGTGCAATTCCCACGCATCAAGTTTTTGGCGCCGCAGCCCGGGGAATAGTTATTATCTAGGTTAGGATTTTTTTTTATTAGGTCTACAGTGTTCTGAAAGGCTCAAGGCGCACTAAGGCGCAAAGGGGGCCAAAGAGCCTCGAGTCGAGGCGCATTTCAAGGCGCGGGATTCATGAATGCGAGGCGCACTAAAAGCATTAAGTTTTTTATAACATATGTGACTATTTATGTAGCTTAAATAATACAAAATAACATTAAAATACTTAATGCATAACACATATTGCCATTATAAATATTAAAATGGATCGGTTGTCACTTCTAGAACGGATCAACTCTTTTGCTCGATGACCTATATAGAAATTAAAATCCATATCAGACTAAATATGTTTGTGTCCTACACATGTAGCTTACATCTAACAAAGCTCACAATTTAACCCAAAATATCAAGCAAGCAATATATTAATATTCAAGGCACAATGGTACATTTTCATGATAATATGTCGTAAAAAAATATTTAATGAAACAAAATAACTTCTTAAAGAAAATTTCAATCAATAAAATAAACATAAAATCAATTCAAATTTACAAATTATATAAATACTCACCTATGACTTAAAAGGCCCATGCATTATATCTTAAAAAAAAAAAAAAAAAAAAAAAAAGCCCCGAGGCGCAAAATATGGCCTAGGCGCAAAAATCCCCCGAGGCGCCAAGGCGCAAAAAGCGCTAAGGCGCGGGCTTTTTTTGGGAGTCATGCATGTGGTGCGCCTCGAGTCAAAAAAAGCCCCAAGGCTAGCGCCTTGTGCGCCTTAGCGCCTAGGCGCGCCTTAGGCGCGATTTTGACAACTTCGTCTACTTGCTAGATTCCTTTCTAGTAAGATTTTATTTTTATTTTTAGGTTTTCTTTAGTCTATCTTATTTCTTCGTGCTTTTGTTCGTAATCTTTACCATCCGACATCATGGAAGGTGGTAACATCTTTGAACCCATCAACCCACCACAACAAGACCACCCACAAAACCCACCACTAGCTAACCAACCTCTTAGGCCCCGAACCCTAGGAGAGTATTCCTGACCTAGCCACCAAGGCTATCGAAACACCATTGAGCTCACCGGAGCCAATGTGTCCCCCTTGCGATCCGACACCATCCGGTTGGTGCAAAGCGGATGTGCATTCCATGGACTTCGTTCCGAAGATCCAAATCAACATCTCAAGGACTTCCTTAAAATCGTAGATTCTATAGACCTTGATGTTACAACTAGAGAGTCAACCCGATTACGCCAATTCCAATTCTCTCTACGTGATCAAGCTAGTCAATGGCTTGAACGTTTACCGCGGGATCCATCACCTCATGGGATGATCTCACCACTCGTTTCCTTGCTCAATTTTTCCCACCGGGGGAGAACTACCAAGCTTAGAAATGATATCTTGATGTTCCAACAACGTCAAGGTGAAACCTTTTACGAAGCGTTGACTCGATACAAAGACCTACTCCAAAAAGTCCCTCATCATGGCATTGAACCATGGTTCCAAATTCAAATCTTTTATGATAAAGTTAATTATTAGACGAGAAGGGCTATAGATTACGCAGCCAAAGGCAGGCTAAACAGACTTAGCATTGATGAATGCTGGAAAGTTCTTGAGGGGTTAGCACAATACGAAGAAGAAGGATGGGAGGACCCGATGTTTTCAAGTAAGGGGAAACTTGATTACGTAAACGCTACCCAAGAACAATTATTGGGAAATATCAAGAAGCAGGTAAAGGAATTAATGAGAGCTGAAATGCCTGCTGCTGAAACCGCAAGGAGTCCTGATATACGTGTGAGTGCGATTAACAAACATAATTTTCCTGAACGTTCACGACAAGAGGAGTTCGAAGTGATAATGGTAACCTTCATGAATAATCAGGAAAAACAAATTCGGCACTTAGAAGCACGCATGGAAAGCACTCGTAATGCTTTTATAGATTTAGTAGACAAATTCATATCAAGAATTAAGGAGAAGATTAAGGAAAAATCCGCACAAAAAAAAAAATCGAAAAAATCTTTGAAGTTCTAACCCCTTAGGTGTGTGACCAAGAGGATAATGAGAAATCCTTTCAAGTGCTTCGCCGTCAATCACCCCCTACTTTTGTGAGCATCCTCAGCAGGAGAAGAACTCGCAATTTCATAACATTTTCATTGGATGCTTGCAAACCACGCTCCCCAATTTGCGCAAGAGACGTTCCTTTGGTTTTAAACCTGGTGTGAAGAGGTTGCACCTCAAAAACACCACAGCTTTGAGACCCTCTATGGAACAATTCCTCTTTGTACCCACCGTTGACCAATGCGAAGGTTACAACATAACTGAAACCTCACCCACCCCTTTTTACAACCACATATTTCTCCGTGACAGTAATGAAACGTTTGACCCTGGTGGACTTTACTAACGGGATGGCTACTCATAGTTTTTACTTATGTTTAGCTATTTACATTAGTGCAGGGACTGAATTTGGAAATACCACTTTTTGTTCCTAATACGGGCATCTGACGGCGTCAGATCTTAACTCTTAACGCCGTTACTTCGCTATCTTAGCAATAATTACCCAAATTCCATCACTTTCAACTCATACCCCACTAATCACACCCAAATTGCTGCTCCATCTCCGAGTCTCCATCATCCAATCCGACATCTTCCGTGACAAATCTCCACTTGGTAAGTAGTTTTTCTTTACTCTTTTCCGTTCAATTATCCTTAGGGCTTACCAATTTTGAAAACCCCCATCATCCGAAACCCTATCTTTGACCCATTTTTGATAAATCATAATGCCTTTCCTTAGATGTTTTGTAATCATGAGGTTACCATTAGATGATATTGTTCTACTCGAATCATGCGTTAATTGAGGAAAAATCTTTCACACCACGGATTTTTTTTACCCCCCACCCATGTTTTCTGCATAAAGGAGTGTTTGGGTCATGGATTTAGAGTTTTAAAATTGATTTTTCCCTCGTAATTGCATGGATGGATTTCTGCTGGTCTGACGGCATCAGGTTCTCCTTCCTGACGGCGTCAGATGTGTCTGACAGCATGAACTTGTAAAATTCTCATTCTAATCATTTTCGTTCTACTCTATCTTTTTCCAGGAAAATGGGCAAACAATCACGACAACACCGAGGCAGCTCGTCCAGGTCCCAACGAGTTAACTATGGGGACATGGTCCACATTGGAGTGAGTTTGACAATGATGCCGCTACAACTAAGTACGTGGAGCTTGTTTATCACCACATTGCTGTTGGTGCTGTGATTGATTGGGAGCTTCTGAGATCCCAAGGTCTTGAGGGTGAGTTCTTGGGGAGGATCCAAACTGATGGATTCACGGGTCCTCAATGGGAGAGATTGTTCAGGATGAGGGAGACTGTTTACAGTGAGTTGGTTAGGGAGTTCTTTGCGACTTTTCACTTTGATTTAGCTGAGGCCAGGACTGATATGGGGGGTACCACCATTTACTTCAGATTGGGGGGAGAGATTCGATCGTGTTCGGTTACTGAGTTTGGATGGAGGATAGGTTTGTACACTAGGGAGGAGGCTATCGAGGGAGGCTTTATGCTAAGGTTGTTACATGGGGAGACGGTGAGGAACGAGATGAAGTGTGCCACTTTTTGGCCGAGTATTGGGAATGGGGTGTACACCTCGACTACTGGGGCGGCCTCAATCAGGGACCCCATGATCAGGTTGGCTCACAGGTGCATCACTTACAGCTTGTCGGGGCGTCATGGCACCACTCACCGTGTCACTGCTTCAGATCTCTTCTACCTGTACACCATGTTTTCTGCGGGTGTTTACTATAACATCCCATTTTGGGTAGTGAGCTACTTGAAGACTAGTGTGGGAGAGAGGGATATCGACAAGGTGTATGGGGGGATGTTCGTGACCTGGTTGGCTCGATCTTATGGGCTACTTGTTCCTGAGATCATGGGGTACCAGAGCGACTGTGGGACTTGTAGGGTGGTGAGGGCTAAATCCCTCAAGCAGATGAGCATTGTTATGGAGCTGGGGGATGGGTCCTATACCTGGTACATTGCAAGAGGACCTGATGGTGATGAGGATGATGATGATGATGATGAGGGAGCGCCCCAGCAGCCACAGTTCAGGGATTATGAGGTTGGGTCTGCAGATTACTACCGACACATGGGTCGGGGAGACTGACAGGCACACCAGGGGGCCTGGATGGGTCAGGTGGACGCATGGCGGACCACCACTGACCAGTGCTTTGATTGGATGTATGATCATACCATCCGCCAGATGCAGCACCTCTCCACCCGTGATCAGATCAAGCCCCAGCTACAGATTGACCCATTCCCCAGTCGTGAGATGGACTACCCTCCCTACGGGTACACTGGGCACCTCCCACCTGGTTATGACTACCGTTATGGTCCCCCTCCCCAATGATTTGTCTTGATGTCTGTGATGTTTGAACAATTTATTCATGGTGATGTAATTTGAAACAATTTGGATTGTAATAGTTTAGGTTATGGCCTCTGTTGGCCATGGATAATTTTTATTTTTATGTTCACGTTGAATAGCAATGTTATGGTTTGCTTATGGTTTCATTCTTCTTTTAACATGCTATATTTAATTGTTTGATTGTTATTTGTTGCCGTATGCATGCTTTATTTTTATTGTTGGTAGATCATGTTTCATACTAAAATGGTGAAAATACTTTATTTTGTTGTTTGACATAGTCTTAACTTCATCCAAAGGTATTTCGCAAAAGATAAGTGTAAGGGGAAACCCCAAATATGTTTTTAAGAAACAAACTCGATCATGATTCTCCACAATATTAAATAAACATGTATATTCGTATTTGTTAGAGTCAAATGCTTGTATCGAGTCATAATGATGTTTTGCAGGATTTTCCAGGAAGTAGGACAAAGTTTTTCCAGAAATTTTCCGGAAACTTAACATAAGAATTTCTGCAGGTCACTTCTGACGGCGTCAAGAAGAAATTCCTGACGGCGTCACGTGTAAAATTCTGGAAATTTTACCAGTTTTGTTTTTCTAACGGAGTCTTAAAGTTTTTGCTAATTCTTTAGTTTTATGATCTCCAGGAAATTTGCAAACATCATTCCACAAGCATTATATCTTACTTTGTTTTCTAGGATTTGTTAGCATATATAGATTGCCGCCGATTTTACGCGAGGTTGCCTTGTTTGTTTTCTCAGGTTTAACAGGTTATGTTTGACAAGAAGATGATGTATACTCTGGAAGGGAAGCTTTGATTGTTCATTTTCTTGGAGGAAGATCTAACCTTGCTACCTTATTATCCATACCGAGCGAATCAGGGGAGTATTTGATTTCATTCTTTTTACTTATTTCACGTTTACATTCTTTACTTGAACATTGGGGACAATGTTCATCCTAAGTGTAAGGGGAGGGTAAAATGATGATACCTCATAGGAAATACTTTCGCTTGAGTTTGTTTGTTTGATGGTAAGTGTGTAATAAAACTATGAGAAATACTTGTTAGTGTAATTTTAGCGCCAAATTTAAATTTTTTTACAACATTTAGGAGTGAAACTTTAGCCATAGCAAGCGTCTCATGGATAGGAGTTGTATGACTAGCACAAAACCGTACTATTCAGAAAAATTTTCCACCCAAATATGTGAGATTCGCCTTTAGATTTGATAGGAAAAACATTTACTAATAGTGCTTACGAGTGTACCGGTAGCATTTAGATTCTAGAACTTGCGTTAGTGATGCATCCCGAGATCGCTAGTGAGACTACATTCGTGTAGTAGGGATCATAATTACTTGACCATTTAAGTCATATTGCTTGGCTAGTAAAGTCAACTAATTTTTCCCACACCTTAGCGTTGTACTCATTTTTAGTACACGAAACTCCTAGTACACCCCTCCGAGCCTATCTTTTAATTTCTAACTTTAAGCATCTTACTTAAAGGAAGAATTTGTTACACCCCACTTAAATGTACACCCAAACCGCCTTAGCCTTCCGTATATGCACTCATATTTAGTGCATTATTGTTATTTGTTTAAACCCTTAGTTAATTATCCAATTGATTACATGGTTGCTAAGTCGAGTCATATCCTTGTACATATTGTTTTGGGACAATTGGGACTCATGGGTAAAGTGCTTATGTTATGGAGTAATGGGGAAGAACATCATATTATTACCCCCATATGTGCGTTAATCTTAAAAGTACTCAAAGTGTTTTGATTTTCTTAATTCGAGTCATTAGATTAGTTTATTGTAAAGTATGTAAAAATTCAAGTGTAAGGGGAATTTTCATTCCCTATGATGTATTATTTTAGATGGTAGGGTAAGAGTGTATGCAAAAAAAAAAATAATAATAAAAAAAAAGAAAGAAAAGAGAAAAAAAACATACGGAATACCATCCCGTTTCATTCTATGTTTGTTTTATGTTTTTGTTATTTTTGATTTATTAGCTTAAGTCGAGTCTAGTTTTGGCTTAGCAACGCCATATTGTACATGTAATTAACCAAGATTATTAACTCGCCACCAGTAAAGACTGCCTATATCCAACAAAACCGTGTATTCCATATCCCTACACCTAACGTTACAACCCTTTAAAAGACCTCTTTGATAGTTTATCCTAGGTGCTTACACCATGTGGTGGATGTTTGATCTTTTTCCAAGCCTATGGTAATCTATTTTGTTATGACAGGTAGTGAGAGATGTTTTCCATATCCATATTGTGATATATATTTTATTACACCCGAGAGATGTAAGTATCTAAACACTATTTGTGAGGGGCTAGTGTATGACCTCCGTGCTTGTCTTTGGTCTTTAGTGGAACGATTATTTGTTGTAATTACTTTTATATTAGTGTTAAATGACCCCTAACTTGTATTTTGACTAAAATAAAAGTGCATTTGCTTGAGGACAAGCAAATCTCAAGTGTAAGGGTATATGATGAGGCGAAAAATGAACCATTTTTAGGGGGTCATTTAAGCCCGGAATTGAATTTATTTGATCAAATATTGCCCTAAATCGTTTCTTTTGTGATTTTAGGTACTTTGGGAGTGAATTCAGGAAAAGAAAGCATTTTAAACGTTTTTGGAGCATAAAAGTGAAGAAAACGGCAAAGACTTAATTTTCCATGCTGGGAACAGTACCTCACGGTGTCAAGAAGGAAAATTTGACGGCGTCAAGAGCAAAATGCATGACGACCCAGAGAAAACGTGACGGCGTCAGAAGTAGGGCGTCAAGAGTTATTTTGGTGACGGCCTGAAGATGGATTACACGTGACGGCGTCAGCTCCAGATTTAGGCAGTCCGAGAACTTTATTGGCGGCAAGATGACGGCGTCAGAAATTTAATCTTGACTCCCTCACCTCACAAAATCTATATATACTTTTCTATTTTTCATTCATTAAGAGAGGAACTTGTGTGGAGAATACTAGGGTCGAACCTAATAAACCGTAGGTCTTTTGTAACAGTATTTCCCTTGAAACCCTTCATGTTAATTAAGATAAGTCCTCTTTCAATTCATTCAATATGTCTATGTGTTGTTTGAATATATCTTATGCTTGTCTTGATTATAACATGCTAGGCTAGATCTTTTGTGTGTTTGCTTAGATGTAATGAAACCTAGATGTTGATTATAGGTTGATTTCTTGTTTATTGTTGTAATGTATGAATGATTTCAATGTTAGGCTTAAGAAAACTGGCAGATCTCTATTGTGTAACTTGCTTGAACGTCTTAAGAAACATGAACCGATGTGTACTAGGTTTTTATGGTTGTATTTAATGCATGAGCGAATTCTAGTGATCCCATGTTATGAGCTTCTTAGCCGGCTCGACATAGGAGTGAAGTAGGAGCTTATAGGATTGGGGAAGTAAGTACGCCACCCCATGAATGGTATTAAGGAATACAATCCGACATCCACACAACTGTAACAAGTAATTAACCTGTAAAAGATATCTAGGGAGTAGTGAAATCTAAGTAAACACCATTTTCCCGCATATTGCTCACACCTTTAGTTAATTTAGTTTATTTTCATTTTTATTATTTTATTTTGATTGCATCTTTAGTTATTGGGTTAGTTGACTAGCAACTAATTCCGCCCACTCTTCCAAAACCCGAGATTTTCCTTGCTTTTATAAAAATATAAAAGTACAAAAAGAATCATCCCTCACCTCTAGATCTAGTTTTTAGGCTTTCTAATCCTAGCGACACTATTCCTGAGTTGAACGATCAATCCTCCAGTACTTGTCACTATACTATACTACAACGATCAGGTACACTGCCTGGTGGGGTTGTAAGCTTCTCGAGATCCCTCGAGAGGTAAAGCCTGGTGCAATTCCCACGCATCAAATTATCGTCGTGTTATTCGCATGTTTATTAATGTTTGTTATATCCATCCTTTTAGAAACATAATATCATGGAATAAGCATAATTTAAGGACGCTGGTCATGAAAATCATTTTCCATGAAAAAATAGCAAAAACAAGCAAATAACTAATGAAAATATGAGATGAACTGAAATCTTCTTAAGCAGGTGATTGAGTGTTGCTTTGAGAGTTTGTGGTAAAGAGCTTATGATACCCCTTAATTTGATATAAATGAAACAAAATGGAAAGGATTATAGATACGATGGGTATAATGGAATGTAGTACATGCCAGTAAAAAGGAGTGGTCGAATGAATTGAATCACATATAATGAGTAGCAGGGACGGAGCCAAGGGGTGCCCGTGGGTGCACGTGCACCCCATAGATTTTTACGATATAGTGTTAATTTTAAAAAAAAATTATCGATTTTTCCTAAATGTGTCTTAAATGCACCCGATACATCAAAATGTGTCTTTAGTATTATTTAGTTGGTATACTTACAAATAAAAAATAAATATAAAATTTGTAAAAGCCTCAATATGACAAAAGTCCAAAGATGAATCAAGTTTAATAAATTAAAGCACAAAAGCTCAAAGATGAAATAGGTTTTATTAATGAAACAAGTATATTCATCATCCTAACAATTTTCAAAATCCAAAATTTAATGGACACCACAAGGTGACAAAGATGAAACAGTTTCGTAATCGTGTGAGTCGTAACTAACATATATCTTACTTTTGTTTATTATGTTTACTGTTAATTGAGAAGTAGTGCTATATATATATATATATATATATATATATATATATATATATATATATATATATATATATATATATATATATATATATATATATATATATTCATTTGTTTATTATATATCTTTCATTTGTTTAAGTCGTAACATATATATGATAATATGAAAAGCGTCGATTGACTTGATTGTAAGGCGACGTTGAGTCTACATGACTCATTTTCAGAATTTAGTGTATCAAAGTTAGTGAAACTTAGTGAGATGTATCCGTATGATTTTACTTATAAAGAAATGTTAAGTCTTCCTACGAAACTTGCAGTCTATTATCAGATCATGCGTAATGATAAAGGTTTTGCTAACTTGGATAGTATTGCCATACTTGCTAAGAAGATGGTGGATAAGAAAAGGCATACATCTCATCCTTTGGTTTATCAGTTGTTGAAGTTGGCTTTAATCTTGCCTGATGCTACCGCTACGGTTGCAAGATGTTTTTCGAAAATGAAGCTCATTAAAACTGATTTGCGTAATCGGATGGGTGATGATTAATTTAACGGCGCTTTAACTTGTGCTATAGAGAAAGAAGAAATTATTAATGTTAAAAATGAGGGTGTACGTAAGCGGGGTTTTTTTTTTTTTTTTTTTTTTTTTTTTTTTTTTTTTTTTGCTATGAGAGATCGTAGAATCACTAATTAGAAGGTAATATGTTCATTTATTTATCGTTTTAATGAAATCTTTGTTTTAATTAACATTTTAACTATATTATATTACAATTCAAAAAAAATTGTGCACCCGGTTATATTTTTTTCTGGCTCCGTCCCTGATGAGTAGGTTGTAAGAAAGTGTAGAAGAAATGCACATCAAAGTGGCCTTCATTCGTAGGTGTAGATGTGAGTCACTTGTAAACTACCCATTAAGTATGTAGGGAGGTTTTGACCAATAAATGTATAGACAATAAATATTATTAATTTTCCTTTCGGATAAACGTGGTCATTAAACTATAGATAAAATTTTGAGAATTAACGGTGCATTTAACAGGGGAAAAAAATCTTTTATCTCTAGTTTTGTAAGAATTTGAAGCAAAAGTTTATCATCACAAAACATTTAAAACTTTAGATCACGTGTTTAGTTGTGTTTGTATTGTTTGTGCTCACCCGCATAGCCTATAAAATATGCAAAAACGGTAAATAAACACATAAGATCATGCAAGCCAAACTCCTAATAGACAGATCTACTAATTAGAGATTAACATTATCCAACACAAGAAAGGTGTTTACACAATTACTTACTTATTCTTGCAATCACATAAGCTCCTAACTCTTGTCTGCAATCATATGCGTGCACGAAATCGCCTTCTTCTTGTTCTTGATGCTTCAGTCGATCGATCCAAGAGTTTCTTGGGGAGAATTATCATGTTGGTTGCGTCAGGTATCCACCGGTACTACACAAGTAGAACTAAGGCTAGATCCTATGCACAGTTGGAGAGTACGAATCGACCGGAAGTCGAATTGTCGACTTAAGGGTTTTGGTTGACCCAGAGTGAGAGAAGGATGGGAGTCGATTTAGGGTTTAGAGGATTAAGTGATGTCTGGGTTAGCATGTCTTGATATTTATAGTGTACCATGAAACATTTTTTAATACAACTAGGTTCCATGAAATTATACCTTAAGTATACGTACAAGTTTGATAAAAAGTCAAACTAACCCCTCATTCCTCTAGGGGGTCGACCGAACCATCAAACCCTTTTAGAGTTTATGGTTTTTGCCTTTTACACACTTTATATTATACTATATTACATTTATAGGAAGTGCTCCCCAAAACACTGTAGCAAGCTACAGTAGCTACAGTGCACCACACTCACATCCAAATAGTGAAATGTACAGTAACTAACGGTCGTTAAGTATTTAACGGCCGTTAAGTAGTAACGACCGTTAATTTTTTTTTTAAATTTCCCCTGCAATTGGTCCTTCGTCTTAGAGCTTCGTTGCAAATTTAGTCCTTATAACTAACGGTCGTTAAAGACCATTTTTTTTTTTTTTTTTTTTTTTTTTTTTTTTTTTTTTTTTTAATTCCGCCTGCAATTGGTCCTTTGTCTTATAGGTTCGTTGCAAATTTGGTCCTTATAACTAACGGTCGTTAACTGCAATAACTACTTCTTTGGCAAAACATCCCGCGGCAACGCGCGGGTGATCCATCTAGTATTATCTATACTACTTATAAAAGTTCTATAGTCAAAGTGAAATGTTGAGTGTTGAAAATGATCATAGGTGAAAGAAAGTATAATGTAATTAATACTCTTATTAAAACACCTCATTACTTAAAAGTACAATGATTTATTAACATTGTACAACCAATTAAAGCATATTTACCAAATTAAAACACCACTTACCAAAAAGTACAATAAAATTTTCATAATCTACAATTTAAATAAGCTACAACATAATCCATATGAAATAATTAAACACTAATTAATGTTATTTTAAACACCCTAAAATAAAAAATACGTGTTATTATACGCATTATACAAATTAATAAAACACACAAAGCTTCATACAACCTAACAAGTTGATGGTACATATAGTTTTGAAAAATAGACGGGACCAACAGGTTCAACCGGGAACAGATGTCGCCACCGGTTCGGCTAACCAATAAAAACCATCCGAAAATGAACTAGAGAGGACCTGTTGAAACCAATACAAACTGGTGAATCAGGCCTCATCGAGATTTATTTATTCGGTTAATCGTCACAGGGTACCCGAAGGAAAAACTAAAAAATGAAAAGTTGAAACTAAAAAAGTAAATGTTGAAAACATATATTTCAAAAGGAAACTATTAATACAAATCACAAACCGGGTTGACCCGGTTTAATTTGACCCGTTTTCGACCCAACCTAGCAAATTGACCCGGTTTAAATCGACCCATTTTTCGATCGGAACGGTTCAACCGGTTGAACCACCCAGGTCGAACCGGGTTTCAAAACATTATGTTTAATCCCCAAATCTTCAAACTTTTATTATTTACCGTTTATAACCTATAAACTTTTTTATCAATAAACTATCTTTCGCTATAAAATCCCGTTGCTATGTACGGGTACTCGTATAGTCCTAAATAAATATGTACACCCTAGATAATTATCGTTTTACCTCTCTATAAGAATATTGTCATATTCTCATTTCCATTTCATTTCATATCTTTTTTCTCATTACCAATTTACTTGTTTTGTTTAGTGTGCATCTATGTCTCACCGACATTTATATAAGATTATAAGTATTAGTTGTGAAAGACGTTTTTTGCACAAAAATCTTTTCAAAATAGAGGTTAAAGTATTACTTAATGAGGTAATAATGATGTAAAGATGTAATGTTAAAAGCGTTCAAGGCATGCAATGATTTAGGAAGTAAGATAACGTATGTGAAATAAATAATTACAAGTTTTAGGTTAAATATGTAATTATTGTTTGGATTTTGCTAGCAAGAGCCCAAAAAGCTGTGATTAAAAGGATTTTTAATTCCCATAATTTGATGTAGCAGATTATTGGACCAATCAAAATTAAGTGTTATTTATGTATTATTTTTTTCGAGATTATTTCTATAATTTAAGTGTTAGTTGTGTACTTAACTTTATTTCTCTATTGTGTGTACTAACTTTTTTAAATCACCTTTTGTATGTATCATTACAACCTACGTATGTATTAAAAAATAATTACAATGTATCGAATTCAACGACACATGCAAAAGGATCATCCCTTCTTTGATCTCGAGAGGCTTCTCTGCTAAAGCTTATGAATAACTCCAACTAAATTTCCATTCAAACAATAATTTGAGAACTATGTTATTTTATTAACTCAAGTTACTTAATGTCAATGTCAAACACACCAATATCCAATACGCTATTGGGAAGAAAAATGGGTACGGTGGCGAGAAACGCACGCCAGTCCTGGCAAGCAAACTGGCGTCGCTAGTGTCAAGCCACAATTACCCCCCCCCCCCCCCCCCCATGCGCGAGTTCACGAGCTAGCTTATTGGCGAGTGTGAGTCTTGTGATTGTGTTGTGTTTGTGATTTTTTTTATGTATTTTAAAATGGGTGTGTGTGTGCGTGTTTTTCTATGTATGTGTTTATGTGTGCATAGTTATATGAAGAAGATGTCTTTTTCTTTTTCTTATTTGTTTATTTATTTATTATTGTTATTATTATTGAAATGTGTTAATGGGCTTGGTTGTTGATTTGGCAATGTTAAATACTTTGTTTACTTTGTATTTCTTAGTGAATTAAGACTTTAGCTTTAATTTTGTAAGTTTAACCTTTTTTTTATTTTAAATTTGTAACTTTTTTATAAAAATGTTATTTGTATTAATTTAATTGATGACAATTTAGTTTGTTTGAAAAAAAATAAAAAAATAAAATTGGTAGGTGAGGTCCTTTTAACTTAAGCTATGACAAACCGGGTATTTTAGTATATGAGTGAATTGAAAGAGTTGCTAATATAACGCTCAAGTGATAAATAAAAAGCCATTATACCCGGTGCTCTGAGTTGATGCATCCAAGCACCAAAAGTTGTCCCATAAGCGTTAATCGTTCCGAAATACTACTTGTTTTGTATATTTCATGATAAAGCCACATGACATCATCAATGAGCATATCAATTCGCTCATTAATTTATTACTACATGTGCAACTTGCATAAAGATGTAAACATAATTGCCACCTTTTCCAGGTATTTTCACGTAGACTTCTCTACTTTAATTGTCAATAGGATAAGAGAAGTGCTACAAATTACAATCACATAATTTTAAAAACAAAATTAAAAAAATCCCACGTAATAGGTGTTAAATAATTTGTGACATTTTCTTTCTAACATTTAAATTATCTCTTTTATTTTCATTCACAAATTCAATCCACTTTATTGTGTTGATTTATTTTTGTAAATTTTATGTGGTTATAGTATTTCTTATAAAATAAAGGCTATAAATACTCTATTTACTTATTAGATGAATCATTATAAATAACAAACTCAAAAACGACTCATTCTTCTGGATTCAAAATAAACAAGAACATATGTATTAACTTGATTAAAAAAATGTTAAATAGTTTGTGATTGTATATTTTGAGATAGTTGTTAATAATAATAATAATAATAATAATAATAATAATAATAATAATAATAATAATAATAATAACTACTTATAATGTATTTTTGGTCAAATGTGAAAATTGGAAAAGTGAAAAACTAATTTTTGGATCAATCCTCATTTTGCCCTTGTCAAGGAAAGTCCGACTTTTTTTTCACGCTGTAACAATTGAATGGCTGAATCTATTTAAAGAAACCATTGAATCAGTAATAAACCAATTCAAAAACAGCTAATTAGTCACAATTGTGCAATTAATTCAACGCATTTGAACCACACCATCTGATTTAAAAACACCATTCCTATTATCAAAGATTTAAAAATACCACCCATATCATAATCGTTCTATGAGATCATCTGATTCATGTGCACTGCATAATCGTTTTATGGCATGGAGAATTGGTAAGTATAGATTCTATTATAATATTTTATTACTTACATACTACAATTGATTTGAATTATTTAGGGCATGGAGAATTGACATCCATATTTCATCACAGCCGTCAGCTAGGGTTAAGTTTGTAGCAGCAAAAATGGTGAAGGGACGTGAAGGAGAACGTATCAGACTATACACCATGGGAACTGTTCTTGGTTACAAGAGGTATACTTTTTTTGTTCACTAATTTTATGTTGTTTGTTTGTCAGTTTACTCTTTTATTTGTGTTCTTGCTTTGTTAAAAATAGATCTGTTTTTGTTTTGTATTCAGTTTTTTAGATATATACCTTCATTTTAACAATCATTATAACATAAGTTTGTAGTTTTTAATGATATTTTGTTTTGGTTTCATTTCAGACTATACATCATGGGAACTGTTCTTGGTTACAAGAGGTATACTTTTTTTGTTCACTAATTTTATGTTGTTTGTTTGTCAGTTTACTCTTTTATTTGTGTTCTTGCTTTGTTAAAAATATATCTATTTTTGTTTTGTATTCAGTTTTTTTAGATTTTCAAATAAATGATTATGATCTTTGTGTTAGTTTAACAATATATGTGAAGGCTTATGTTTTATATTGCATTTGATGTTTTTATAGGGGGTGTTTAGATTATATTGTTTTTATCAACTCTCGCCTTGTTTAGACTTTGGAAAAGCCAATAACCATACTTTTAAAAGCTTATGAGTTTATGGGTTCTATTAAGTTGTTATGGGAATTTTAGTTTTGCTTATTGTTGTGATTGAATTAGCTTAGTTTTTCGAATTTGTTCTTTTTTTAATATGTAAATGCTAATAACTTAAATATTAATTGTTTTTTGCGTGAGCAAGGCCTTAAGCTTGTAAGCTATAGAGTTGAAATTATCGGCTTTGCTAATTATAAACATAAAAAAGCTCATAAAAGTTAGTTGAATATGTTTTTGTAATGTTGAAGGAATAAAAGTTTGCTTATTTACATATTCTTTTGAGGTGTCTTATATTTTCATAATTATTGAATCTGCTGTTCACAAGATAGAGTGCTTATGGGTGTTTGGATTAGCCTTATTTTTCGTCCAAATATATTCAAGCTCATTCACTGGGGAAATTGGGCATATGTTTATGTTGTCATGATGCCGATATTATAATGTTTTTTCTTATTTGAATGATTTACACTTGTACGTATTTGTTACTGATTTTTTTAATAATTTATTATGTTGTCTGTCTTGGTGTGACAATTTGTGAATGACTGTTATTAGTGATGCGTTTGATGTTTTTTAATTGAATCTATATGATTTGATAAAGCAAAAAGGTGAGGTATTGGTGAGTGCTTATTCACTCACCATTTCATGGCTAATTATCAACCCAAAACGACTTATTTGAGCTAACAAATGCCAAGAAAACACGTGTTTTTATGTTTTTGATATGCAGGTACGGATATTACAAAAAACGAACAAAACAAAGCAAAAACGGGCACGAGAGTATGAAAGGTTCAAAAGCCGATGCCGGGAAGCATTTTTCAAGACCGGATAATTATTTGAGCTCAAAGTACCATATCAACCCTCAACTTTCATCAAATGCCATAAGTAGCCCTTGGATTAATTTTGCAAAGAATGGCAGAAAGGGCCCTCAAAGTTTCAAATTATTCAATATTGGTCCTTGATTTTCATTATAACTAAATCTGTAATCCAATTAACAAGAGGCTGGTTCATTACTAATTCCAAAAGCCCATCTCCTAAACTATTACCCAAATTCACCAAATACAAAACCCAAGCCCAACCTCCCTTAAACTTGACCCGGCCCCCAAAAAATCAAAATAATATATATAAAACTTACCCGTACTTACCCGCCCCCATTTTACCTCACTACCCAGAATACCACTATTCACGCTACAGTAAAAGATGAACCCTAATCCCCCAATACCCTTAATTACCACAATTAAGGGTAATTCAGTCAATTCAATAGGCTTCTAGATGGTCAGAATGGTGTCAGCATGTGTCAGAACTCAAGAAGCACAAAAAGGACACTTGTCAGCCAAAGATTGGGAGGAACGCGTCATATTGAGTGATCCAAGGGCTTCTATTGGATGGCAATCATTGGAAATGATCATGTGGCTCAGAATGCTTGTCAGGAAACACACCACACGGATTGCCAACATGGCAATCCGTGGCTATCCTCCTACTAGAACCTTCACTTGGCTAGTATAAATAGAGGTGTTAGGTTATTGTAACAGGTGTGGAGTTTCGAATAGCGAAGCTCTGCCAAAATGTTTTCTCAATTGTAATAGTTCAGATTTTATTGTAGTTGTAATATTTTCATTTTAATAAATTTAGCTTCCTTTTAATCAAATTTCATTTAGTTAATTGTTACTATTATTTCAGTTTATAATTCAGCTTATCTCAGTTAGTTTAATAGTTAATTCAAGTTCTGTGTCAAAATTTAGTTTTACATTTTCATTCAATAGTGTTGAGAAAATTCAGAAAATTGAGAAACAAATTTAGTGTAATTAAGCTTTCAATTAAGCTTGTTTTTAAATGTTTACATCTTTTTCCAGCTTCATTTAGCCTTTGAGATCATTGTCTTTCAGTTACTTAAACTAAAGTTTTTTAGTCCAACATAGTTTTTTAGTTGATTCAATTGATCCTTGTGGTGAAATTTCGGCAAGCCAAATCAGAGAAGGATGGATTTGAGCCTATCTAGTGATAGGCAGGCATAGTGAACACCTCTCTTTTGAGCTGAGGTGCTTTGAGGTAGTAAGACCCTTTTCATTTTAATACATTGCTACATAGTAGTTTTATCTGTCATAATATGCATTATTTGTGATTGTCTGTTTTAGTAGTTGTTAGTTGTTATTGATTGATTTAATTGTTCTGTTAGTATTAGTTTAGATTACTTGATCATTAGTTTGGTAAGTTTATAGCTTATTGCATAAGTTTCTTAGTGTAACAGTAGTTAAGGCAGTGTTTGGATTTAGGCATAGCTGAGTTATGTTGTTATTGCAGTATGGATTTTCTGTCTCATTTAGACTTCATTAGTGTGGTATTAGAGTTTTGGATCAATAGAACAGTAGGTTATTGTAGTAAAAGTCAAAGATAGCTCTTAAACCTCTAATCTACTGGTGCAAGTAGTATTTAGCATCTGTTAGCTTGTTGATTAGCTTCTTAATCTATTTGTCTAAGTGTATCTAGTGAATCTAAAGCCTTAATATACCCCTAGTGTGAGTTCTGTAGTAATGAAATCCATTTTAGTCAAACATAGGTATTCATATTAAAAGTCAAACTAGTAGTAACTCAGTTTTTGGTAAGGTTTTTACAAACTCTTGTAGGCTTCTTTAGTAGTTAGAAATAGCTATTAATTGTTGATTTGTATTCTCTAATAGTTAGTGTACCTTAATCAGCCATTAAACTTGAGTTTTGAGCTAATTAGCTTATCAGAAAGTAGCTTGTAAGTTGGCTGTTTGAGTATGGTTCTCCCCTGCACACAGGTTATGAACCTACTTTCATGGCATCTTTTTGATTAGTAGCAAATAGCTATAGCATTAGATTTTTGTTTTATTGCATCTCTGTTTGGTAGATTCTTTATTGCACCCATAACTTTCTAGTTTGCAGCTTATTAGTATAGCTTATTCTGCATTGCTTTTTGGTAGTGTAGCTCTACTTTCTGATTTTGAAACTAGGGCTGCAATTGTAGGTTTGAGGTAGTGGTTGTGTTTTACTGGCTTCTATGAGTTTAGTAGTAGTTAGTCTAGTATTGTGTATGGTCTGTGTACTCTATAGCTTATTCTGATTTGGTTTCTGCTTATTCTAGCTTATCATTTAGTGCTTATAGCTTGCTCCTTGTAATTCTGTGCTTATAGCTGTTCATTTCTTAGCTTATTTGAGCTTATTATTGTATAATACAGTAGTGTTATCAGTTTGGTAAAGTTTTGTGGCAAGTGCTTATTAATAAGCATTTGCCATAAGCTGTTTTGGCCTGTTTAAGCACTTCTGCTTAATTTTTCTTATCCAAAATTTTTCTGCAAGCTTTATATATTATTTTAGAATTTCTGGTAATTTTTCATAATTTTCTGAGGTCATTTGCTATTTTTCTTAATTTCTTTTAGTTTAAAAATCATTTTTAAATCAATTTTAAATAACAAAAATCCATAAAAATACAGAAAAAGTCTTGAAAAATACAAAAAATACTTTTATAATTTATTTTATAATATTTTAGAATTTTTAGAATTTTTAGAATTTAATTTTCATTTTTCCAATTTGTTTTTCTATTTTTCTTTATTTTTAATTCACTTTTTAATTCCAAAAATAGAAAATTAATTCTAGAAAAATAAATAAAAACTAAAAAAATATTTTTCTTTTTCTTAAAATTCTTTTTAATAGTTTTAGATTATTAGAAAATATTTTCAAGTTCGTAGGATTATTTTTCATTAAACGTTACGTTTTAAATAACGCGTGTGCGTTTCCGTTTTCACGTTTTTAACATATGTACATACTTAGCTTGTAAATTCTGCTTATTTCACTATTACTTATCACAACTTGAATTCCTAAATCATATTTTTCATTTTCCCGCTTTTCACGACACGATTTCGTGATTCGGTTATTCACGATTCCATTTCACTTTCGCTGGGAGAACGACCCGGAAAATACTTTCACCGGTATTTCTTCGGAAATAATTATGTACTAAATAGATTTTATCAGGTATCCAAATAAATTTGAGCCCATGCCCTAGAGTTTGGGGTAAATAAGCTAATTTAAACAGATAAGTTGTTTGGGTGTTTTGGCTATACTTGTGAGTGTTTGTATTTTCTCGACTTCTTATTTTTTGTTTTTTAAACTGGAAAAGCTAATAACTCTCGTTTTAAATGCTTAGGAACACATTTTAGGGGCTTTTTGGATTAGCTAGATATTCGAGATCTTGAGTTTGCTTGAATCTTTGAAAGACAATAACTTCACTTTTAAAATTTTATGAGTTAACTCTATATGCTTATAGAGATAAATACGCTGTTAACTCATAGGGTTTTCATGGTGAGGTTATTGGCTTATCCAAATTTAATTAAGCCCATTAGCTGGGGAAATTTAGCTATTCCATAGCACCTCCTTATAAGCTCTATTAAGATTATTTGGGCAAACTTTGTGTAAAGATTACTAGCTTATTGTTTCGTTATTGTTTTGATTATGCAATGGAAAAGCATGCATAATCAAATGAATATATCTCAATTTTCCATTGCATAATCAAAACTAATGTGGTCATAAACTCACTTGACATAATGACAATCTAACACCATGCTTATTGTTTCGTTATTGTTGTGTCGTTCACGATAAGTTATACTTGGTATTAATTTATTGCACAAAAGGTTAGAAAACTTTGTGAAATAGATAACTTTAGGTGAAAATATAAGTTTCACCACTTTACATGGTTATGTGTTTGGGAATGTTATTTTAAACAATGTCTTTGTAAAAAGCATAAAGATCCTTAAATTGTTTTATGTATGCTTATATGGTCACTAATGATTTTTATGTAGTCTCGAGCTATAGAACTTACAAGAAACACACAAGCTCACAAATAAGTTATATCCTTGTGAGCCATTAGAGACGTAATGACTGATATGTCTACTTCGTTTGGTTTTTAATTTCGTGCTCATTTCAAGCTTTAATCATTCATTTACTTTGTTTGCATTTTAGGTTGTAACTGTTCATTTGGAATGATGATTGGGATTGATGGATAAGATAAAGGTAAAATACTGATTTTTGTCATATTAATTTGTATTGTGAATTCATAGGAGATAAATTTTCCGTTTACTTGACAATATGACACCAAATGGACATGCTTTAGCTATTTGAAAGCGTATAATTATTTCACGAGTTTGTAGCAGGTTCGAGATCTAAGGATAACGAGTTTGTTGCAGCTACTTCCATTATGATTATTTCACCCCTAATAGAGCAAAGGCTGTTAGTTATTATCTTATAATTGATGTAATGTTTTATTTTCCATTTCACTAAATGTTTTTATATGTTCTTTGATACATGTTAAGAAATTTTGTTTGAGTTGAATTATTGCATGTTACAACCGTTTGCAATTATATTTTGACATTTTCACGTTTTATTTTGAATGTTACACGAAACAATTACCATAATATCGCATATCGTTAATTGTCTGCCGCTAGGAATTTCCGTTGCTATGCACGGGTACTCGTCTAGTAATAATAATAAATACAAAAATAATAATAGTTAAGCGGGATCAACGAGCTTAAACATTGGCCTTTTATTAGGCTAACAAAATCAACTACTCTTATTTCAAATCTCATTCTAATCTTCTTTTTTCGAGTCATAAATGGTATACCAAACTAGTCGCACAAACCGTATTCAAACTATCCATATCACGAAATTTACCACAGGAATAACACATTCTGGCTCAACCATTCGGATCGCTCAAAGATGCCAAACTTTAACATCCCACCAACATATAATTACATGTTTCGAATAAAACACCCATTAACAATAATAAGAATCTTGAATGAGTACGGAATCTAAATGATACAAACAAAACTTTGACTTTGTTTTTTCTAGAAAAAAAGACCACAAAATACCGCATCTTATCTTCACAAAAAGAAAATGATACTCGACGTGTAACATTGACATATCCGTATGCAATATATTCATTCATGTGGCCCCCCACTAACACGTTTTAGAATGCGCGTTTTGTTTTCGCCGTGCAAATAAACGAATTTCTAGAACACAAAATAATAAAATGGAAACTTCTCACAACACTTTTAAAAATTATGTTTAAGAGAAGAAGGTGTATTTGTACTGTACAAGTTTCATAAGCATTGCCACGTCAACATGTATCTGTTAATACTTTTATATAGGCTGATCAAATTCACTCGAAAATTGATCCGAACCGACAAACCGAATGAAACCGGACCGAACCGACTTTTTTCGGCCCGGTTTTGATTTTGTATATTTATTTCAGTTTTTGCCGGTTTCGGTTTTACTCAGTTCGAAACCCGAAACCCGACCCAAACCTAGTTATTCGGTTTGGTTTCGGTTTTGATATATATTTCTCAGTTTGAGTTTTTTCCTTTTTTGATTTTCGGGTCAGGTCGGTTTTCATCGGTTCGGGTCGGGTTTGACCCAATGCTCACCCCTGCATTTATAACATAACTACCCTCTTCAATAACACACCATAATACACACTTACGAGAAGAAAAAAAGTGTAACCAATGCCTCCCCATGGCTATAGTGCCTATAACATCTTGAAGCGGTGCAATGTAAGTTTTATAAGGGCGGCATGGGTGTCATTTTGACACCTATAACATGTTATATGACACTGCACCGTGCCCTCTAACAACCAAGTACAAATTTTATACTAAGAGGTGTTCGTCTAAGTTTATACTTAAGGTTTAAACATATACTTCATGACTATGTTATGACATATCATATTATCTTATAAAGCATTTAGGCATTCTAAAAAAAGAAATACTTAAAATTCAGCATTACAAGTTTTAAGCTAAAAGTACAACTAATTAAAACATATTTTCTAACATTAAATACAATTACAAGTTTTTAAGCTAAAAGTACAATTAATTCAAACACATTTTCTGACATTAAATACAATCTTTAAATAAAAATACTTAAAATTCAGCATTACAAGTTCTTGAGATAAAAGTAGAACTAATTAAAACACATTTACTAACATTAAATATAATACAAAACACTATTAATGTGATCAAAATATTTAAGGATAAGGATCATCTCATGTTCAAAAGAACACTAGCAGGGTACCCGCGCGATGCGGCGGCGGGTACTGTGTGTCTAAATTTTCCGGCGAACAAATGTTATTTTGTTTTACACTGTTGGATTCAGATTTATGTTTTGGAAGCTTAATTAAATTGTACATTGTGGTTAAATAGTTGTATGTTTTGGTGAATGAATGACTTAACTTGTGTATTAATTGTATGTGTTGAAAAGTGTTTTTAAGTTTTATTTGTGCTTCAACTACTTGTAAATTATATTTTTTCACTTGTATTTTTGAATGAAGGATGTGCTTTTAATAGTGTATTAATTGTAATATATGAGTAGTGTGTTTTTAGTTTTATATGTGCTTTAGATACTTGTATATAATGCTTTCAAGGTTGTATTTGCTTAAAATTGTATTAATTGTGGTATTAAAATATTAAAGAGGAGGGAAGTGTCTTCCTCTATTATAAGTAGTATAGATGAGAGGTAATGTTTTGTTTGAATTGATTGTACATTGTCATTAATACATAACATTTATTTTATTTTAATTCAAAAGTACAATCAATTCAAACACAACATTAACTCTCGAATAGGGGTGTTAAAAAGACCGAGAGCCTGATGAAATAAACCGAATTGGATACTAGCACAACTTGATATCCGAAAAGCATGATCATTTCGGCCGAGTTTTGGTTTTGGTTTTCTTGTACATGTAGGTATCTAAACTGAGTCGTGTAGATGTGTAGATATGTATTTATGCATATATCTCACAAAGTCAGATATTTATTAATTTTTCATTGCATTTTATATTGTAAAGTAGGGCTGAGCATCGGTTTAAACCCGACCCAAACAGAAAACCAAAAAAACGGATGAAACCTAAATCAGAAACCGAACCGAACTTACTTTGTTTGGTTCGATTTTGGTCGGTTCGGCTCGGTTTTAGTTGGTTTTTCTCGGTTTTCGAGACGAACCGACCACATAATCGAAAACAAAAAATCGGTAAAACCTAAACTGGAACCGAACTGAAGTTACTCGGTTCGGTTCGATTTTTCTCAATTTTGTCAGGTCGGTTCGTTTTTTTGTCAGTTTTGCTCAGCCCTATTGTAAAGTATAAAAAAACTGTACAAGATACATACTGAATTATTCTAAACGACTTGTTTAGGAAAAAAAACAAAAACAAAAACTATAGTCTTTAAATAGAATTTCTTTATTGACTAGGGGTCACTTTCGACAATCCTAATATACAACAATTCTATCTCAAACCGACCTCTATAAGGTCATTTCCGTCATTTAACAACTCTAGTCCTAAAGAATGTCCCCCCTATAAATACGAGGGTTTGTTACCACACAATCTTTCATACGCTATACAAAAAAAACATTCTTGTCTATTAAATCGAATTGAAGAAATTAGGGTTTGATAAAAAAAAAAAAATGGCAACAGGTGATTGTGTGATTGTTTGCCATAACGAGGTTGAGTTTAAGACTCAGGTTGACAAAGCTAAGGCTGACAAGAAACTGGTATAACCTTTTTTTTTTTTTTTTTTTTTTTTTTTTTTTTTTTAAATAAAATTCTAAATCATTTTTTTGTTATTATTATTATTATTATGATTTTTTAAAATTTCTTGGATGGTTTGATTACGTTATACACATGGATTATTTATTTGATTTTGATTTTTGGATTTTAGGTATGTTTTTTATTTGTTTTGATGTTGAGGTACTAGTAAGGGGTTTTAATTATTTAGGGGGTGTTTGTTTCGGCTTATATATGGGCTTATTAGCTTATATGAGTTCGGCTTATATAACATAATAAGCCACAATTTTCTGGCTTATTTCGACACTTATGGGCTTATATAACATTATAAGCCGAACACGGCTTATGTTATATAAGCTTAAACAAACACCCCCTTAGTTTTGAGGTCAAAGGATGCAAAAGTAGCATTTTGTAGAAACCAAGGTTGGGTTTAGTGCAGAGAAATATTCTCACTTTTCATTTTTGGTTTTCTTGAGAATGGAAGGGTTTTCTCTAGGAAAGAGTTAAGAAGTTGGAAATTACATTTTTCATTTTCTAGTGAAGAGAAGAGTAAATTAGACTTTTCAGATTTTTAGTTACGATTTGAGAAGTGAGATTTCATTATTTTAGAAAAAGTTCTAAAAACTTTGTAACTAAACGGTTTTCTGTTTTTTCATTTTTCTATGACAAATTTCCTGGAAAGATCGTCAATAGCAAGTTGTTTTCTGAGTTTTGGCATGGTGGTTATTTAGTTACTATGCTTTCTCTATTTGCAAATTTCTAAGTACTTTTAAGGGGATGACAGCTAGTTGTGGCCGTGTCAAATAATGCGTGATATTCGAGAACTCATCAAGCTCAGTTTGTGAGTCGTGTTAAGAATTGTTGTCTTAATTGTAAATTTTGAAATAGATTTTTTGAGAAAACATGGATGTTGGCTTCATGCCATCATGGTTGTTTTTGTGTTTTGGTAATCAGTATTTTTTCCCCTTTTGGTTACCATAATTACATTTTGTTGGTTGAAATGGTAATTATTTTCTGTTTTTCTCAACCGGAAGTTTTACTAAAATGCGATGATGATGACGTGTTCTGATGGTGTGTCTTGATGATATTGATATTTAGTACTTTGTACTAAAAATGTTTTTTTTATTAATATCCATGTCATCAATACACATCGGTCACGCACCTCAGCATTCAAGTATAAATTGCTATAACAGTATAACTTATGACACGCTAGACAAAGTTTAATTGGTTATGCTGGCTGATAAAACGCGAGATATAATCATTTTAACCCACAAAATGCTAGTATAATAACCAATACGGACACAAAAAAGTTTGATTACCAAATCGGCTACATGTCTATTTTATGAATATAAATTTAAAATTTTTGAAAACTTTGGGAGGTGATCTGCTTGATGGCTTTGGTTTCATAGAAACTGTAAGCACTCTAGAATTGGTGGATAGGAATAAGCCTTAATATGTTATGTAGCAAGTTGTATCATCAGTTTTGGTGTGGTTGTTATTAAGATATTACAAGTAAGGGTATGACCACTAGTCCTATGAGTGGCAACTAGTGCCTGATATATATGAGTATTAGTCATGGTAAATTTGTGGGTTAGATACTTAGATCAATAATTACTTTGTTAATTCGTCAAATTTTAATGCCACTTCTATAATTATATGTACAAATCCTGAGGAGGTTGTCTTGTCATGTTTATAACTACATGCAAGTCCCAGAAATCTAATTACTGTGGCATTTTTTTCATTCTGTACATATGTTCTTTAGGGAATTAAGGGTAAAATTTATTGAACTCCACATGACTGCATTTGAATTGCTGTATGTTTTTATGGTAACAAATGGCTACTTGGAATGTCTCTAACAAATGAATGTTGATATTGAAAGGTGGTTGTCGATTTCACTGCCTCATGGTGTGGTCCTTGCCGCGTAATTGCTCCAGCCTTTGCTGAGTTTGCTAAGAAGTTCGCTGGTGCTGTTTTCCTTAAGGTGGATGTTGATGAAGTTGAGGTAATATAATAGTGTTTATATGCGGTTTGTTCAATTTGTGTCTTCCAACATAGGACTAACTAAATCCTTCTTGGTCTGTATGTGTACAGAAAGTTGCTGCTGAGTACTCGGTGGAGGCAATGCCAACATTCCTGTTTCTTAAGAATGGAGAAGTGGTGGACAAGGTTGTGGGTGCTAAGAAAGATGATCTCCACGCTGTCATCGTGAAACATCATGAAGCTCCACCTGCACCTGCATCTGCATCTACTTAGTTCGTACTTAGTATGATATTATGATTATCAGCAACAACTTATTGGTGTCTTTTGGATGATTTACTTTATTTCAGTCGTTGTGTAACTGGTTTATCACTTGGGCTTTGATCTATATGCATAAATTAATGTTGCTGTTGTGTGAAGATTTCATATATTTTGTGTCAATTTTCTGCTTCTCATTAATTCACTTCTTACAAGAATGTAGTTACTTATTATCTTCTCTTATGGTTTATATGTTTTGAAGGTGTGTTTTATTTTCTTATCAAAGCTACTTGTATTGAATTTGAGGTTGTTGGAATACTTATTCAAACCAGCTATTATTTGATAAGGATATAAGCAGATTTGAATAGCTTTGAGTTGCTTATCTGAGATTGATTTTATTTCAAACATCTTCTGTGCAATAAGCAGTTATATTCACCTTCAAGACATCAGATATCAGTATTGTGTAGTTATAAGTTGGTTCAGGTGGTTGGATTCAAATTACGGAATTGGTTACGACCTTCCAAGACATCAGACGTCAGTATTGTGTAGTAACATAGTTGGTTCATGTGGTTTTATTCAAATACGGAATTGGTTACGTCTGCAAACGATTTTAGCCTTTGTAACATCAAGAAGCAGAACATCAGATAAGCAATCAGTTTCACTTGTGATTAGTTGCGCTAAAGAGTAAACGCGATGGCTAAATATGAAAAAGAACATTGTTTTTACTTTTTAGGGACTACATTTGTGAGACAAATTCAGTAATCGTGAGCAGTGTTTATGAGACTAATTAACTGTATTGTAAGCAAATAACAGAAATCACTCTGTAATATAATCTTATAGTTTAAAGCTTAGAGAACAGGGTATATCATATCTGGAATGAATATAACAGAATCATGAAAGGGAACATTATGTGATCAAAACTAAAATTTCAGCTTCAGGGTATATTTTGCTTTATGTTTTCTCCACTGGTTTAGGTTGTCCATTATTTTGGTTCGAAAGCTACATAAATGGCTATAACGGCGGACACAAGGAATGGTATCTGTGCTCCTCAATGTCCCTTTCACTGTGCTCCTCAACATACGACGGGTTATGAATTTACCTTTGTTAGCTGTTCGTTTTGGTTATTTGGTGGGTTAAGGCCGTAATATTTTTTCCTTTTTTTAACTGGTATCCAGTTAAAGTGCACTAAAGCGTCTCGCATGGTATAATGGTGGTTATTAAGTTACTATGTTTTCTCTATTTGCAAATTTCTAAGTACTTTTAAGGGGATGGCCACTAGTTGTGGCCGTGGCAAATAATGCACGATATTTGAGTATTCATCATGCTTAATATGTGAGTTGTATCAAGAATTGCTTTCTTAATTGTAGATTTCGAAATAGAAATTTTATGAAAACATGAATGTTGGCTTCATGCTTTAATGGTTGTTTTTGAGTTTCGGTAATTACCCCTTTTTTCCGTTTTTGGTTATGATGATTACATTTAGTTTGTTGAAATGATAATTATTTCTTGTTTTTCTCGACTGGTAGCCACGTTTAACTAAAATACTAACATGATGATGTGTTTTGGTTCTGTGTCTTGATGATGTTGATGTTTGGTATGATGTCATCGTGAAGCATCATGGAGCTGCATCTGCATCGGCATAGGCTGTAGTAGTACTACATATCAGTAGGATTTCATGATATCAGCAACTTATTGGACTCTTCTGGTTAATTTGCTTTTATGTTAATCGTTGTGTAACTGTGGTTTGTAACATGTGATTTGATCTGTAAGCATAAATTTAAGTTGCTGCTGTTCGAAGATTTCATATATTTTGTGTCAGCTTTCTGCTTCTTATGATTATACTCCTTGCTTTATTTGGTGGTTATTATCCATATTCCTGCAGTATCTATCCAAACTTCTTATTATTAGTTTCGAGGATGGTTGAAAAGCTTATTTAAGTGACTGATTTGATTATTTGTGAAAGATATAAGCAGATCTGAATAGCTTCAAGTTGCTTTTTTGAACCCAAGACCTTTGATCTAGTGGTATAACCAAGAGGTTGCGAGTTCATGTCTCTTTAATGATATTTGTGACATTGTGTCTGAGATAGGTTTGTATAAAATTGTTTTTCAGAAAAAGAGTTGCTTATTTGCGACTGATTATTTCACACATCCTGTGGGCAAATAAACAATTTCAATAAGCAATTCTAATCACCTTCAGGATGTCTGGTATTGTTTAGTTATATAGATGGTTCACGTACGGATTTGGTTATGGTTTTAGTGTTCTACTGCAACTTAATTCCTCAAAGTATGCACAATCTCACTTGCACTTTTGGTCTATTAAAGTATGTAACACATTTGCAATGACCGGTTACTTTTTATGGACTGTATACATATTGTTGGTGAGACCAGTTAGGTAAGTAAAAGGAGGGTATAGCATATAATTCATATCGGGTATGAAAAGAACAAAATCAATGTAAAGGAACATTAATTCATTATTTGATCAAAGGTGGAATTTCATCTTTATTTTTTCTCCACTTGTTTTGCTTGTCCGTTATTCTGGTTCGAAAGGGAAAAAAAAAAAAAAAAAAAAAGGTGGACAGAAGTAGGGTGTTAATGGGTCTGGGTCGGGTTCGGGTCAATTCGGGTCGAGGCTAAAAAAACATAGCCTAACCCGACCCTATTTGAACTCAGGTTCTGGCCAATTCAGGTCGGGTCCGGGTCCAAATATGAGTAAAATGATCATAAAATTGCTTATTTGTTCTAGAAGGAAATTATGTGTTGCAGACTTGCAGCCATCCTATTATACATTAAGCGTATAGGAAATGTCGTTCTGTTTTATTATACCGTTCATAGGAAACAATTATGTGTTGCAGCTAGTCATTTTTCATAAACTTGGCGCGATCATACTGCATGTGGTCCACATGGCTTCTACTTTGCAGGTATGCATGCCATCTAATTTCAATGTCATATGTAGATGAAAACTGAACTTCAAATTTCAATAACAACATTTATGATGATTAGTGAATTACGAATTTACGATTACGATACTTAATACCCCGTAGTTAGTATGTCGTTTTGTTTGTCTAAATCATATCTTTTAACTGCAAGTTGGATTAAAATCAGGATTCTTATTACTTATTATTTCGTGCTCAACAAACTTATGGAAATGGCCAAATAGGAAAAGAAAGGAGCAAGGTGCTATGTTATTGTGAAGACATAATGTAGGAAAGAGAAGGAGGCTGTAGAAGAAAAATGGGACAATACTGGTGTGGTATTAGTTTAATAAAGGAAAGGGTATTGGTTATAATTGTTGCTGTTGCTGTTATAAAGATTGTTGCACAAATGTCGTTAATACAAGTGGTTGATAGAGGTGTTACATCTGGCTGAAGGTCGACAATTGGTCTTTAGAAGCTACTGTAATGTGTGGCGTAGTGTACAATTTTTGAGCAGAAATGGTTAAGATTGGTGACGAAAAGGTGGTCTATGGTTTAAGTGAGTGGAGTGATCGTAATGGTTTAAAGGTGCTTGAATTTCCTCAAGGCTGTGGTGTATGTGTTGATCTAATGGATCAATGGAAGTGTTGCAGTTGCTACTTGGGAGCCAGTGAAAGACATTATGACGAGATTTCCTCAATTTGAGCTTGATACTTGAGGACAAGTATCATTTGAAGAGGGGTGGAATGTTATATGCTGAAATAGGAAGACCACGTGTGTAGCACGTGCCCAGTTCAAATAAGTCAAACGCGCCCTTAACAACCCATAACTACTTTTCCCTCCTCCATTAGGCTATTAATACACCATTTCACCTCATTAGTTAGTTAGACAAGAATGAAGTACAACCTGTAACCATTCGATAAACATTTAGCTCCGAGTTCATCTTCTTGATTCGTGAATTCCAGTTACTTGTTTGTGATTAATCTCCAATCTATAGGATTCAGATTAAGCACGTTACAGTTTCAACGTTTGGAACTGTAAAATTCTTATTGCTACTATAACTAATATATACTAACTGTGCTAATCACGTGGTAACCAGGATTGCACTGAGTAAAGCTACTGATTTAAAGCCAACAGACAAAAACAAGACGATGGAAATGAAAGTACGCCGTAAGTGGATTACTCAAAATCCTCCGGACCCAACACCAACAGGCTCTTCACCACTGTAAATCTCTAAAACAGCCAGGTAAACTCGCAATGCAGATATAAAAGAACCCTTTCGGTATATTTATTTTTAATTTTTTTTTGTTATTTTCGGGTACTATTCTATAAACTGATTAGTCCAAGTAAAAGGTCCCACTGTATTGATGTTAGGTGTTTTTAGCGCTTAAACATGATGCGTTGTCATTATAAGGGGCCTTTTATTCATTACAACCCTCAATTATTTGAAAACAGACCTATTATTTGTGGGGCAATTTGCAATTATCACCACTAATGAAATGGATTTCCTCCCTATAAATAAAAGCATTTGGTGCTGCACAATCTTCATACCGGAAGTTACAAAATTAAAAGGCATTTGTGACTTCAATCAGGTTACATTGGGGAGGGGGAAAATGTCGTCATCGGAAGAAGGTGTAATAATTAGTGTCCACACCGTTGATGAGTGGAAGGCGCAGAAAGAAAACCTTGATGCTTCTGGAAAGTTGGTAAAAGCATACTTCATTTTTACATTAGAAGTTATAATTGCTCTTTCATGCGAATTTGCATACTAAGAATTTTTTCTATTATGTTGTTTATCACGAATATGATGTTGTTAATGATTGGATATTATCTATTGCCGTCGTTAACTAGATCTATGGGATGTTAGTATTAGTTTTAGGATGCTTTGATATTTTTGAAGTGAAAAGACACACGGACACACCCACACACTACTTTGACCTACTCTACACCTTTTAATCTACATATTGTCCACAACGGGACTTGATTCCACGACCTTTCAGTTCATGGACCATGTGGGTACGACTAGGCTACAAGCCAGTTATTCAATATGACGAATATTCATGTTGACAGGGGGTTGTGGATTTCACTGCCGCATGGTGTGGTCCTTGCCGTGTGATTGCACCAGTCTTTGCGGATCTTGCGAAAAAGTTCTCTGATGCTGTCTTCCTTAAGGTTGATGTGGATGAACTTGAGGTAAAGTTACTAAACTACCGTCTTTATTCAGATTGCTTGAGTTGTGGATTTCAACTCAGAAATTAAAAACCGAATTTTTTCTTGGTCTATGTGCAGAGTGTTGCTAAGGAGTTCTCAGTGGAAGCAATGCCAACATTCTTATTTTTTAAGAATGGAAAAGAGATAGACAGGATTGTGGGTGCTCTGAAAGATGATCTCAATGCAAAACTCAGGCTTCATACTGGGCAAGTAGTCGCAGCTGCTTAGTACTCGTATAAAGTTTAGACATACTATTTTATGATATTGTGATTATCAGCAATAACTTATGCGTCTCTTTTATGGATGATGTACTTTGTGTATAAACGCTGTGTAACCTTGGTCTATAAGCTGTGCTTTGATCTTTGCGTAAACTGAAGTTGCTGCAGTGTGAAGATCCTACATGTTTTGTATCAAGTCTGGTTTTCATTTATTTACTCGATTACGAGAATGTAGTTGGCGTTATCATTTTGCGTTTGGACTTTGGACTTCTTATCCAAACTTCTTAATTGTCTTGTTATTAATAGTTTTCACTTTTCAGGGTGTTTCGACTTCTTATCCAAACAAATTTTTGGAACAGCAAGAATTTAAGCTTTGGATCGAATTTGCTTTACTTTTTCTCTACTGGTTTTACTTGTCCATTCTAAGTTGTAATATTTTCATTATTCAGTTTCGAAAGCAACAAAAAGACTAGAACATTATATATGGACAAAAGGAAGTTGCTAAAGGAATGGTATATGTACTGCTCAATTACCCTTTCACATGTTCTCGATGGTTTTTTGTGATCTTTGTTTGTCATGAATTTACAATAGTAATTTTGATACGGGAAAAATGACATGGACACAATTAGATTTGGATCGGACAAACGAATGCTAATGTGGGATTTTATCCGCTGATGTTTGTTTATCCGTTAAATGAATGAACATTAGCAATATTTAACGTTTGCCAAGTAAAATGAACAAACATCGAGAAAAATCTCGTCCATTCATTTATGCGTTCATCAATGTCCGTTCATGCTTTCGTTAATAGTTGTTTATTTCCATTTATTTGCTTATGTCCTTATGTCAATTTTTTTTTTTTTGCAAAACAACACTTATAAAACACAATATTGTAGGGCTGAGCTTTTCCGACCGACTACCGACACCGGACCGCTACTTGACACCGACCAAAACTAACCGATCTACACTCGGGTCGGGAGGCGGTTTGATTTTTCCGGCTAATCGGGATTGGGATCGGGTCGGGAATCGGGATTACCCGACAAAACACAAAGTCGACCACTGTCCCGACCGCCACCCGACACCGACCGACACTAACCGATCTACACTCGGTCGGTTTGATTTTTCCGGCTAATCGGGATCGGGATAAGTCAGGATCGGGACGGGACGGGTCGGGATCGTCCCGATGCTCAGCCCTACAATATTGTGCATATTTTGAATATCAAGTATTTTCTTTACGTTCAATTGTGTTCGTCGTTTATGTCCGTTTAATGTTAGATGAACAAACATAAACGAACATGAACAACCTCATTCTTGATAAAAAAAAATATGAATAAAAAAATTTCGGATACTAAAACGTTCGTGTCTTTCCGGTTAAAAGTTAAACAACCATCATTAACAAGTCCGTCCGTGTTAGTCCGGTTCGTTTACGCCTGATATTAGACCCTGAAAATAGACATTTTATTAAAAACCCATAACTATTTTTATGAAAATTTGATATTACAGTACTCGATATGTTAAGAAAAAGTTTTTGAGAAGGGAATTGATTTGCACATTTTGTGAATTGACTAGGACACTCCATCTCTGCATTAAATTAAACTAGAACAGTATTCGCGCAATACGGTGGCGGGTACTGTGTGATTATATTTTGCGTTATTTAGTTAGACGTTTTTAGTTGTTTTCATGCTTTATAAGTAGGGATATTAGATATGGGAGATGATTTGCACACTCCAAATTTTTATTGGGACACTCCAGTGTACAAGCAGTTAAAGCAGGTTATTAATAATGTACAAGTATCTAATGCTTTTATTGGAGTGTCCCAATCAATATGAAATGTGTGCAAATCAATTCTCATTAGATATAGTTAAACCAAATAATTTTAGTTTGAACAACCAACCGATTTCTAACAAACTTTTTAACCAACTTGATTCCTAACAAATTAATTTTGAAATCTTTCCATAATAAGTAAGAAAAAAGTCTGAATTTTAAGCCTTCCAAATTATAGAATAATCCCAAATACATTATAATGTAGTATAAATACTTGTACAATATTAAACATAATTGTTCAACTAATTGTATGTTAAACTAGTTATAATGCCCGCGCACGCGCGGGTTTTTTAAAATTTTTTGAATCATATATTTTTATTTATTAAAAAACAAATAATTTAATTTTTGTTTTGTTTGATTTATATGTTTAATTATAGTTTTATTATTAAAGATAATTATTTAAAAATTTTAATTCTATTATTAATTGCATCTTATTTATATTTTTTGTATTTATCTTCTACTTGTGTTATGGATAAATATAAAATATTAACTAATAAGAAAATAATTTTTTTTTAAAATAAAATTATTACTAAATAAGATATGAATCAAATTTTTTTAAATGGTTGTGCAAATAAATTTTGAGAGTATAAACGGGGCAATAACCAGATTCTTCTGGAATATTAGATGGGGCAAAGTGGTTAAGTGGGACACAATTAATTCCAGATACCATGACACGTGGCAAATAATCTTTAGGCATCACCGTATAATTCACGCAGGTCTGGATACCTCCAAAGCAACTCTGACCGTCCGATCAAAACATACCTTTTGACTAATTACACTCAATCACGAGTCTTGACTTTTAGCAATACATTGTTAAAGGTCCCCAATGTTTCTATGTAGATTAAAGAAGACCCCCCAAATGTTTAACAAGGTTTCATTTCAACACCTAATTATTATGTCAATCAACTAAAATGTCCATGCACCAAGCAATACTATCTCCATCCTAATATTATTGTTTACATTTCTTTTTTGGATATCTTAAATTAATTATCCACCAATAAAAATAGATTGAAAATTTGATACTCCCTCCGTCTCAAAATAATTGTCCGGAGACAAAAAACACAAAGTTTAATAAAAGTGAGGTCATTTTATTTTTCATCCACTCAAATAGAATATTTTTTCATTATATTATCTAGTTTTTACTAAAAAAGAAAAATGGACAATTTTTTTTGAGACATCCATTTTAGTAAATATAGATAATTAATTTGAGACGGAGGTAGTATAAATTATCATATTACCTTTACTTATTATTATTATAAACCTTAAAGAAAATAGTAATTAATTAGTTAAAATTAAAATTGTTATTATGTAAAAAATAAGAGAAAGAAATCATTTTTTTTAGTTTGTGTGTTTTTGTTGGAAAACAATTATTTTGAAATAAAAGGAGTAAGATTCAGTAGAAAAATTCATATTTCAGATAATCAAAATACTTTCATACTAATGTATAGTCTCAATTCTTGCTAAAAAATGTATACTAGTAGTTTCAATTGTCACAATCACTTATACACATTTAAATTATCAGAATACATATGGTTGTTTTGTTTTTTTGTTTTTTTTTTTTTTTGATTGTCTTTCTTTATGTTGAGAAAGTTGAATATAAATATTTTCAGAGTATTCTCGTAAGCGTATAAACACTAGATATGTTATCCTAAAATCATAAAACTAAACAACACGTACAAAAGCCATTATATGTGACATTAACAAGACTTCGAATTGCAACAAAACTTTTCTTTAGTCGATACTTGATCCAATTCATTTTTTTTTTACTCTAGTTAAATGATATCGTTTTTGAAAAACATGTCCAATATAAGGCTAAATCAATACTAACATTCAAGTTTTAAATACTCCCACATTTGCTTATGTGGATATTTAGTCATATTTTCTACGGATTAATCAGACCATCTCACAACCTTCCATTATGTTTAACATATCATTGTTTTGGTCAACATATGATTGATCATGTTGAGTTTTGTTATGACTGGAAATGAACAAGTGGGACTTTGATTTTATTAAAAGAAAAAGTTTTATACATTTAATTTATTTGTGATCGGTGAACAAATGTTTGACTCAACTTGAGACGGTGTTAATCTTTAAAATATTGGGACAGAAAAGGTAAGATTTATGTTGTAGAAGTACTAAAACTATTCCAATACCAAACTCAAAAACCGTTAATGATTAATCCAAAACCCAGTCGACAAAAAAACACAAACTGATTAAACTCTCCCTCTCTCATCAATCACATTCTCTCTCACTCTCTCTCTCTAGAAACCATGACAAGTCCTTCTGCTTCTTCTCGCAAGGTTTTTTTTAACAATATCTCAATTGTTATAATTTCAAATACATATGTTAAAACTAATTCAACGCTAATCATGGTTAATTAATCTTTATAATTACAGGCACTCAGCAAGATCGCAACGAATCGCCTCCAGAAAGAGCTGATGGAATGGCAGGTTAATCCACCTACTGGCTTTAAGCATAAAGTTACTGATAATCTTCAAAGGTATATTTACTTTCTATTAGTTTAATTGTAAGTGTTTTTATTAATAAAAGAGGTTTAATGATTATAAATTATGAATGAAGGTGGGTGATTGAGGTTCATGGTGCACCGGGGACGTTGTATTCGAATGAAGTGTTTCAGTTGCAAGTTGATTTCCCTGAACATTATCCTATGGAAGCTCCTCAGGTCTCTTTACATTTTTATTATTTTTATGGTTTGATTATCATTGTGTTTATTTTGGTGTGACGTTTGAGGCGTTTTCCAAGTGATTGTTGCGTTTGCAACGTAGATTGTTGAGAATAATGTTTAGAGGGAGATGATTATCTACTTTTTCTTTGACACAAAACGCAGTTTTTCAAATGCATAATCTGTTATGTATTCGTCTGTTTGTGTTTGGTTTTTTCGATGTAGAGGAACATCTAGGTGAAAAATAACATTAATTTTACTAGTTAGTAGCGTCTTATTTTATAAGTTGGCTATTTAAGGGTCTATCTTTATAAGTAACGACCTAGACTTAAATTTCTTGTTCCAAATATTGTTTGCCTAACTCGGATAGTTAGAAATTCGTGTTAATGCAAACGCATAATCGTAGAACTTAATTTGTGTGTTTTTTAATGTAGAAAAATATCTATGAAAGGAACATGACTTCTAGGTAAGTACTAGTGGAGTAATATACAATGTGTCACTTTATAGGTTGGCTAGTTAACTGTCTTTCTTTTTAAGCAATCAAGATATGAATTTATAGTTTCTGTAACTGGAATGTCGTAATCGTAGCTAAGTCTATTTGAATGCGTCATGAAGTTTTGTAAATGTCATTTGACATAAGGGACAAGTTTCACCATTTGGAAATTTATTTTGTACGCGACTATTAATTTCATGATGTTTTCATTGGTGAAGTTTTATGCGGGGTGAAATAAATGATACCTATGCGTATGACTGTAGCACTTTAATTAGTATTTGACGTACTAGCAAAGTGAGCTGACATGTCTACTTGATTTAGCACAACACCAGAAAAACAGAAAAGCACCGAGAAAGCCACTTATGGAATTTGTCAAACTGGTTAAATATTATTAATAAATTCTGGTTTGCAATATAACTTTTAGTTTTCATAATGCAATCTGGATAATAATATATAACGTCTGGCATACTAGCTGTTTGTAGCCATGTCTACTTTAGAAACTTAATGTATTCATACGCCTAATGTGGATATATATTATTCAAGGAGTTATGTCAACATAATTTGATATGTGTATTGTATTTTTTTTTTGGCTACGGCTCCAAGTTGTTCAACTCTTGTTTTGGATGTTTAGGAGCGTTTACAACCACTGCAACTAGTTTATAGCTAAATGTTATTGTTCAGCTTCTCTTCCATAATATTTTTTTATCTTTGTTTTGATAACCTCTGTTTGTTGAACAGGTTATCTTTGTTCCTCCAGCTCCACTTCATCCACACATTTATAGCAATGGTCATATTTGTTTAGGTTTGTCTCTTGACCCTTATTCTGGAACTAGATGATTTTGTTTTAATACTTTTTACCTTATTCGTTTATTTTCAAGATCTGTAGCCTAACAGTTAAGATTAGACCACATTGCTTATATGCCTGTATATGGTTCTGCTTGCTACTTCTAGTTGTTGACAGTAGTGTCTTGGCTTAACAGTTAGATGTATGAAAAGGCAAGACTTGTTTAATATTACATCAATACGATCGATTTCTAGAAGCTAATTCACACATTAAAAAGAAATAAAGTTCACAGTCTCATATAATTTAGCAATAATTGCAGAGTTTGTATTAGTGAATTCTTTCAGCAGAAGCTAAGAGTAGTGATAATTAATGGATGTAACCATGGTATGCATAGGTGACATAAGATAATATTTTTTATATTTATATAATAAAACAAAACCCCAAGTGGGGACTTTTGTATTTCAAAAAAAAAAAAAAATGTTTCCTTATTAGGTAATATTTTAATTGTTATTTTTTAATTTATAAATGTATAAATTCGTTTTGTTGATATACTACACAAGTAGAAGATAAATACAAAAAATATATATAAGATGCAACTAACAATAGGATTAAACTTTTTAAATTATTATCCTTAATAATAAAAAACTATAATTAAAAATCATAAATCTAACAAAACAAACATTAAATTATTTGTTTTTTAAAAAATAAAAATATATCATTCAAAAACTTAAAAAAAACCGCGCCTGCGCGGGCATTATAACTAGTTGTTACAAACAAGTAAATTTGGGATAGGCAGGGGCTACACTAAACTGAAGGAATAAGATGTAGAAACACCATTCATGTGGATTCTTGTAAAGTGATGAATGAAGTTATATGACAATGATTTCGATAAATGGACTGATAACAAAAACTTTAGGCTGTTGATCTGTATGAGTGAAATAAAAAGTGAAATTCTACCATGACCACTCTGTGATGTTTCTTAACTTTCTTGCATAATATCATTTGCATTCGGAGACTGAGGTTGCTTATGGCATTAATAGATTGCATCTACTAGTACATGGTTGATATGCAATAGCTTTTAAATGGGCCTATTTCCGATTTTTGGTGGATCTTAGAATGTTTACACTAATGAGTAATAACTATTGCTTTGTTAGAAATGTTCAATGCCTTCCATCATCTTTCATATACATTTCCATTGTGTTATTGATTTTGTCCCACATGCATTGTCAATATTTCTTAACTAAAGACCAGTCTCGGGAGGGTGTTAAATCATTTGGGGGAGGTTGTCGGTGACTATTCCAGGCTGTAACTAATTAATTCATATAAGTTAAAGCTGTCATGCAGCTTAAAGTGGTGGATTTTTAGGTCCCATCATGTGTCACTATCCTCATTTCTCTGTGTGAAATTAATGGGATTCACCATCTCATCTTCATCTCTTCACGCATGGTGCAAATGGGACACACAGAATAGGAGTATTTCATAAATGAGTAGGACATTGACCTTTAGTTCTGAGTTTCAAATTTCAGCATATAATATTGGAAGGGTATTCAAAAAATTGTGAAATTTCTGTCTTCCTACAAAAGATGAAATATAAAATTACCAGACCCCAAGATGTGGAGTACACCCTACCACAAAATATTACTTAAATGAATTTCATATATTCATGTCTCAAGTTGCCTGTGCTGTGTGAGATATTCATTTTCTTCGAGCTTGATGCGCAATATATGATTTATCGTATGTTGCCCAATTTGATTCATTGGAGAGGTACATCGGTGGCAAGTTGAGTTGACCCATCTTGTTGCTACTTGCGGCACTTGTGGACTCCTTTATAAATTTTTTGGCATGATGTATTTTCATATGTATTCTAATTATCAAAACCAGTTATCCTGTTGAAGGTTTGAAGTTAGTCCTTGCCTTCAACTCGAACTCTGGTGTAGACTTTAGTTTCTGTAGTGTTTATGGCTGAATAATTTGGGCGCAGTTGACTTAATATGTACTATGATACAGATTATGCGTTGATACATGCGCAGTTGACTTTAGTTTCTGTAGGTAATATGACTTGAAATAACTGTAGTAGTACTTGGCTGTGTTTTAAGCATACTGCTTGAAGTTAGAACCCTAGCGAGTTTTATGTTGCTTAAATGTATTAAAGCATACTGCCTAAAGTTAGAAATGTCTGTTGGCTTGAAATCTAACAATTGCCAATATGAAATAATAGCGTCGCCGTCAATATATTCAGAACTAAAAGTGACCAATTTAGTATGTCTTTTTCTGGCTTCATCTCAATTTACTTGAGAATAGACTATAGGTTATACTGTAGTTTTTTAAGTTTTTATGTTGGTGAGTCGGTCAACCATTTTGACACAATTCACATGTATAAGAGAAAATTAGTCTGATATTCACTGTTACAGTACAGCGCCTGAGCACTAAATATTGCATTTATTGTCTATACCTGAACCAGTTATATAGGTGATTATGTATTAATGTGTGTGTTACTAATTTGACGTGCCTTTGTAATTTGATGAAGATTTAAACCGGGTAATAATTTGGCTACTGGTGCAGATATCTTGTATGATTCTTGGTCCCCTGCAATGACTGTCAGTTCTGTATGCATCAGCATCCTCTCCATGTTATCAAGCTCTCCTGCTAAGGTTTGTTTTCATGCTGGTTATCTGCTAGGTTCTCTTATTATAAATCCAAATTTACACAGTTTGCAAGTTATCCATCTTCACAATGTTTATGTTGTGATTAACTGATTACAACACTCGTCTGCACCCTGCAGACAGAATTAAATTTTGAATGTGGACTGTGTTTGAGGCATGAGTAGTAATATCTATATTGGTTTAATATATAACGTGTATGTTTGTGACCTTTTGGTGTTACAGCAACGACCAGCTGATGATGAACGATACGTGAAGAACTGCAGGAACGGGAGATCTCCTAAGGAGACGAGATGGTGGTTCCATGACGATAAAGTATAGTCACTAAAAAAATCTGTAAAAAAGTCCAATCCTTGATTTGGACCTTAGGTTTAGAGAGGATGTGGTGTCCTTTCCTATCCTTATTTGAAAAAAAAAAATGATCAGATAAGCTATACATTTTAAACAGTCGTCTAACTTAATTATGCTTGTGGCTCCAGTTAAGATTTGTGTGACTGAGTCAACAATGAATGCGTTATGTACTTGTGAACTGGTCAGTGTTTTCTTGCCTTGAAAATGCAAGCTCGCCAAGTGTTGCAATGTCATTGTTATCTTTATCTTAAAACTTTTTGGATGGTGAAATTTTAATAGAATCAATGACTTGGTGTCTAACTAGTAGATCATGTTATTACAGATATCTTTCCAGTTCTAGCATCCTATTACGGTCATAGATAACAGTTTAAGATTCATGTATCGTGAGTGTCATCAATCGTTTTGAACTGCATCTTCAGTCTGCAACTTAATGCTTGGTGAGATAAAACTGAAATTTTGACAGGGAATGAGTGATGGATCAAAAATTTGTTTGAAGCTATGTGGAGCAAATATAAAAGTAGATTTTCATGAAATTGGGATTATATTTGCTTTTGTATTGAACAGTAAATTTATGGTTGGTTAGTGTCTTATTAGATAATAATGTCTGCTTATCACACCTAGTATTAGAGGAAATTGTTTTTGAACTTTGTATTCAAGATATCATGGTTGCCTAAGTCTAGTGATGTGCCGGAACTTTGTAGACGTTTTAACATCTGACAGCGATAGAAATTTCACGCAGTTTGAAAAAAAATGTGGTCATTAATAACTCGCTTTTGTACTGATAATCATTCATTTTGAACTGTGCAAATCAAACGTACATTCAATCAAAAATTGAGTACCCTCTACAACAAAAAGGGAAGCATGTTTCGTTGTCTTTTTAATCTATCAACGACATGCTCAAAAGGTCAGCGAGGTACGAGCAGGAGAGTGGCTAATGTCCCTCAGCCCTTGAAAGCCAGTTCAGTTTTGAACCGATAGAGTCTTATAACCTCCTATTAAGATCAATGAGTTACTCGATTGGCAAGTTTTCTATTTCATTCCTAATGGAATCAACCTACTTCTGCATTTTTACACTACGAAAGCCCGATTACTTTTAAAACTTAGGTTTTAAAATGCTTGAGGTTGAATGTTCCATTTAGCTTCGCGACCTGACATACTATAATAAAATCACCGAATTTTATAGAAGGTTTATTTATCATCCAACAACAAAACGTCATAACAGTTCAGATGCCATAAAACGAAGTATGTTGTACCTTTTGCAAAACCTAGTATCATAAATGTAGTCTTGACCAATAATCATACAAATTTTAAACCAGTCTCTCAATTTAAATGTACATACGATTTAAACATGGGGACATTGTTAGGTTATTAACAAGATAGTCTTAGACCTCGTCTACTGATGCATAGTCTTAGACCTTCTTGTCTTGAATTCAGTGACTCATTCAATTGGCAAGTTTTCTACTTCATCCCTCACAGAATCAAACAGCACCGTTGATAAATAACGCTCCCCAAAGCTTGGAAAAACCACCTGCTCATTTTAGTATGATAAATGAAGTTACATGTAAATACCAGCCTAGCTTTCAGACAATATGCTAATGGAATATAACATGAAGACTGAGATAACACAGATACAATAATATATAATCCTCTAAAAAGAAAACAATAAGAAACAAGATTGTCTTACTACAATAAGCTTCCCTGCAAATTCTGGTCGTTTTGCTATTTTGATTGCAGCAGCTGCTGCGGCTCCAGATGAAATCCCAACCTATAGATTTTGAGTTAACGAGTAGCACTTGGACACAGTTAATGTAAACAACCAAAGTCTTGCAACACTAAACCAACTCCACAAAATGGGGTTGTAACATTTTTTAACAACGTACCAGCAAACCTTCTTTTAGCGCAAGAAGCTTAGCAGTTTCAATGGCTTCTTCGCTATCTATCTGAAGGAGATTACAAACATATATAAATGTCAAGAAACAAATACCACGTTGGTGTGACGATATACAAAACATTAATTATGAATTATATCAAATAGACTTGCAGTTTGAGGCTCACCATAATAACTTCATCAAGAAGGCTGACGTCTAAAACATCAGGAATCATGCCAGCACCAATTCCTTGAATCTTATGAGGTCCTAAATTAAGTGAACAACAATTGGGCATGTTTCTTTGGAAAAATCAGAATCATGAAACATTGAAAGAAAAAAAGTAAACCATCAAACCAGAAACTTATAAAAATCAAGCATAAACAGACTGATACTAAATTTTAAGTCTAACAAATATGCTTACCGGGTTTTCCTCCATTTAGAACAGCACTTTCACTTGGCTCTACACCGTACACCTAAATCCAAAATACGTCAAACAATAAGGAATCTAAGTTAACTCTCCCATTGCCCCAAACCGTTACTTTTTTATTTCAATAACATTATCACCTTAATGTTGGAATTTTTCTCTTTAAGAAACTTCCCCACGCCAGTCAACGTACCACCCGTCCCTATGCCAGAAACGAAAGCATCAACTTTCCCTTTAGATCCATCCCATATCTCGGGTCCGGTTGTTTCATAATGTATCTACAAAGTTATTATCAATATCTGTACTCATAAATTATTTTTAACTTTTCGTTACAGACAACATTACAAAAAGAAACACCTTTGGGTTTGCTGGATTTTCAAACTGCTTAAGGAAAAAACTATTAGGTGTTTCTGCCACTATTTCCTCAGCTTTTTGAAAAGTGTAATCAACACCCTTGGCTATATCTGTGATTCGTAACTCTGCTCCAAAAGCACGCATAACGATCCTTCTTTCCATGCTAAAAGAAGATGGCATAACTAAG
Source organism: Artemisia argyi (assembly GCA_030686995.1). Classification (NCBI taxonomy): domain Eukaryota; kingdom Viridiplantae; phylum Streptophyta; class Magnoliopsida; order Asterales; family Asteraceae; genus Artemisia; species Artemisia argyi. Next base: position 36,831,679 of record CM060689.1, on the reverse strand, counting down.
ATAAGTTTGTAGCCTCGAGTTGCTGCAATGAAGGCCAACCCAATACCAGTATTTCCAGCTGTAGTCTCGACAAGCACCGTCTATATCAAACATCAATTCATTAAGTAAATCTGCACATCAGCATTAAGCTTTCTATAAAGCAGAATATCTAACCTTTCCAGGGGTAATCAGACCCTTTTCTTCTGCATCTTTAATCATGCTTAATGCAATCCTATTTGCTTGAATGAAAAAGAAATAATGAGCATGTCAATAATTCAAGAATCGACATAGAGCAAGAAACCTCACCTGTCTTTTACACTGGAGCAGGGTTCCATAGCTTCTAGCTTGACAGCAATACGTGCAACACAACCGTCTACAATCTTTTTAAGATACACCATAGGTGTGTTTCCTATCAACTGCACATGATTACAATGTTAAAGGAAAAAAAAAAAAGAAAAATGAGAAAAAACAAATATCGAAGATATTTGATCAAGTAGTAAATTAATGTGTTCAGGATATTAAAGAAATAAATTTACTTCGGTAACATCTTCTGCAATTCCAGTGTTGGATTCCATGTTTCTTTGAGGTTACTGAACAATTATTAGAAGAAAGAACTTAGCATATCTTAAATACACGATGATTCAAGGCAAATTATTTTAATGCTTTCGGGTGTTATCTGTTATCCATTTTGTCAGCCTGATCTCTGACTTCATTAAAAGTGAGCAGGTTCTAGAATCACATATCTTTCAAATGTTACAAAGGGTAATTTGTTGAAGATACATCCAACCCGAAAATGAAACATGAAGTGAGGAGAATCGAGATAGGCCAAAAAAAAGAAAAAACAGAAGAAATGCAAATTAAGCACTTATAATGGATCCACTAAGAAGAAAAATAAGAATAAGAAGAATGAGAAATGTTTTCAGCCACACATTTTAAATGAAGAAGGAGAATATCATAAATGTGCGGATGTGGTTATTTCTGATCCTTCTCATTTTAGTTTTATTTCTTATTTGATCCTTACTCGCATAAGTTATACATAAGACCATGTAACAACTAAAATACAAAAAAGACAAGGTAAACAAGATTGTTAAACTCTAATACCACTTGTAACGGGCACTTGGGTCAAGCATGATCACAGAACACAAAACTCAAATGATACCACAAATACATCAAAGACTGAGCAACAACATTTAACCATTAACAACTAATCAACACAAAAACACTGATCGGCTAAAGCATTATGTTCCATTAAACAAAACAAATTATAAAACCCACTCAGTACCTAAACCAACATAAAAGAACAGCATATAGATTTAAAAAAAACACAATCTTGGAGTTCCAAGTATACAACACCAGTCAAATGTTCAGTTCCTCTTCCAACCAGGCCAGCAGTATTGGTAAGTTAATACAGTAGTAGTTAATTACACGAAAACATATGAATCAGCAAATTAAGTTAAAGAATAGTGTACCATACCTTCAGGTGTTCAAAGACTTTTCACTTTTAATAACTGTTCAAAGTCATTTAAAAGTCGTTGCCAAGTCTTTTACAAGCTTTATACTTTGAAATAAATAAATAAATGAGTTAATTACATAAATGGTCTTTGAAATTTACCCATACTTGCAAGTTTTGTCCTTAACTCTCAAAATTACACCGGTCGTGTTTTTGGTTGTCCATTTTGAGTTGACTGGTCTTTTAACCAAATGAGGGTTAGTTTTTTCGTTAAATCCAGACATGTGACTGGCACGTGAGCGGCAAATTAGTCCTTTTAACCATGCGAAACAACAAGTCCTTTTAGACATGTGACTGACACGTGAGCAGCCAAAATAGTACTCTTTTATCTTCATACTCCCACCACCCATTCCTTTATTTGAGTTATAAAACCTCTAAGAGCACATGGTATCATGTCTTCAATCTTGCGTTATGGCCTACGTGAGGTGAGTTTACGTGACTTATGATCAAGTTATGATAGTGCCATCCTCAAGTTATAGTTGAGTTATAACTTTGCGTTACCATGGTAACATTGAGTTATGGTTGCTAGTGGACAAAAAAGTGATGTTTATGTGTGTGTAGTTTGTAAGTATTTAAATAAAAGTGAGTTTCAAAAGATAGTGTTATGGTTTTGTTATGATAAGGGGTGTTTTTTGTTATGTATCGCTGACGTGACGTTGAGTTATGGCATAACATCAAGTCATGATACCAAGTGCTCTAAGCAAAACTAAATTGACATGTGACCTATAGTTAAGAACACTTAGGGTGTTTTTGTTTTTTGAAAAAAAATCTTACTAGCCTCTTACTCTTATTGAGTAAGAGGTGGTCAGACATTTATGTTGTTTGTTTTTTTCTTTTGAGTCAGACAGTCAGACATATAACATCTTACTCGATAAGAGGTGGGGACTTGTGTTACTTCCTCTTACCCAATAAGATATTGAAGACTTGTGTTAATATTATTTGATGGTTTATTAACTATATTATATTTATGATAAAAAGTTTTGTTTTATATTTACACAAGCTACTTATTTATGGTATTGCTATGATATAATATATATTTAAAAAAAATAAACTCATTCAGACAATTATACGAAAAACAAACAACATTATTTCATTCAGATTCAGACTTTATAGCCACATCTTACTCTTACTAGTAAGATATGGTAGTGACCCAAAACATCTTAATGAAACAAACACACGCTTAAATTGTTTATCAAATCAAATTTACATGTGATTTATAGTCAAGTATGATCTCTTTCACAGTTTCACGGGAAAAGATGCTTCGAGTCATCTTAGTCAATGAATCATATCAGTAAAACACTGGTTCCGTTTTTAATCGATGTACTCTCGTGCAACCTCGTCATATGATCAATGATTCACTCGATTGGCAAGTTTTCTACTTCATTCCTTATAGAATCAAACAACACTGTTGACAAGTAACGCTCCCCAAAGCTTGGAAAAACCACCTGCTCATTATTTACATATGGACATATGGTATGAAGACTGAATTTAGTTAATGGTAAGTTAAGCTTTTCCAAAAAAAAAAGTTTAATGGTAAGTTGAGACAGATTAAGATTATATTACAACAATGAGCTTCCCAGCATATTCTGGTCGTTTTGCTATTTTGATAGCAGCTGCAGCTGCTGCTCCAGATGAAATCCCAACCTATAGATGTTAGGTGAATGAGTTGCAATCACGGTTTATAAAAACAAGGCGATACTAAAAAAACCTGAATGTCCAATATGTGTTGGTAACATTCTGTAAGAACATACCAGCAAACCTTCTTTTAGTGCGAGAAGCTTAGCAGTTTCAATGGCCTCTTCGCTATCTATCTGAAGATATTACGAACATATATGTAAGTTTAAAAAACAAACCCCACGCTGCGTAACATATGCTATTCTAACTATGAATAATATATTGCAGTTTGATGCTAACCATAACAACTTCATCAAGAACGCTGACATCCAAAGCATCAGGAATAATACCAGCACCAATTCCTTGAATCTTATGCGGTCCTAAAACAAGGAAACAACAATTGCGAATTTTTCATTATAGAATAGAGGAGACCATCAGAGTATATGGGATCAACCAACAGAAGAGCGAGAAATGAGAAGTGGATCCAGATGTAAAATGACTAAAACAAGAGAGGCGCACGAAATGAAACTTTACAAGAAAAAGACAAACCATCAAGCAGAAAACTTAATAAGAACTTGGCATATAAAGTTATAAACTTATGAGTAACACATAAACAAGTAGGTACCAAATTAGCTTACCAGGCTTTCCTCCATTTAGAACAGCACTTTCACTTGGTTCAACACCGTATACCTAAATTCAAATTATGCCACACAATATGAAAACCAGATTAGCTATCCCATAGCCCCAGATAATCGTATCCTGAAATCAAGAACATAATTACCTTTATGTTGGCATTTTTCTCCTTGAGAAACTTCCCCACACCAGTAACAGTACCTCCTGTCCCTATGCCAGAAACGAAAGCATCAACTTTCCCATCAGACCCATTCCATATCTCCGGTCCAGTTGTTTCATAATGAATCTACAAAGTTACCCTTGTGTACATTAACACTCGTAAATCATTTTATCATTTCTTTGTAGATAGCAGTAAAAACAGGAACCACCTTTGGGTTAGCTGGATTTTCAAACTGCTTAAGAAAATAGCTGTTGGGCGTTTCCGCCAATATTTTATCCACTAATTGAAAAACGCCATCGATACCCTTGTCTGTGAGACGCAGCTCTGCTCCGAAAGCTCGCATAAGGATCCTTCTTTCCATGCTATAACTAGATGGCATAACTATGATAAGTTTGTAGCCTCGAACTGCTGCAATGAAAGCCAGCCCAATACCAGTATTGCCACTTGTAGCCTCAACAAGCACCGTCTATATTAAAACGCTACTCCATTATTTTAAAAACTTGCATCTTGATTAATATTTTTATAAAGGAGATCATCTAACCTTTCCAGGGGTAATCAGACCCTTTTCTTCTGCATCATTAATCATACTTAATGCAATCCTGTTAGTCCAATAATAGTATCAATAACCTCACGTTATAAATAAAAGAATTAACGGAAAGCAAGAAAATTGACCTGTCTTTTACGCTGGAGCATGGTTCCATAGTCTCTAACTTGACAGCAATACGCGCAACACAACCGTCAACAATCTTTTTTAGATAAACCATAGGTGTATTTCCTATCAACTGCACATGATTACGATGTTAAAAAAGAAACAAATTCTAAAGTTATTTGATTTAGTAGGAAATCAATGTCTTCAAGATTATCAAGAAATGAATTTACTTCAGTAACATCTTCTGCAATTCCAGTGTTGGATTCCATGATTCTTTGAGATTACTGAATACCTGTTACAGGAAACAAGTTGGCATTTATATATATGAAAATTCAAGGATACTTATTCATACGCGGTTTCGGGTGCTATTCAGTTCTTCATTTTGTGAGTCCCATATAAACTTCATTTGAAGTGAATGGGACCTACAATCAAATAATTACATGTTCGCAGGAAGAAAAGTACATGTAACATACTAACATGGTGATTCGTTCAAGACACAAAACATTTTAGCAGTTCATTTTGTTAGTGTGATGCAACCCGAAAATGAAACATGGAGTGAGAGGAACCCGGAGAGGCCAACAAAATGAAAAACAGAAAATAAACGCAAATTAACATTTACTAAGTTAGGCCATGTAACATGTAACACACAAAAATGATGAGGAGATTATATTGTTAAATTTCTAGAAAAGGCATTCATGTTTAACTCTCATCAATGCTATTGTGCTTTCATATTAAAATCATCACAACTTATTGCAAATTCAAGACTAACATTTTTTTTATCGCATCCTATCTATATCTATATACTACATTATAATGCATTTGGGACTATTCTATAATTAGACATGCTTAAAATTCAGACTATTTTTTCTTGCTTATTATGAAAAGAGTTCAAAATTAATTTGTTAGGAAGCAGGTTGGTTAGGAAGTTTGTTAGGAAGCGGTTGGTTGTTGTCTGTTGAAACTAAAATTATTTGGCTTAACCATCAATAATATCTCTACTTATAAAGCATGAAGACAACTAAACGTGTAACCGAATAACGCAAAGTATAATCACAGGATACCCGCCACTGCCGCATTGCGCGGGTACCGTTCTAGTATAGGTAATGCAGTATACACTTTCTTTACACTTCAATCATGAAAGTGTGTTTGACCACAATATTCAATCTACCAAAACACCACAATTTCAAATGTAAGAAGCTTAACTTGTTGCATCTTTTATGGAATACAATAGTTACTATCTGAAAATTAGTGTGTTTGACCACAATTGTCAAACTACTAACACACCACAAAGTCAAACTCAAAGTTAAGCAGCCTGCCTTGAACTATCAAGAAGGTGAACAATGTTCATAAATCACATAACACAATAAGATAAACAACCCACGAAAAGTAGCAGCCTAAACAACAAACAGAACCACATAATCCAAACAAAGAAAACAGAATGAAGGAGTTAAAAGAGTAGTAGTACCTTAGATTTTATGACAAGCTAGTGGATAAAGAAGAACATCTAAACACAGTGACTGAAATGGAAGGGGGTTGTTGGCTGACTTTTATATGATTGGACAGATGAGTGGCTTTTGGTACTATGTAGGAGGGACAGTTCAGTATCAAGGTCTTCTTTGTACGGCTCAACTAGTAGTGATAATTTGTAAAGTGAAACAAATCAAACCTTTGACTTTTAAAAGTGTCATACTGCTCCATCTATTATTTTTGGTAAGAGATAAATACATAATTTTCTTTGTTACATAAATTATTTTGTACAAATTATACAGATACAACATTGCATTACACAGATAGTGAAGTAGAATAATAAAAATAATTATCTCTCAACAGCTAGCTGGCCTCTTACACATGTTTCCACTCGATTGTCAATGTGGCGCGTGCTCGTCACGACCCTGCTCGCAGGGACGAAACTTGAACACTGTTGGTGGAGGGCCAACTTGAAAAGTATTTATTTCAGGGGCTGATATATACTACGCTAAAATTTTTGTATTTAAAATGATTAAAAACATATATAAAAGAGTATAAAATGTACATAGGGTCAAAAATTTTGGGGGGCCGCAGCCCCCTCGGTCCCTTCTAAGTTTCGTCCATGCTTTCGCGTGAGGGCAGGCTTGAAAGCTTTTCGGCGCGTGGAATTCAATATCGATAATAAAAAGTCTCCCCATAAGGGGATTCAAACCCTAAACCTTGCCTTAACACGGCAATGCGTTACTACTTGACTATCTATCAAGTAGCCCGACAGTGGTGTACCTTAAAATACACAAAATTGATGATATATCCCGATAAATGCATTCATTCTTAGCTGCAATTTCACCCACATAATATGCTCAAGCTTGAATATCTCAATTAGCTTGACGACCACATATATGACAACAATGAGGAATTTTCATAAAAGTCCAGTTGACCGGTCAATGAGGGCTTTTGGAGAAATAGGTCTTTGGTTCAATCTCAACTCCTGACTAAAAAAGGTCACTGGAACATGAGCTCATTGTCTGGGGCTAAGTCCTTGGAGAAATGTCAGTCGGCACCCAAAAAGGGTGCACGGGTCAAGGTTTCCCCGCCGATTTGAAGCTTTTGAAGAAGGTTAAGAAACTTGGCCAATATGTTTGACCAACTAAATTACAATTGACTAAATCAGAATCCAAACAAATTTCACAACAACAACATACTCAATCTTGTCGGAGCAGTGTATGACGGAGGTTGAATGTAGACAGATTCTACCCCTAACTCAAGATAAACGCGAAGGTAATGAGACTATTTTCAGGAAGACTTTCGCCAAGAGTACGTGTGCAGGTGGATGTGCCCAAACAAATTTGTGTTAGCACATTACCAAATTATGTAACACTTAATTTGTCATCCTAACAACCAGATGTCAAAAAACTTAGACGCCGTTGATAATATCATGAGCTGATTCTTGACCAATAATCATACACTTTTTAAATTGTTTTTCAATTCAAATGTACATTTGAATGAAAAGCAGTATAATCTATTTATAATTATGCATTTGGGGCATATATCTTAACAAGATAAACACTACTATATATCAGAGTCGCCCTTGTTTCAGTTTGACTCACTCGATTGGCAAGTTTTCTACTTCGTTTCTCACAGAATCAAACAACGCCGTTGATAAATAACGCTCCCCGAAGCTAGGAAAAACCACCTGCTCATTTTCATACAGAAAAAAAAAGGAAAAGTTACATGCACTGCAATATAGCTCTAAAACAATATGTTACTGGAATAAAATATAAAGACAAGTTAACTTAGCTACAGTGGTATCGAATCCTATAACCAGAAAACACAAAGAAACAAATCTTTACAAGGTAAGTTAAGGAAGAATTGTCTTACTACAATAAGCTTCCCTGCATATTCTGGTCGTTTTGCTATTTTGATTGCAGCAGCTGCTGCTGCCCCAGATGAAATCCCAACCTGTAGATGTTAATTGAAAGGAGTTGCTGTCACAGTTAATGAAAACAACAAAAAACTTGCAGTACTATAAGACACGAACGGAAAATATGTGTTTGTAACATTCTCTAAGAACATACCAGCAAACCTTCTTTCAGTGCAAGAAGCTTAGCAGTTTCAAAGGCTTCTTCGCTATCTATCTGAAGAGATTACAAACATATATGTAATCTTAAGAAACAAACACCATGAGGTGTAACAAATACAGCTCATTAACTATGAATTTTATGTATAGAAATTGCAGTTTTGATGCTAACCATAACAACTTCATCAAGAATGCTGACATCCAAAACATCAGGAATAAAACCAGCACCAATTCCTTGAATCTTATGAGGTCCTAAAATAAGGAAACAACAATTGTGAATTTTTCATTATAAAATAGAGGAAAGCATCAGAGTATATGGGATCAACAAACAAAAGAGTGAGAAATGAGAAGCGGATCCAGATGTAAAATGACTAAAATAAGAGAGACGCACGAAATGAAACTTTACAAGAAAAAGATAAACCATCAAACAAAAAACTTAATAAGAACTTGGCATATAAAGTTATAAACTTATGAGTAACATATAAACAAGTAGGTACAAAATTAGCTTACCAGGCTTTCCTCCATTTAGAACAGCACTTTCACTTGGCTCTACACCATATACCTAAATTCAAATTATGCCACACAATATGAAAACTAGATTAGCTCTTCCATTGCCCCAGATAATAGTATCCTGAAATCAAGAACATAATTACCTTTATGTTGGCATTTTTCTCCTTAAGAAACCTCCCTGTACCAGCAATGGTACCTCCTGTCCCTATCCCAGATACGAAAGCATCAACTTTCCCTTTAGACGCGTTCCATATCTCTGGCCCCGTAGTTTCATAATGAATCTACAGAGTTACCTTTATTAACATCTACACTAATAAAATTTACTATCTTATGTAGGCATAGAAAAAGGTTATACCTTAGGATTAGCGGGATTTTCAAACTGCTTAAGAAAAAAACTATTAGGCGTTTCAGCCACTATTTCATCAGCTTTTTGGAACATGCCATTAACTCCTTTGGCCGCATCTGTGATGCGCAACTCTGCTCCGAAAGCTCGCATAAGGATCCTTCTTTCCATGCTATAACTAGATGGCATAGCTATGATAAGTTTGTAGCCTTTAACTGCTGCAACGAAAGCCAGCCCGATACCAGTATTGCCACTAGTAGCTTCAACAAGAACCGTCTATATCAAAACATCAATCCATTAGTTAAATATATGCATCAAGATTAAAATTTTTCATAAGGAAGAGTATCTAACCTTTCCAGGGGTAATCAGACCCTTTTCTTCTGCATCTTTGATCATACTTAATGCAATCCTATTTATTCCAATAATGAAATAAGTAACAAACACGTTGATGACTAAAAAGATAATGGAAAGCAAGAAAATTGACCTGTCTTTTACACTGGAGCAGGGTTCCATAGTCTCTAACTTGACAGCAATACGAGCAACACAACCATCAACAATCTTTTTTAGATAAACCATAGGTGTATTTCCTATCAACTGCACATGAGAACAATGTGAAAATCAAAAAAAGATTTTAATCAACAGGAAACTAATGTGTTCAAGAGTCACAAGAAATGAAATTACTTCGGTAATATCTTCTGCAATTCCAATGCTAGATTCCATGTTCCTTTGAGGTTACTGAATGATTGTTACAAGAAAGAAGTTAGCATACTTATACGAGTCAAGGAATTGCAGAAATGAAGGGTATAATATTTCTTTTTTTGTATAGTTAAAACTGCTGCTTTCAAATTCTATATTGATGCAAATTCAAGAACAATATCTTTAAAAACTGTTGCATCAATGTTACTTTTAATCACAAATATAAGCTTAAGTAATGCATCTATTATGGAATGATCTATTCACTTTCTTTATAACAACTTAAATCATGAATACTACGTAGAATTTTAAGATTACAAGTAAGTCGTTTGACCACAATAGTCAAACTACCAAAAAAACAACAAAGTCAACCTTGAAACAATGTGTTCATTATCACAAAACACAAACGATGGCAAAAAAAAGACATCAAAGATTGAATAACATCTAATGAGTGGCAAAATGCTTGTGACTATCATCACTAAAATGTGAGAGGTCTCAGGTTCAATTCTTTGCTACGTGCCAACAACCGTGAAGTGGTCGCGTCAAACTCTTGAAAGGGAGGGCTTTAGCCGATTTGACTATGTGTAATGGTGTGTTCAACCCGTGGATCAGTAAAAGGTTGGAAGGAACAAAAAAAACAAAAAAAAAAAAAAAAAAAAAAAAAAAAAAAAAAAAAAAAAAAACAGAAAGTTGTAAACTTTAAACAAAAGACAGTAGCATAACAAATATCATCAAAAACCCACAACAATCAATGGATAATACAACAAAAACATGAACATAATCAAGAAAAGAAATAATCCAACCTTGGAGTTGAAAGATGTCAACAAAACCAGTCAAAATTTACTTCTTCAAAACCCACAATAATTAATCAGTTAGTTAGTACTCTATTTAAATACAAATTAAAGTAGTAGCTTAGATTCTGTGAGAATTTATCGTAATACTTTTTGGATAAAGAAGAACATCACACGGAAGTAATGAAATGACTTACTGTCTGTTTCCAAGTGATGCATGCATGCATGCATCCAAAAATATTGACTTTTTATCTTTGTTTTATACGGAGTATAAGTTTTAACACAATTGACCGGCGAGGTAGGGACACTTTGGCATCAAATTTCTTGTTTGTAGTTTGTACGGCTCTTAAAAATAAGTTTAACCGGATACAGTTGTATCGGTGGTCGTTTTCGTGTGGGAGTTGCGTATAAGAAAAATAGAAAAGAATCAGAACACATACTTCGATTGAGGATGTGGTACTCGCAACACTTCATATCATAAAAACTTTTTCTTCAACTTTCTCTCAATTTTTTCCTCCGTTCATTTTTTATTTTTTCTATTAATATTAGTTAATTTAAATATAATATATAAAATAAAACATTTATTCATTAATTCAAAATAAAACATTACAACTTAATAAAAAGTCATAACTTGAAAATCTAAAAAAAAAAAAAAAAAAAAAAAAAAAAAGTATTTAGCCGAAAAGAAAGAGACTCGCAACTTCATGTCATTGAATTTGGAGTTTAATTGACGGTGAGTACGATCGTTATTCAAATATCTATAATCCATATAATGTAGGAATGAATCTCTCTCCTCTTAGTCTTAAAATTAAAAGGTAATTGCATATATACCCACTAAAACTTGTATATTTACATATTTCCCGAAAACATGCTTAAACATCATTGTACATTATGCATTTAAAACTTGTATTTTGAGGAAATATGCAAGTTTCAGTGGATATATATGCAATTCCCCCTAAAATTAAGACTTACAAGCCATAATGCTTATTGTACAATACACAAAGCACCATTAATGATCTTTCTCATCAATCTTAATTTTAAGACATACAAGTCTTAAAGCTTAATGTACAAAATACAAAGCATTATTAATGCGGTCAAAATATTTAATGTAGTCAATTAATTAACGGGTCAATAAATACAATTAATGTCGTTATTAAAACACCCCTTATATAAAAAATACAAATTATCAAACATATTGTACAACCATCTTAAACACAATTCCTGCATTAAATGTCACTAATACAAAAAATAAAGAACATTATACAAATATTCAAGCTCGAACAGACACGGGTCAAACGTGCTCGAGCCCGAATGGGCACGGGCCAAACGGGTTAATGTTATACGAATCACTCTAAAAAAGACCAAAAAAGACGAAATAAATTCCTTAAGCGTAACACCCCATTTATATTTTAAAAATTAAATATATTATATGTTTAAAAAAAAACAATTGTAATGTTCTACAATTGAGAAAAATTATGTATCCATTAGAGTCATTTAACTTTTCAATAGGCAATACATGCCCATTTCAAAAAAAGGCGAGGGAAAAATATGCCTACATTGTTTACAAATTAGCCCATTCTTATTTTAGGCACAAATTGTCACCTCTAATAATTATTATCACAATTGTATAATTAAAAACATTGTCATTAGTTAAGAAGTTAAAATACGTCCCATGCAATTCTTGATATCAATAAATTTATTCTAAAAAACATAATATACTAAAATACATGATTTACCAAAAAAAAAAATTATTTCAGGGTACCCATCGCTGTAACGCGCGAGTACCCTGCTAGTGTTTGCATGAAGTATTCAAGGACTCAAGTCCAAAATGAGGAGGCGATTTGATGGTTCCTGATGTTGTCGTCCTCGGATATTTGGACTCGTCCTTTTCCTAAAATAACTTCTTCTTCTTATGTCTATCTAACGAGGGTAGTCTATTCGGTTGTTTTTGTTCTCCATCTTCTTTTTCTCCCTAAGTTTGGTTTGTGCGGCTACGTGTTTGGGTTTAGCTACGGGTTCGTGTTGCGTTTCCGGGATAATATCTTCTGTATCATCATCATTTATCTTGTGAAGTAGTGGAGAAGTTTGAAAATATGGCGGTGGTGATGGTGCGAAAAATTGAGGTTGTGGAGGTGATGTTTGGATGTATTGAAGTGGATATAGTGGGTTGTATGGATTTTGTGTTGAAAATAAATTATGTGGAATCGTTGGGTATTGAACGGTAATTGAAAGTTGCTGCTTGAAAATTGATTGGTGGTGAAATGGTTAAGTAGTTAAATCTTGAGGTGATTTGTTTGGCTCTATTTAAGATGAAATTTAAAATAAAATATGAAATTTGAAGTAAAGAGTAAGTTGTGAAAAATGTATAAGATTTCAGGGATATTATAAGATAAATTTAGGGTTTAAAAAAATGTAAATAAAATAAAAAGCAAAAGGGAAAAAAATATAAATTGTATATGTTAGGCAATGGTAGTATTTTTTGGGTTGTGTGCAATTTCATTGGGGACTCAAGTCCCGTGAGGGTTTTTTTTTTCTTGTTTCTCGCTATGAATGGTGTGGTGTTTTTTGGGGTCCCGCAAAGGAAAATGCTTTTGCCGCTTCTTTTTCCCGCCGACAGCCTTCACACTTATTTGGATAATATCAGCGGGTCACTGCAGAAGTAATATTGCAAGCAAGAATCCGGTAGGGAACTTTAACACATCCAAGTAAATTGCTACTGGATAAACCTGAAACATCAACAATGACAACAAACCGTAAAATAGTGTCGTTGCATTGGATAATGTAACACTCTGAAACCGGTATTTAAATATTTAATTACGAAGAATACTATTGGATAGTTTGACTAAGACTTTATATGTATTGGAAGAACAAATATAATTGGTTGGTCAAATAAATAGTCAACCTATAAGACAAGTCTATGTAGTATAGAAGTAGAAAATACAATGTGGCTAAATTATATTAAAATGGGACTTAAAGGACTTAATATGATAAATACCGAGCTCAAAGTGTCGTGTGAGGTTTGAAGTATTGAAAAGTTTAGAGTTGTAGAGTGTTGGTCCCGTTCACTAAGTTAATAGTTAACTAAAGAGTTAACCTAACCAAGTTCCATGACATTTAACTCAGATAAATAAGATTAACAACAAAGATAAAAACGTAAAGAAAGAGACACAAGGTTTTTCAACGTTTAATTCTTATTAGAAGTTAATCAAAAGAATTATACCCCAAGTGTTTGCGGAATAACACTTGGGATTGAAATGACAAATATGGTGTGGACTCCTCTCTAAACTCAAACTACGTTGAGTGACAACTATAAGGTCACACTGAGCTATCTCAGGGACTGTGTTGTTCTTTGGAGGAGTAAAAGTGGTTTGTGAATGCTTCGCATTAAATGCACAAACTTGTCAACTTTTACTCCTCACTTATGCTACCATTTATACACAAGTGATTTACAACTTTACTGATAAAGACAAAAGATGACCTAACTAGTAGAGACAAAAATACTTACGTATTTTGTCTCTGTTACATTAGACTATTTTGGGTAAAAGACAATGTGCCTTTCCAATGCACAGTAATGACACCACCCTAACATGATGCCTTTCAGGGAAAGTTTGACTTCAGGTAGATGAGGTCACCTGTTGATCCGTTCAAACTTTTCCCGCCTTGTCCCGCCCATATTTCAGCCTTCAGGTCTTCAGTCTTCAGTATGTAGTTGTTGTTGAGGAGTCCTGGGGGTTCAGTGAGTTATTGTCATCCTCACTGAACCCATCATCTTCTTCTTGGCTTAGATTCCATACACTGAGTTCCGCCTCACTGAATGGTGAACCTTTCAACATAGACTCGCTCCAAGCATCCTGAAGATGACTCACTGAGGTACTGTTCACTCAGTGACTTGTTTGTATATACGGATAATAGACACTTAGGTTATTTTATGTTCAAATCCAAGTTTAAAGGAAGCTTGGGGAATTCAGTGACCTAACAGTCTCCCCCTATTTGGATATACAAATAGCCTAAGTGTGTATTGATTCAGTGTGAGTAATCAGGGTTCATCTTCTCTTCACTGAGTGTTGATGTAATTAACTTAGGACACTTGTAACTTAAAAGAAACATCATTGTTCATTAATAAATATTACAAATCCTATGAAAAATTACAAAAACACAAAAGAAAGATAGTTGGTGCAGATTCAGATGTTCAGTTGGTAACCAAGAGCTTCAAGCTTAGCCTTTTTGGATCTCAGGAGGTGTCTTTCAGGGTGCTTTTCAATCTTAGCTTTGAGGTCTTGACAGAACCTTACGTTTTCAGCACATCTAACGGGAGAAGCCAGCATCAGGTACATAAGCATCGCTTTGATCCCTGCCTTGTCAATATCTGACCATCTCTGAAAAGTAGGGTTTCCATACTCGTCAGTGAAGCACATACCCCTCTCAGGAATTTCAAATACCACATTGTTCATGAAGGTGATTCCTTCAGGAAGAGATCTGTCACAGTCCAGTCCAGGGACCTTGATCTCAGGTTCTGATTCAATATGCTTCCTCTTTCTTTTGGAGACCTTTGGAGGAGCATCTTGAGTAGATGGAGCAGGAAGTAGAGAGGGGATTCCAAGAGATTTAGGCATTTCCATCAGTCCTTTATATCTGAGCTCCAGTGATTTCAAGAGATTAGGGACCACCACATTTGACTTCTTGGTTATGATTGGTCGAAGTTCATCCAGCTCAGAGATACCAAAGTCAGCAAACTTGAATGGATCATGGGTGTCCATTACTCTTTTGTCTTGCCCCCTGAAGACAGTGATAATAGCAGGCTTGGTGTTGCGATGGATTTTCACGTCAGTGATGGTTTCAGGCGTCAACCTTTCTTTCATCACCTAAGTGTACCTCTCAATCATAGTCTTCCTGATCTGAGCGTCCTTCCTGAGCATAGCTTCTCTTTGCATCTTCAGGGTGCTTAGTTCCTCCTCCTGAGCCTTTTTGAAAACAGCCCCTGCTTGCTCAGTGGCCAATTGCTCAGTATCCAACCCTATTTGCTCCGCTTCCTCATGAACAACCTTTATAAGTGTGGACTTGCTTATTCTTTCCTCCTCAGCCACCTTTTTCAGTGCCTCATCTCTTTCCATGTGAACTTGAATCTCTTCAGTTGTGAGATGATGAATTACCCCATTGATTTCAAAGGGGACCCTGATTGGTTCATCAGGATCCTTTCTGATGATGGTAGAGGCAGGCTTTAGTACTGGTGATGGTTCAGAGGTTGTAGCAATGCCTTTGCCTTTGTCCTTCTGAGTGACTGATGGTTGGACAATTTCTTCATTAGGTTGAGCAAATGAGATGGGAGTGGCTTCAGTGACTTGCTCCCCCTCAGTGTGAAAGGGAGCAGCTTCATATGGGACTTCAGTGTGAGGGGCATCAGTGACATTCTCCCCCTCAACTGTTGCCTGAGCTGAAGTTATGGCAAGAGTTAGAGTGACCGATGCAGAGGGGGATGTTCCCTTGAAGGCCTGAAATATCTCAGTCATCATGGACTTGATGTCTGAGGTGTCCCTTTGGATGGTGGATACTTTGGCGTCAAGAGATGTTTGAGCAATTTCCATAGCAGACAAACGGGAACCAAATCTCCAAGTAAGAGCTTCTGACTTTTTGGACTGAGCTGTCACCAATTGATCCAAAGTTGCAAGGGAGGTTGTGGCAGACTCCACTGAGCTACTAAGAGCCTGAAGATTGACAGACTTCATCAGGTTGAGTAACTCAGTGATATGCACAGAGTTAAGCTGGTAGGTCTCTGAAGCCTGAAAAAGCTTCTTTGTAAGTTCAGGATCATCTTTAACCGATTCTTGAATGGATTGAACCCCTGTGTTCAAATTGTTAAGTGATTCAAGGAATTGGTTGAGGCGAGAGACCATTTGTGTCAGGGAGTAGTTGACAGAGGAATTATGCTCCCTGACATCTTCATTGAATTCTTCAACAGAACTCTTCAGGTTGAAGTAGTGAACTGCTTGCTTAGTGTGCATGTTAAATACTTCGTCAGTGACCCCCCTGAACAAGGCATTGGTAACCTTCTTGATGAATTTCTTAAAAACCTTCACAGTGAGAGGAGTCTTTTCATCATCTAAGGACTCTGATGGGGAGTGGGTTTCAGCATCATCATGGTTGGAAGATTGAGGAGACTGAGGAATTGGTTCAGGGACTGTCTCCTCAATTTCCATATCTTCTCCTGCTTAAAAAATCTCCTCATCACTGTGAAAATCATCATCAGAGAACAAAGCAGCCTGAACATCTCCCATAGATTTAATTTGCAAAAGGAGGTTATCCGGCTCCTCTTCAAAAGAAGATTTGCCTTCGTTATGGCCAGGTCCTGACCTCTCAAATCTAGCAGACTGGGTTTTATCTGTCTGGTCCTCAAGGTCAGTTCCCAAGTTGTCTGTTTCATACTTATTCATCCGTTTTCTTGCGTTTTCATCCGTTTTCTTGCGTTTTCGTCCGTTTTCGTCCATTTTCATCCGTTTTCTTTCGTTTCCGTCCTATTTTTCATCCGTTTTTAGATGTGTTTTACGCTTTCATGTGTTTTTGTCCGTTTCATACTTATTCATCCGTTTTCTTGCGTTTTCATCCGTTTTCTTGCGTTTTCGTCCATTTTCATCCGTTTTCTTTCGTTTTCGTCCTATTTTTCATACGTTTTCTTCCTTTTTCATACGTGTTTTTATGCTTTCATATATTTTCTTCCGTTTTCATACATATTCTTCCATTTTCTTATATTCTTGTCATTTTCATTCGTTTTTGTCCGCTTTTCAATAACTTTGGCCATTCTCAGACGTTTTCATACGTTTCGGAATATCACAAGTGATATTTTGTGATATTCAGAATATCACCCCAGTGATATACTAAACATCACAAGTGAAATTCGGAATATCACAAGTGATTATCTGAATATCACATGTCATATTTTGTGATTTTCTGAATATCACAAGTGATATATTGAGTACCACAATTGATATTCTGTGTTTTTGGCCATTCTCAGACGTTTTCATATGTTTCAGAATATCACAAGTGATATTCTGAATATCACTTGTGATATTCACAAGTGATAGATATTCAGAAAATCACAAGTGATATTCAGAATATTATTAGTGATATTCAGAAAATCACAAGTGATATTCTGAATATCAATTGTGATATTCAAAAACGTATGAAAACGAACGAAAACGTATGAAAGTGAAAAAAATGTGAAAATCACTTGTAATATTCTGAATATCACTTGTAATTTTCTGAAAATCACTTGTGATATACAGAATATCACTTGTGATTTTCATGTTACAAAACATTAGTTGAAAATCACTTGTGATATTCAAAATATCACTTGTAATATTCAGAATATCACTTGTGATATTCTAAATATCACAAGCGATATTCAATTAATGCATTGTAACATTAAAATCACAAGTGATATTCAGAATATCACAAATGATATTTATAAAATTACAAGTGATGTTCATGTTACAAAACATTAGTTGAAAATCACTTGTAATATTTAGAATATCACTTGTGATTTTTATGTTATAAATCATTAGTTGAAAATCACTTGTGATATTTAGAATATCACTTGTGATATTTAAAATATTACTTGTTATTTTCTGAATATCACTTGTGATTTTCTGAATATCACAATTGATTTTCATGTTACAAAACATTAGTTGAAAATCACTTGTAATATTCAGAATATCACTTGTGATATTTTGAGTATCAAAGAATAATACTTTCGATATTCAGAAACGTAGGAAAACATCTAAAAATGGCCGAAAACATTTAGAAATGGACGAAAACATATGAAAATAGATGAAAACGTAAAAAAACAGACAAATACGTACGAAAATGGACGAAAATGTTTGAAAACGGACAATGATGTATAAAAATGGACGAAAACGTCTGAAAACAGACGAAAACATCCGAAAACGGACTAAAACGTATGAAAACAGACGAAAATAGATGAAAACATATGTAAACAGACAAAAACGTATAAAAAAGGATGGAAACATATAAAAACGGACAAAATCGTATAAAACGGACGAAAACGTATGAAAACGGACAAAAAAACGAAGGAAGACGTATAAAAACAGGCGAAAACGTATAAAAGTAGGTGAAAACGTCTGAAAACAGTCAAAAACGTAAAAAAAACAGACGAAAACGTATGAAAACGGACAAAAAGGCCTGAAAACATATGAAAATGTATGAAAACGGACGAAAACGTATAAAAACGGTCAAAAACGTATAAAACAGACGAAAACGGATGAAAACGTATATAAACGTACGAAAACGGACGAAAACGTATTAAAATGGACGAAACGTATGAAAACGGGTGAAAACGTAAGAAAACAGACGAAAACGTATGAAAACGTAAGAAAACGTAAGAAAACAGACGAAAACGTATGAAAACGGACAAAAATGTATGAAAACGAACGAAAACGTAAGAAAACTGACGAAAACGTAAAAAACCAACGAATATGTATGAAAAACGAAAAAAACGTAAAAAAAAACGCAAATAAAAAAAATTGAATTAAAGGATAAAAAAACGCGAAGTTAAAAAAAAAGAAAGAAAAAAGAAAGAAAAGAAAAAAGGGAAAAAATGAATAAAAAAGATAGATAAAAAGGAAAAGAAAAAAAACATTGACTTAAGTTGTCTTATTAAATCTTAGCTTAATTTCCACTATTAGATCAAATTAAATGGATGGTGAGGATTTGTCCCTCAGTTTGTAACAAAAACTTAGTTTATAAAATAACTCACCTCACTAAACAATGTGGCGAGTTCGTGTTTGACATGAATTGCAACCAATACATTATGGAAACTTATTTCCTACGACCCGTTCATTATAATGATGCTACAAAATAAATATATATAAAAAGCTGTTTTATAAAATACTGATTATCTATCTTTTCTGGAAAATTTGAAGGTAAGAGGTAAACCAAATATAATCAACGATGCAATGAGAAAAAACGTATACCTGCTTCAAAAAAGATGCAATGCGAAAATAGAGAGCCCTACTAGATTTTGGTAAAAAGAAAACGTTACAAAGGTTTAAAGATAATGATATTTAATAGAAACCACTTATATATTGTCCACTTGTTCAGAAAAATCATGGTTAGTGATAAAATGGTCCCTAAGTCAATTGTGGATAATGACGTGACAATGCACAAAACAGTCACTATTTATAGTCTTATAAAATACAAACATTAGTCACATTTTCGTTGCAGAATTAACTAAATAAATGCCATTTCATGGTTGTTTTAAACATGATTGTTAAAAAATGAAACTCGGTAAAAAGCCTCTTTTCTCATTTCTGGAATTTACATTACGATCACTTGACCGGACTACAAATGCCGATAAAGAGAGAGTTGATCATTTTTTGCCGGCACATGTGGGCATGTATTTCTTGCTACTCCTTCTAATCAGATTGATAAGTTTTTAATGACATGATACATCTAAACAGATTTGCATTGCCTGTGAATGTATAATTTTTACGACTTTTTTGCATTGAATAAACTATTAAAGAGTTCCTTGAATCAAACGATATTGGGTTGAGTTATGGTGGCCCATTGGACCACGGCAACCATATTCATTTATTCTCTCTTTATTCCATTTAATCGGTATAGTGATATTGCATTCAGAATGTTCGACCCAAATAAATAAATTGTACATACACAGATCAATGTATGAGTGTGTTCGGAGAAGATCTTTCGAAGCTTACGTTAAAATATGTAGTTGCTTTTGAAGTTTACAAAGTCTTATTTTGAAAGCCTTTTAAAGTGGTTTTTGAAAGAAGTATAAGCTTTTGAAATAACTAATTAGATTATATTTTTTAAATATGCACTCTTTTATCATCTACATTCATAAAGTGCAACTACAGTCAATTTGCCAATATACATATACATAAATAATAACCTCATTTCTAGTTATCGTAAAGTTTAACTGATATAAGTTTCAGTTCCATCATCAGTATAGCTAGCAACTAGTTTCACCTACATACCTTATGTATCTCGAAAAACAAATTTTTAGGATGGACATCCAACTTATAAACCCTTTTAGGCTATGTTTGGCACACAAGATTGTCGAAAGATTATGTTTATTTTTTCAAAAAATAAGCTATTTAAAAAATAATCTTTGTTTGGCAAACATAACTTATAAGAGATTCTAAAAAGAATAATCTTCCATAATCTTTTAAAACCAAAGATACTTCATGTAGTTTATAAAAATAATCTCTTTTTATATAATCTCCAACAACATCACCATCTCCAGCATCATCTCCAGTTCCAGCAACAGTTACTTTCGCCAAACATACCCTTAACCCGACATTAAAGATATCTAAGTCGGATAAAATACTATTCGGCAAGTCGGCATAACTAATTATGATGAAAAGTTATATTTGACTAGTTTCAAAATCTTAAAGGATGTACTAAACATTTAAATGAGGGTCGTACCAATAGTAAAGTGAGTATATATATACTACTTATAAAACACTTATACTTAATTTTGAAAAACTTAAAAATGAGTAAAGTATTTCCCTAAAATAACCCTCATTAATACCCTTTTAATGCTTCATAAACTTTTACTCTTAAATGCCAACTTCTAAAATGACAACTTAAACAAACTATGTATATTAATAATAATAATAATAATAATAATAATAATAATAATAAATCTACATAGTTTATAATTTGAATGAAATATTTTAATAGAAACTAAAACTTTTTAATAAGATACAGTTTTTAATGATCATAGAAAATGAATAATTAAAAAAAAAAATGACTACAATTTAATCCGTAAGTATTGCATCAAGAGTGATGCTATAATCACAAAATCGCAAGTATAATTATTTGTTAGGTCATGATTTTAATAACATAATCACTTAAGATCTAGAGAGAGAAAGAGAGTAGAGAGAGAGAGAGTGGAAGGAACTCTTAAGAATGGAATGAAAGAAAAATGAAATTACCAAGAGAACCAACCCCTCTCAAAGGAGAGGTTACATAGTATTTATAGGTGAGGACTAGGGCAACACTCCCTTCCTCCCTATCTTGAAAATGAAATGGGCTTAAGGCCCATGGGCTTGCTACATAAGCCTTAAGATTAAATAAACATACAAGCCTTAGCAACCTATTACAAGTAAATGACCGAGACTTGATAAGTAGTAAAACTACGTTCCCAACAATCTCCCCCTAAGGGTCGGTCATCAAGGTTGCTTGACGTCTTCGTCTTAATCTTTGACTTTCAATGCTTTAGACGTCTTCTAAATCATTCATCGTTCTTTGTTCTTGGTTGATGTAGTTGTGATCATCTTATTACAACATGTAATGACCGAGACTTGAATAAATATAAAAGTACGTTCCCAACAATCTCCCCCTAAGGGTCGGTCATCACGGTTGCTTGACGTCTTCTTCTTTGTCTTTGACTTTTGACTCGTATAACTTAAGACGTCTTCAAAAGAGAGTGGGTGTTCTTTTGCTTCATTGTTCATTGTTCGTAATAGATGTAGTAGTGATCATCTTATGAAGTTGTCTGCCGATCGTCACTTCCGTGTCTGTGGTGGTTGTCCGCTATTCCAACATGCTCATACATCTTTGAATTTTGACTTATACATGCACGTAGTTCCCTTTCTTAGACTTAAGATCTTTAGTCTTTATACTTTGTAGATTCTTCTTTATGGCGTAGAATCTTTCTTTGAACTTTGTGTTGCACAGATCTTTGAGGGAGCTTTTGATGACTTCAAGATGCATGTATGAGCATGTGGAATCCGTCTCCATGGAGATGATGTGTCCCTGCATGTAAACAGTTAGCAATAAAACATCCGGTACTTACAGATAAGGAATTAGATATCGTCAACAGCATAGTGTGAAGACTCCTTCTAACCCTTATCAAGGCCGTTCCCATATCAGATACTCCCGAAGGAGCTTACGAGACCTACTAGGTAGCTCAATGACTGGGTGAGTCGCTGGGGATCACTCCACGACTGTAGACCGTTAGAAACCACCGCAAACACTAAGCGTAACTCACGAGGAGTTACCGAAGTGACCTGTCAAGGCTGTTAGATGATGACCCTGACAGGAGTTTCCGTTCAATCATTGAGAAATACTTATGCAATTCTCTCATAAACGTTCTAGGCAGATTGCTAAGATCTGCGAAGGACTCGATAATTTACAGCTGGTGCCCATTGATGCAGAACACCAGTTGTAGAAAATACTAAGTGTTCCTAAGAGATCTTTGATGTATCTCATGGCTCTAGACTCGATAAGTGCTCACTTAGGTTTCCTATACGGAGACTAGGGAGGGGTCTCCTGCTTCAATATCAACTATCTCTAAGAGATAAGTCGATAGATTACACTGGTTCCCCGTGAGAATGAAACAAGCTCTTTTAAGAGAACTTGAGTGGTTAAGAAGGTTTAGTGCATTGCGTCACTGGGTCCATGACGACTTTATCTTCAATACCGGTGTTGTCTTTGCAACATCCAGTAGCATATGAATTGAACCCGGTGTCTGCCCTAAGGTTGAACATATGGAGGGCTATTTCTTTTCACCCTTTTCTTTACTTTTCTTTTTCATTCTTCAACCCCTTCTTTCTCCTTTTCATTCTTTACTCCTTTTTTCGTATCATACCTAAGGACTTCTAGTTCTAACTATTGGTGATGTCCTTGGGTAGATCCCTCCGGCTCTGGCGGATCATAGGACAGTTATTTCCTAACCTTAGTCACCTTATAACTCCATGACTATCCTATAATTGCCATTGAAACCTTTGAAAATCTCTCAAAGTGTTTGTGATTATCAAACATTTTGTTTAACACTTTGAGAATTTTGTGTTTATGAAGGGCTCCCCCTTCACATGTGCTCATATGTATTTAATAAACTTGCACATGCGGGAGGAGCGAGCACTTTTTGAATTGATCCACTTTTAGTGAACAAGACCGATTCGAGACACGCTTACATCACTAGTTAGACTAGCTTGAAGTTATTACCCGGCCTGGTCAAGTCCACAGAAAGTTTCTCGAAACGGTACATTTCTACTAAGACTAATCCTTTTCGAGACACGCTTACGTGGCTAGTTAAAGAGTTCCATTGTCAGCTTTTAGGTGACAACTAGCTCTAGTAACTAACTTGATGTTATTACCCGTCGAGGAAAAGTCTTTTCGATTTTACTGACTTTTATGTTTCGTCAATTCCTGGGTGAATCTGAGTCTAGCTCGCATGAGATTTGTCTTTACAGCAACAATTAACTTTCATATTTTAATCACTTTCCTTTTCTCCCCCTCAAAAATAGCATATAAGATGTTGTTTTTGAAGAAACATTTGATTAAAATATGCTTTTTGAGTCTTGTGGGGAGATATCAACAAGAACTTTTGTTTTTCAAAACGATGAGTTTTCAAGTGCTCCCCCTCAACAAGTGAATACTCATTGAGGTGAAATACTTGTCTTTTGAGCAGAATTATGAAAATCAGAAAATGTTTGATTAATTCTACTCAAAAATAAGAAGCCTTCGCTCCTTATATCAGGATTGAGGCACTGAAGCGTACCTCAGGGTCCTTTAATTACAAGCACGGGTTGTACACTGTTATGTGTGCACAAACCATAAAACATGATTTTGACAAAGCATTTTGATTTCAAAATACTCCCCCTCAAAACGAGCATGTGTTTTGACATTTTTTTTTTAAACTGTGGATTGAATTGGGGAGTAAAGATTTGAAAAATCTTGAGCAAAATTTTGAAAAATTTTGAAAAACCTTTTGAAAAATTTTGAATAAATTTTGTTCAAGATTAAGAGAGTTTTAGATAAGCTTTGCATGAGAACTTCTTGTTTTCAAGAAAAAGTGCACGTTTTGGTTTTAAGAAATGGTTTAGCAAGGCACTTTCCTTTCTTTGAAAACCGAGTTGTACACTGAAATGAGTGCACAAGTCGTTGTTTTAATACAAAATTAGTTTTCTTAAACAAAATACTCCCCCTCAAATAATGAACATTATTCGAGAGATAGTCTTCTTGAGCAGAATTTAGAATCGTATTAATGAAATACTTTTTGAAAAAATTCGAGAGATGATTCTGCTCAAGGTTTTAGAAAACATAATCAAGTATTATACAACAAAGAATGCTTGAAATTCAAAACTCTTTTACTGTTGAAAGTTGTTTGAGACCCGGAGTCTCACTTTTGAGTTTTAAAAATCTGAAAAAGATTTCCATCTAAAGTTGAACCTCATGGGTTCTTTTGAAGTTTTGATTTTGTGATGGATTGAAAACTTCAGGTATTTGGGATGCCCAAATCAGAGACATTCTTTTATTGAAGCCAAAGCATTCCAGATTTTGAAAATTTGAAAGGTTTTGAACAACTTTGCTTTGGACTCCACACTTGCTTTACCGGTGTAAAACGAGAGTGTAGAGTTTGAAAAAATTTGTTTCTCACCATTTTGAATCCATTTACCAGTTTAGCCTTTAAACACATTTTGTCCTTTGACCTCAAAATATGTTCCATAAGAAACATTTTGTCGAATGTTGAAATCTTGACTTTCAATGGGATGACATGTACTTGCACACAGAGAAAATGCATCAGGCACAAACAAGTATACATATGAATCAAAAATCACATTCTAAATCTTCCTAAGTGCTCAGAATTCTCAAATTAACACACAAGATCACAGATTAACTCATCCTATCGCTCGAGATTTTCCAATTATGATTATGCTTAGGGGTAATGATTTGAGTCTATGCACACATGTTAGCATCAAAATGCCTGAATTTTAAACAAACAAGCGTCCTAGTAATAGCAGCAAAGACATCGACATCTTAAACCCTAAATCACATGATTCTAAACCTATGATGTTCCTAATCGAGCAACTACACCAATCGAGCATTCTTTAGTGTTCTCTAAAGCTATAAAAACTAGTTAATTAGACTAAACACATAAGAAATGAAAGCCCTGATCGATAATTACATAAACCCTAGTTTCTAATTATGCCTTTTTGACCGTTGAAAACACTAGAAATATTTAGGGAACGATTAGACAACAACCCTGATGAAATTAGAAACTCACAATCGGGAACATTCGAGGAAAAAAAATCGTTAGTCTGAATCGATGAGGTTTATCGATTATGTGTGATACTTTTGAGAATATTTAAAGAAACATTTATTAGAGCTCGTTTTATTTTCCATGCAAGATCCTTTTTCCTAAGTTTAAGACATTTGTGAATCTTTACTCATTAAAGATTAATTACTTTTCCATTTGAAGTCCAACTTAGAATCATTGCAAAAAAAAAAAAATTCTTTTCTCCCCCTCGAATTAGCATATATTTTGTGAAATCTTTTTGTACATTTTAATTCGAGAGATCATAGAAGTTTTTGAAAATGAGATTTTAATACGAATGATGAAGAAACATTTTATCCCTGAAGAATTATGATGAGGTGTGCAAACTTCATGATAAATGTGAAAAGTTTTCTCCCCCTCAAAACATGTTCCATTTTGACAGAGTAAAGCAAAATTTGTTTTAATGAAGGAACATAGTTTTGAAGTTACGAAGTTTGTACACAGTGAAAGAAGATTTTTTTTTTTTTTTTTTTTTTTTTTTTTTTTTTTTTTTTTAATATTTAAAGAAAAAAAAATTAGATGTTTGACTCACTTAGTTTTAAAGGAAATTTTGCAAATCATCTGGAGTCAAACACCGCATACCAATATGGTGAACTAAATCAACAAACCTTGATGGAGGTAATTATCTCGCATGTGAGCAGGATCCAAATTGCGTGTAGACGACTCAGTAATGTCAGGAATGAGTTGAGCCGGTGAAAACGGATTAAAGAACGCCTCAGGGTCATGCTCTGCGGTTTGTGGAACTGATTTAGGTATGGAGTCTTCAGCTGATTGTTGTGAGTTGGACCCGGTTTGTTCTGTGGTTGTTGGAGATGCAATTGGAGGACCGTCTCTCCCAACAGTTGTTGTTGTTTGTGAGGTGAATCAGGTACTTGATTGTGATCAAGATGTGCAGCGGAAATTGGTGAGACCTCAGAAAGACGGTTTTCAATCGTATCCTCAAACAATGGAGCAAACAGGGTTTCCACTTCCTTGCGGGTGAGAGACAATTGTACAGCCGAAGAGTCCAGAAAGTTCAGACAGTTGAATGCGGGTCCTAAGCTGTTGTGCTCAGAAGCCATAACATTAAGCTCGGGTCCGAAACTGATTTGTTCCGAAGCCATTACATTAAGCTCGGGTCCGAAACTGAGTTGTTCCGAAGCCATCCCTGTTATATCTGCAAAGAAAGAAAGAAGAGACAAGAAAAGCAGAGAACACGGATCCCCAAGAGAAACTGGGTTCCAGATGTTAGAAGCATAAAGATGTAGTGTCAATTATCTTCTTGACACTCGAACACACAATTCCGACGGTTTTCCTTCTTGTCTTAGGGGTAGATATAGTGGAGTTCACATTAGTTTTGGTGCAAATGTCTAAAATCTTTCCTGTAGGAATCCACCTAAGACCAATTGATTTGAAAATTCTACCCGTGGGTACCCACCTAGTGTTAGATCTAGGAGATGTTTTCCTTTTAGATGCAGTTGAATGAAATGTGGGAGCATCACTTTGTTGAGAAAACCTACGTCCTATGTTGATCCACTTCTTAGGTTTCTGACTTATGACTTTTGGTTCAACGGGTTTGTTTGTCTTAGTCGATTGAGCCTTTTCAAGTGAATTTCCCTTTTGAAGATATTTTAAAGCACCAACAACATGATTATTTACGCAACTACTCTTAGAAGCTAGCCAATTCCTATTAGTTTGTTGATTACTCTTAGGTTTTGGTGTGCTACTACAAGCAGTGTTATGTACTACAGTGGAAGGCATCACATGAGGTTTTGAACCTAGAATTCCATCCTTTTGAAGTAGTGCCTTTTTCCTAGCCTTTTCTAGATCATAGTTCTTGTACATGTCATATTTGCCATAAAACTCTTTACTTTTAATGCTCGTTTTAGACACTGTTTTCGAACTAATCCTAGAATAGCCAGGTATAATCACGTGTTGAGATTTAGCTGACACAGATGCATTTTCCTTAGGCCAAGAATATGGAGTGACTGGTTTTGTCAAATTGTTATTCTCAACAACTTGGGAGGCAAACCGAGGTTTTGAAAATTTAGGTCGTTCAGATTTAAATGCAGTTGGTTGTCTAACCACTGATTGTTTTCTGTTTCTTTGAGAAGTCGGTTTCCCCAAGATTGATGGTTTTGCAAAATTAGTATCCACACTCTGACCAGTCAGTCTTCTTAATTTGTTTTGCAATGCAGCATGTGCAAACACCTTTTCTTGAATTTGACCTTTTAAAAGCTCATTTTCTTTAACTAATGTATCCACACGTTTTCTTTGTTCATTCAAAATTTGACCATTGTTGCCCGAATTTGGAGATTCGTTTTGCAATTTAAGTTCAAGCGAGATGCAATGTGCCTCAAGTTTTGAAAAATCTTTCTGAAACTGGGCAATGGTCTTTTTGAGAAGATTGTTTTCAGACTCAAGAGTTTGTTTTGATGTTTCAGTCATTTGATTATCAGGTAAGGACTCAGACTCAAAACGTTTGTCTAGACATTGGATAACATTCTGGTCAACCTCTCCTTCATTTCTGAATTCAGGTTGTTCAGATTGTTGTTTCTCATTAGCAGGCATAATGTGATCAACAGTAGATTGTACCTCATCCATGTGCTCTTTGTCAAAGTTGGGTTCTGTGTCATAGATGGGTATGACATCTTCCTCATCCATCTGTTCTTTGTCAAAGTTGGGCTCTGAGTCATAGAAGGGTATGATCTCTGCACAGTCTGCATCTGTATCATTCCACAATCTGTTGTTGTCATCCTGCACTTCTGATTCTGTCCCATTGTTATCCATGAAAACCAAATTAGCTTCCAACACATCAACTTTATGAGATTGCTCTTCTTGAATCTGCAACTTCTGGTCATTCATTCTTTGGACATAATTTCTTCTGTGAAGAATAGCCTTCTCAATTGAATCCAAATCTCGTATCAATATGTCTCTGAAAGTTTCATCCTCGATTCGGGATTTGATGAACTGCTGAAACTGTTCCTTGATCACTCTGAAGGTGGCGTTGGATTCATTCTCGTGAACTTCTTCTGATGCAAGCTGCTTTTCAAGTTGATTCACGTTTTCGAACATCATGTTCGTGAAAATGTCAAAGTCTTCTCCAAGGAGTGATGGAAATGCCCGTTTGAATCCATACTCGGAACGAGTTCCTGCTAAGTCTTTGTTTGAGAGGACCTTAAGGTGTGACTTAAGTGATCTACACTGTTCCATGCATCTCTTCACTAAATATGTCTCTAACTCATGCATCAGCGACCTTGATTGATACATTTTCTCTCCGTTTAATCTCACAATTGGATCTTCAGAATCATCAGAATCATGCTCTGGGCATGTATTATTCATGTGAGATTCCTGCATGTTTGCCATTAACATCACATCTGCTGTATCGGCTTCCAAATCTGCTGTATTGGATTCCCAATCTGCATATTCATCATCAGATGGAATATCTCCCATGACACTTTGCAAAACTGTATTGAGATTACCCCCTTCAACTTCCATTTGACTAAGTGTGGCATTGTATTCAACATTATCGTCAAAGACTGGAGTTGAATCATAATCCTGAGCTTCCTCATCTGAAATATTTTCTGTATATGCCAAAAATGCCATGCTCGGTTCGATAAGATCTTCTTCATCATCAATATCTTTCATTGAGTTTAAGCATTCAGAAGTTGAAGTTATATCGCCATTGCCTTTCTTGGAAGATACTTGACTAATCTTCATTAGATTTTGCAGAAGAGATTGCACATTATTATGTAGTGTTGCAGGATGGTACTGTGGAATGAAGAAAGGCTCAGGTGCATACGGAGGATTGAAGAAGAGACCATTTGGAGTGTAAATTAAGGATCCATGGTCAACAGCTGGAGCAGGGAGAATGGTCTTCAGAGGATTCATGCTTAAACAGAATTCAAGAATTTGCATCATTCTGATGTGATGAAGTTCTTCTGTACAATGCATAGCTTCAAGATATTTCCACATTTCATAAGCACTAGCTTGAAAGTCCATATACATGTAAATTGAGTTGGGAAGTGCCACTGTTATGAACCATGCAGCTTGTTGGTCAGCATCGTACTGAGCAAGTTCAGTAGCATTCAGATCTTCATCACTTTGTAGTCTGATAATCCCTGTTAAGTCAGCAAGAAATATCATTTTGTATGGACCATCTTGAATGGATTTAAGCATGAGATCTGCAGCAGGACGATCTTTGAGCCATTGTAGAAATCTTCGTTTCCAAACAGTGTAGGTTCCTGGTAGCAACATTGGAGGCCTTGATTCATTGCCAAATAGCAGAACATGACGAATGAGGGAGTTATGGCTTTGTTGTTGATGATGCTGTTGCTGATAAGAATATCGGTGAGGAAGGTAGTTGGAAGAAGGTCCTGTTGCTGATGACTGTTGCTGATGAGAATATTGGTGAGGAAGGTAGTTGGAAGAAGGTGATTGAGACATTGTAGATGACATTTCTCTCCCCCTTGATTGTTGCGACGAAATCGAAATAATCAAACCAAAATGTCACACGCAAGGACGAAACAGTGAAATCAGATTTTCCCTCCAAAATTAATTTGAAAATTTTTCTGTTCCAAAATTTTGAAAATCACTATAAAATGCCATACTAATGTCACAGGAAAAATTTGAGTTTAAAAAATTTTGCCGCCAAATTTCACCGAAAAAATTTGAATTTTGGCCGAAAAATTTGAATTTTGGGTCAAAATTTTCAACGTTATTCCAAAATTTAAATTTCGCGTAAAAATTGAACGTTTAGTCTCTGGTAAAAAATAAATTTTACTCAAATTTTCCCGCCAAAAAACTTTTTTTTTTTTTTTTTTTTTTTTTTTTTTTTTTTTTTTTTTTTTGAAATCAAGAAGAGGAAGATTAGAAAGAAAAAGTTTGTAAAGATAAGATGATGTGATTATGTTAAAACTTGAATCGTTAAAGATAAATAAAGGTTTTAGATTTAGGTAAACATGAAAAGTTTGGTTCTAACTTTAACTCGGTATGTTATTTGGATTCAGTCTAACTCGATAAAGTCTTGATCTAACTCGGTATGTTCTTTATTTGTTTTCAAACTCGATAACCCATGTATGTTCCTAACTCGATAAACAGGTTTGGTTCCAAACTCGATAATCACTCAAAGTATATTAACTCGACAAGCAAGTGAGTTTCTCAAACTCGATAGGCAGAAGAGTCTCAAACTCGATATGCACAACCTGTTTCAAACTCGATAGGTTAAGTGTGCTTCAAACTCGATAGGTTAAGTTCAAACTCGATATGATGCTTAGCTTCAAACTCGATAAGATGTTAAAGTTCAAACTCGATATGATGTTAAAGTTCAAACTCGATAAGTTGTACAAGTCCAAACTTGATAAGTGCTTCAAGTCCAAACTCGATAAGTGCTTCAAGTCCAAACTCGATAAGTAAGAAGTTGCCAAACTCGATAAGTCAGAAGTTGCCAAACTCGATAAGTCAGAAGTTCCAAACTCGATAAATCAGTAAAGTTCAAACTCGATAAGTAGTAAACGTCCCTTAACTCGATAAGGTAAAGAAATTTGGACAGAGTAACTCTTTAAGAAAGTAGTAACTGATCCTAACTCGATAATCGATTAGGAGAACAAGGCTAACTCGCCAAACTACAAAGATCCAAACTCGATGGAATTGTATAACTTAACTCGATAGAACAAGGTGAAATATCTAACTCGATACACCTAATGGAACTCTAACTCGATAAAACTTAAAGGAATTCTAACTCGATAAAAACTAATGGAATTCTAACTCGATAAAAAACAAGTTTGACCACTAACTCGATAAAATCCAATGTAACCTCTAACTCGATAAATTGCTTATGAACAGTAACCGAATCATTAAAAAAAATCACTTTGAAACCAAGTTTTTCTACCAAATCAAACCTAAATCAACCTATATAATCCCTTGGCGAATGATACCACTTGTTAGGTCATGATTTTAATAACATAATCACTTAAGATCTAGAGAGAGAAAGAGAGTAGAGAGAGAAAGAGAGTAGAGAGAGAGAGAGTGGAAGGAACTCTTAAGAATGGAATGAAAGAAAAATGAAATTACCAAGAGAACCAACCCCTCTCAAAGGAGAGGTTACATAGTATTTATAGGTGAGGACTAGGGCAACACTCCCTTCCTCCCTATCTTGAAAATGAAATGGGCTTAAGGCCCATGGGCTTGCTACATAAGCCTTAAGATTAAATAAACATACAAGCCTTAGCAACCTATTACAAGTAAATGACCGAGACTTGATAAGTAGTAAAACTACGTTCCCAACATTATTTGACGTTATATACAGTTTACGTAAGTAAAAATAACAAATAAGAAGAAAAGAAAAAGTAGAAATGAGATTCAACAACGTATTCGGATCCAACGAAGCCTACACCTACATCATTAAATATTCTACTTCTTTGATTGGTTATCTTTTTAAAGGAACATTGTATTTGACTTCGTATAAATTTCTTTTTCTAAACTGAAAAAAATTAGTAACATTTTTCTTAACAAAAATAATACTATATACACAGATAAGCTTAATTTTGACAACTTTTCTAATACAATTATTTTTCTCTAAATGTAACTTTATGATTTTATTTGTATAAAAATGTTCGACAACGTAAATATAAGTGAAAATAATATAAGGTTATGTCATAAAATAAAGCTTAAATTTCTCATAATGTAGACGCATTCGTTAAAGAGTGTATCTAATGTCTTGTTACCAATTGCCAAAAAAAATTAGAAGTACCTCAAAGTTTACTTTTTACATTTTGAGATTTGCTTACAGGGTTTTGTTTAGCTTTAATTTAATATAAAATATTTTAAATATGACTTTATTTGATATTAATACACACCTTAATAAAACGCACTTACTTTAACTATATGTGTTGAAGTCAAATATTAATTGAAATGGTAAGTTTTGTTTTGAAAACATTCCTAATTAAAGAATGCTTAAACAAACAATAAAATTCTTGTTAACAAAACTCATCTTTTATAAAATAAAAGAATTACATATTTCGGATCAATTTTGTTAAAACAATCTTATTAAAAAAAAAAAAAAGTTGACCAATCAAGTTACTCTATTTTAACACGTGACAAAAATCGAGCAATGTGATTGGGCAAGTTTTTCTACGCTTTGATAATAACAAAACATAAAAACATTTTACGACAAAGTTTACGTAAACAAGTTATTAGTCGTAAATTTTTATTTCGACGTAAATCATAAAAGGTATGAACAAATAAACATTAAACTTGATGAATGATAAAAGAAATAATTTTTGTCATACAATTTACATTTTTATAAATGTGAAAAAACACTTTTAGGAAAAAAATAATTAGACAAATTATTTTTATATATTTATAAAATATTTTAACAAGAATATATTTCAAATTTCAAAATCTGATTATTTACCCCCAAAATCATATAAACCTTCACTAAATAAATTAGTCAACAGAGAAAGAGGTTCCCTTAAATAGAGGACGGTTCCTAGATATATTTGGGAACCGTGGGACCGTCTGACTGTAACGGTTAGATTTATGCTACTATAAATAGTGACTCATTTTTTTTTTTTTTTTTTTTTTTTTTTTTTTTTAATTTATTTACATAAAACTCACTTTTAGCATACAGTTTTCCCTGTTTATTTCCAGTCTCATAACCCTACATTTCTTTTATCATTAAGCTTGTTCATGTTTGTTTAAAGCAAAATTGCAAAAATCGGCCGAATCGGCTGATTAATCAGTAATTGGCCTTATACCTTGTTGATTATTGAATATCAGTGAAAAAAATCGGTCTAGGCAAAAATCGGCCACTAATTAGTCAAAAATCGGCCGAATTAGTCAAAAATCGGCCAAATCTGTCAACTAAAAAAATAATAATATTTAGGCATTCTACTTAATTTGGGGATCGTTTATAAAAAAATGGGCCTCATAATCAGAATTGGAACCTTTTATTGAGGTTTAGAAACATAGTAGGCTTGGAATCAGTTAAGATCTTTAGTTTGGTCTCCAGAAATATACAAAACTTGCAGAAATGCCAATCCGATTAATCATCGATTAATCCTGCCTTGACCGATTAATCGCTGCAGGGTGGTCGACCGCCCGACTACCGATTCACGATTTTTGCAACATTGGTTTAAAGTGATCCAAACATTCATTACTTCAAGTGCAAGATAAGAACACGTGTTATCGTTAAGATATGAAGTGTTGTAGAGTAATTAATGCATTTGTAACGTTTGTTACATTCTTGTTGTGTATTGTCGTAGATCGATTCCATAACTACCAAACTTATTTAGTTGTTAGATCGGGTTAGTATTTTGGTCCTGAAAATACGTGAGTGATCAGGTTAGTATTTTAGTTCTGAAAATACGCGCGTGTGAGAGATTGGTTCTAGCTTGATTATAACTCAATATTTAGGTTAGTGTCGGAAATTGGTGTAAGCGACATTGTACGGTTTTCTCCGCCTGAAGGGAGCTTGTTAACATAGTGAAATGAATCCTCGAATTGGATACTCGGGGAGTGGAGTAGGACGAATAGGAGCTTCGTTACCGAACCACTATAAATCTTCGTATTATATTGTGGTTTGATCTTTCTAACTCTTTATTATTGTTTTGCACTTTATCTTTCACAGTTAATATTGTTCATCGTCTTGCATTTATTTATGTTGTGTTAATATTGTGATTGATTGATCTCACATAAACTTGAATCTAAAAGTTTTGAAAGTATAATTTAAAACGATAAAAAAAGGTAAAACTATTCAACCCACTTATAGTTTTCCACAATTGGTATCATAGCTACGTTGACCAATATTTTAAAATAAACTGTATTTTAAAACTCGAATCAATCTATAAATTCTGATAAATATCTATAAGGGCAATATATGCAAAGATCACCACTTTTCGAAAGCGATGACTTTATTTACTAGAAAAATAGATTCCAGACATATGTGAAATCAGAAGATCTAGATCTTTGGCATGTTATTAATGAGGGTGATCTTATACCTATTGAAAAGAATCCAGAAACTAAAAAGATTGAAATTGTTTCTTATTAAAAACAACATGACGAACTTAAAAAAAAACTTGCCAAAAATGATGAGGCTAAAATGGTAATTTATAATGCTCTTCAAAAAAAGAATACAAAAGGATTTTTATGTATAACACGACAAAAGAAATTTGGAAAACTTTACTATCACTTGACGAATTTATCGGTAACTTGAAAGTTCATTAAGTGATAATGAAGAAAGACTTCGAAATAGTTAAAGGTAAAGGAGATAGATGAGATCTTGCCTTAAAAGCTAAGAAGGAGGCTAATGATGACGAGGATTCGACGTCCGGAAGTGAAGACAAAGAATATGCTATGGCAGTAAGGGACTTTAAAAAGTTCTTCACAAGAAGAGGTAGATACGTGAGATAACCAAGAGATGAAGAAAAAAAGTCATTCCAAAAGAATCGGGATGACAAGAAAGGGAAAATTGAAAGGAAGTGTTTTACATATGTAGATCCAAATCATCTTATCGGAAAATGTTCAAAACCACCAAGAAACAAGAACCAAAGGACTTTCATTGGAGGTTCTTAGAGTGATAGCAGTGATGAAGATGAAGAAAAGACCAACGATGAAACGTATCTTATCGGTCAAGCATCTAATGAGGTATATTCCGACTACTCGTACTATAGTGATAATGCTTCTTCAATAGATGATGATATCTTGCATAGTGAATATAATAAGTTGTGTGAAGTTAGTTTAAAGGTCATAATAAAAAACAATATGTTAAAAATTATTACAACTAGGTTAGAAAAGGAAATACTCGAGTTAAAATAAAAGGTTAAGAAACTTGAGAAAAACAAAGATATTGACGTCGAATATATGTTGTGTCAAAATCTTCGAGTAGAAAACGAGAAACTCAAAGAGAAAGCATCTAGGGTTAATAAATTTGAAAAGACTACGCGGCCACTTAAAGAAATGTTAAGTATTCAAAAACCCTCTGGTTATAAAACGGGACAAGGCTTTAATTTGGTTGAAGCATCAACTAGTTGAAAAAACAAGTAAAATTTGGAAGACCATAGAAAACTACTAAAACAGATGACGGCTCCCATAATTTTCCATGCGGCTCTCTTAAATATAAAGGAACCGTGGGATCGTCACCTGCTGAAGACAGACCAATTTCAATTTTGAAGTCCAACTTGAGTCCTAAACCAAAACACGTTGTTATTAATAATGTCAAGATACCTATTCCTAGTAAAAATGAGGTTAACATTTTAATAAACTACTTCTAGAAAACCGCAACCTAGAAGTAAATTTAGAAGACAAAGTTATACAAATAAACTTGGAATAACTTCTAACAACAAAGTTACATGCCTTAGGGAATTTGCCCACCATTTCGACATCCGAATCAAATGCAAAAAATACATGGGATGTTTAATGCTAACAACTTTGAACTCATGAGATATTGAGGATCGAATGTTTGAGTTTTTATGTAGTTTAAATATATATGCTTGGGAGTTGATTTAGAGCTCGATGAATTCATTAAAGATAGTAGATGCACAAAGCATATGATGCTCAACAAAAGTCTCTTCTTCTCATACAAAGCATACAACGAAACTAACGTCATTTTTGGTAGCAAACATGAGGAAATATCATTGGCAAATGTACGACTTCTCATGACTCCGTTACTATTACAAATGTTGAGCATGTAAATAACTTCGGTTTTAATTTACTTAGTGTTAGTTAAATATATGATAATAAGTGTAAAGTAATATTATCCGAGCACGATAGTGAGATTACTAAGGATGGGAAAACCATAGGTAGAGGAATTACGAAGAACGTCTTGTATGTGATGAAAATAGGAAATAAGCCGCAAGACAGAATTTACCTAGAAACCATTAACGAAAACTCTACTTTAAGGAGAGTTGGTCACGCAAATATGCGTTTTATTCAATTTTTGGCATCTAATGAATTAGTTAGAAATTTACCTAAGCTTAAGTTTGATCAACACTTTTGTGATGCTTGTGAAATTGGAAAACAAGCCCTAGTAACAAAAGCTAAGAACATGGTCTCAACAAATAGGTGTCTAGAACTCTTACACATAGATCTATTTGGTCCATCTATCGTACGGAGGAAACCTTTACACCTTAATAATAGTAGACAACTATTCTATGTACACTTGGACAGGATTTCTTAAGACTTTTTTTTTTTTTTTTTTTTTTTTTTTTTTTTGTGAAATATCGAGAGGTCTAATTATTATTATTGTTGTTGTTATTATTATTATTATTATTATTATTATTATTATTATTATTATTATAAACATCACTTTATTAGAAAATTATAGGATTTACAAGAAGTTAGTGGGAAGCCGAGATACTAACTGGGCTCCCACTCCTTTAGCTATAAAAAAATTAATCCTACTAAAGATATGAGCAGCAGCACGTGCTCCAATGTCTTGGGTCGTCGAGAACTTTTGGATTCGCTTCAATAAGGACACTGTATCCTTCTCGAGTTCCCCAAAAGAAAAGAAAGAGAAGGGGAGGAACTCATATCCAATATTCGCGCACTTAGCCTCTTACTTGACACGTTTACGTTGTGCTGCCTCAATCATTGCACGACCCGACACAAAATCAACCATACCAGTTTGCGTCAAGGGCGATGACCCTGTCAAATCAACACATATATCAAACCCTCCATCCCACGAGTAGAGCAACATATCAGCAGGACGTAACGGTTTGTCCCGTTCCTCAAAAAGCCCAATATCAACCTCTTTACGAGCCGAAATACCTGATCGAGAACATATGTCAACAAGAACATCATGTACCACGTTATGCCTATGTTTAATACCAATAATACCTGTGCAAGATACAACATGGTCCCCAAAATATCCCCAGGAAAGACCCTGGAACAAGCTGGGTGATGAGACGAAAAGTGTACCGCTTTTAGGGGGTCATTTATGGCCAAAGTCGAGATTATTTGATCAAATATTGCCCTAAATCGTTCCTTTTGTCAGTTTAGGTACTTTTGAGAGGATATTTACAAAAGGAAGCATTTTGGACATTTTTGGAGTGAAAAAGTGAATAAAACGGCAAACTCTCCAAAATATGCTGGAAACAGTACCTGACGGCGTCACAACTTGGAAAAGGGTTAGATAAATAAAATACACGTGACAATCCAGAAGGTTTTTGAAGGAGTTCGTGATGCCGTCACCCTTTAAGGTGATCAAGGCCGTCATGTGTAAATGCAAAGAGAGATGGCCATCAGGATTAAAGAGTGACAGCATCACGTGTTAATGGAGGTAGGCCATCACGTGTTAAATTAAAGAGTGATGGCCCAGAAGACTTCCTGAAGGGGTCACGAAGGCTATTACGTGTTAACTAGTCACAACTTGCGCGCGCGGTAGCTGTTACTGTTTTAGCCATAACTATTGCATACGAACTCGGATTTAGGTGATTCAAAAGCCCACGCGAAGAGGATGAAGAAATATATAATTTGATGAAGAAATTTTGGTCTTGAGGCCGTCAAGATGGGCCGGGCAGAAAATAGCCTATAAATACAACATCATAACTTCATTATTTGTAAGCCCCAAACCCTAAGTCCGATTCTAGGGTTAGGGTAGGTGTTTTTCCAGCAACTTAGAGGGTTTCAATCACTCCATAAACATATTATATTGGTTTGTTGATTCTATCTTAATCATGTATTCTTCATTGATTATGGTTTGCTAATTCACATTGTGTCTACTTATGATTGTATGAAACTTGTTTATAATCAATTAGATCTTATTGTGTTCTTGTTGATGGTTGTGTCTATCTTCATCAATTAGGGTGTGACAAATGCAATTAATCTAATTGGTTCAGTTTATAATTCTTGCTTCCTATTGTCTCTTGTTTAATAGGGTGATATCGATATTAGGCTTAAGAAAACTGGCAGACTTCCAATTGGTAACATGCTTGAACGTCTTAAGAAACATGAATCGGATGTGTACTACGATTAATTGGTTGTGTTTAATGCATAAGTGACTATTGGGGAGGCCATGATATAATATTGGGTGTCTGTCATAGGAAGAGATAGAAGCTTACAGAGTTGGGGAAATTTGTACACACCCCCACGAATGGTATTAAGGAATACAACCCGTCAATTAAAACAAGGATGTGATAATTCAATAGGTAGAATTGGATAGCTAGCAATGAGTAATATATCATAGGTAGATATGCTTCACTTCCCTTGTAGAACCCTAGTTTACTTTTCTTACACATTAGTTTAATTGGTAGTTTTTGGGTTAGTTGATTAACAACTAATTCCGCCCCTCCTTCCAAAACAGAGATTTTACTTGCTTTCATTTAAAATATAAAAATACAAAAAGAATCATCCCTCACCTCTAGACCTAGTTAGATTAATTTCAATCCTAATGAACACTATTCTTTGTGTTGGACGATCAATCCCCCGGTACTTGTCACTATACTATACTACAACGGTCAGGTACACTGCCTGGTGGGGATTGCAAGCTTCTCAAGATTCTTTGAGAGGTAAAACCTTTTGCGAGGGCGCAATTCCACGCATCAAGTTTTTGGCGCAGCAGCCCGGGGAATAGTTATTGTTTGGGTTGAATTTTATTTTAATTAGGTCTACTCATTAGATTCATATCAAGTGAGATTTTTATTTTCTTTTTATTAGCTTTCTTGTAGTCTATCTTTTTCTTTGTGCCCTTTGTTTGTAAAACCATTTTCAATTGTCACTATGGCGGACGAAATCACATTTAGATCACTGACAATAGAGGAACAATTATATTTCACTAATAGATTTGCTTCTTATCATTCCAATGAATTTTTGTGTGATCTTAGTGACATCCAAGAGAAATTGGGGGTAAATTTAGATGGGTTTGATGAATTCTATGCATGTGTGATTTCTATTAGACGATCATTTTCAAGATCAATTCCTTTTAGTGAGACCCGTTGGATGAATTTTGAGAAAAGCTTCCTAATCATGACCTATAAGTTCAATGAATTGGTTGATTCGTATGAGCAAGATGACCTAGTTTCTAAGAACAGTAACTTAGAATCAAACCAAGATTATGAGATGGTTAGTGTTGAACTACCTAGTTGCATGAGCGGGATAGATTTCACCAAAATATACGACACACATGAGGTTAGAGTTGAGCCACCTAGTTGCATGTCATGGTTAGGCACTACCATAATACAAGATGAACACGTAGGTGATATTGATGTGATGGAAGAGATAGTAGAAAACCCAAGCCCACTAAGTACCCCACAAGTCCTACCATCATTTTAGGCATACACACCGCCCGTGACTTACCCGGAAGAAGTAGAAGAGACTATAGGAACCCCAATTGAGGTAGAACCCTTGGACCAAGCACCACTAGAGGATATAGGTTTGAATACTGGTAGTGATAACCTTACTCTTAGTTCTAGGGAATTGCCTAGTGGTGATGAACCGGAACCTCAATCTTTACACACCTTTCTATCCTTAGATTTACATCTAGGAGATAAAAGAGGAACCGACCCTCCCATCAACCAATATTATCCGGGTAGTTTTAGGATGAAGGAAGCCATTCACTCACCCCCTTCACCTCATGTGGCATATTTCCACCCTAAGGGTGTGTATCACTACTTCCACCCGCACTTAATCCTAAGTGTAGGGAAAACCTCCCCTATTTCCGTTAAATAAGGATAGAGTCAGGCTCGTGACTCGAACAAAAACAAGCGCTTCTTGGGAGGCAACCCAAACTTTATTGTTGATTGTTTGTTTATTTGATTTTATTTATTTCTGTATGCATGTTTTATTTTTATTGTTTGTGGCTCATGTTTCAAAGTAAATGCTTTATTTTGTTTTTAACTTCGTCTTAACTACATATAAAGGTATTTTGCAAAAACTAAGTGTAAGGGAAATCAAAATTTGTTTTCTAAGAACGCAATTGAACATGAACCACAACAATATTAAATGAACATGTATATTGGTATTTGTTTGAGTCAAATGCTTGTATCGAGTCATAATGATGTTTCGCAGGATTTCTAGGAGTTAAGGCATAAGTTTTTCCAGAAATTTTCCGGAAACTAACCAAAGAATTTCTGCAGGTCACTTCTGACGGCGTCAGGATAAACACCTGAAGGCGTCATATGTAAAATTCTGGAAATTTTGCAAGTTTTGTTTTTCTACCGGAGTCGTAAACGTTTTTGTTAAATCTTTAGTTTTATAAACTCTAGGAAATCTGCAAATATTCATTCCACAAGCATTATATCTTTAATTGTTTTGTTTTTATTTCTAAGTCTGGAATTACATCTAGTTGTGAGTTTTCTATGTTCGGTTTGATGCTTTGGGTTTTTGTGTTTGTTTTCTCAGGTTTAATAGGTTATATTAGACAAGAAGATGATTTATATTTCGGAAGGGAAGATTTCAAAGTTCATTTTCTTGGAGGAGGATTTAACCATGTTAACAGTTTATCCACATCGAACGAATCAGGGGAGTATTTGTTTTCATTCTTTTACCTTATTTGCTTTTACATCCTTTAAATGAACATTGGGGACAATGTTCACCCTAAGTGTAAGGGGAGGTTAAATGATGATACCTTCGAGAATGCAATTGCACTTGAGTTTGTTTGTTCAATAGTAGGTGTGTAATAAAACTAAGAGAAATACTTGTTAGGGCAATTTTAGCACCAAATTTAATTTTTTTACAACATTTAGGAGTGAAGCTTTAGCCTTAATGAGCGTCTCATGGATAGGAGATTGTATGACTAGCACAAAAAAACGTACCACTCAAAAATTTTATCAAAAAAAGTAGTGACCATCCGAGTATTAGATTAATTAGCTAACGCCAGCGCTAGTGTATGACTTGGTGACCATCCGTTATTCAAGTAACGCGCCAGTGATCCTAGAAGTGCACTAGTTAGCTTCTGTTAGTTGAGGCGTCAAAGACTCGTACCGACCTTCTACTAAGTGAGGTTCGCCCCTAGACTTGTTAGGAGAAGCCTTAGAGCTTATGAGTGTACCGGTAGTACTTAGATTCTAGAACTTGTGATAACGATGCATCCCGAGACTGCTAGTGAGACTACATTCGTGTAGTTAGGATTTACTAAATGATAAAAGGCATTAGGATCACCCTTGTGTTAAACCCGTATCATAATTACTTGACCAATAAATTCATAATTACTTGACTAAGTAAAGTCAATTAATTTTCCCACACCTTTGCGTTGTACTCATTTTTAGTACACGATAGCCCTAGTATACCCCTCCGAGCATATCTTTTTTGTTTCTAACTTTAAGCATTTTACTTAAAGGGAGAATTTTTTTTACAATCCACCCCAAATGTGCAACCAAATCGCCTTAGTCTTCCGTGTATACACTCATCTTTAGTGCATTATTGTTATTTGTTTAAACCCTTAGTTAATTATCTAATTAATTATATGGTTGCTAAGTCGAGTCATATTTTGTACATATTGTTTTGGGACGATTGGGACTCATGGGTAAAGTACTATTATTATGGAGTAATGGAGAAGAACATCATATATTACCCCCATATGTGCGTTAATCTTAAAAAGTACTCCAAGTGTTTTGATTATCTTGATTTGAGTCATTAGAATAGTTGATTGTAAAGTATGTAAAAGTTCAAGTGTAAGGGGAATCCAAATTCCCTATGATATATTTTTTGGATGGTAGGGTAAGAGTGTATGCAAAAAAAATAAAAAAATAAAAATAAAAAATAATAAAAAAAACGAAAAAAACATATGGACTACCATCCCGTTTCCTTTTATTTTCATTTTATGTTTTTTTTAGTTTGTGATTAGCTTAAGTCGAGTCGAGTCTTGGCTTAGCAACGCCACATTGTACATGTAATTGACCAAGATGATTAACTCGCCACCAGTAAATATTTTCTTTATCCAACAAAACCGTGTTTACTAAATCCCTACACCTCACGTTATAACCCTTTTAAAAAGATCTCTTTGATAGTTTATCCTAGGTGCTTATGCCAAGTGGTGGAGGTTTGATCATTTCCCAAGCCTATGGTAATCTATTTGCTATGACAAGTAGTGAGAGATGTTTACCATTTTCATATTGTTATATATACTTTATTACACCCGACAGATGTGAGTATTTAAACACTATTTTTGAGGTGCTAGTGTATAATTTCCGTGCTTGTTTTTGGTTTAAGGGGAACGATTATTTGTTGCAATTACTTTTATATTAGTTTTAAATGACCCCTAACTTGTATTTTGATTAGAATAAAAGCGCATTTGCTTGAGGACAAGCAAATCTCAAGTGTAAGGGTATTTGATGAGACGAAAAGTGTACCGCTTTTATGGGGCCATTTAAGGCCAAAGTCGAGATTATTTGATCAAATATTGCCCTAAATCGTTCCTTTTGTCATTTTAGGTACTTTTGAGAGGAAATTTACAAAATGAAGCATTTTGGACGTTTTTGAAGCGAAAAAATGAAGAAAACGGCAAAGTATCCAAAATATGCTGGAAACATGATGAGGCGAAAAGTGTACCGCTTTTAAGGGGTCATTTAAGCCCAAATTTGTGATTATTTGATCAAATATTGCCCTAAATCGTTCCTTTTGACATTTTAAGTACTTTTCAGGAGAAATCTAGAAAAGGACGCATTTTGGACATTTTTGGAGCATAAAAGTGAAAAAAACGGCAAAGTCTCAAATTCCTTGCTGAGAACAGTACCTGGCGACGTCAAGCATTAACACATGACGGTGTCAAGAGTGACAAAAGAGGTGGATGTGGAATTTATAACGTGACGGCCCAGAACATTTTCTTTGTTAATGACCTGACGGCGTCACCAAGGCCGTCAGGGTCCAAATACACGTGACGGCCCAGAGTAGATTTGTACGTGAAGGCGTCAGAAGTGGATCTAGGAAATACAAATTTCATCTTGGCGGAGAGTTAACGGCGTCAGAGGTTAATTCAAGACGCCGTCTGGATGCTATGTCTATATATATTTTTCCAATTTTTCATTGTAAAGGGTGGAACAAGTTGTACAAAAACTGATGAGGCGAAAAATGATCCGTTTTTAGGGGGTCATTTAAGCCCGAATTCGAATTTATTTGATCAAGTATTGCCCTAAATCGTTCCTTTTGTGATTTTAGGTACTTTGGGAGAGAAATCTGTAAAAGGAAGCAATTCGGACGTTTTTGGAGCATAAAAGTGAAGAAAACGCCAAAGTCTTAATTTTCCATGCTGGGAACAGTAGGTGACGGCGTCAAGAGCAAATCCTTGACGGCGTCAAGAGCAAATTTCATGAATTTCCATGATGAC
The DNA here is from genome assembly GCA_030686995.1 of Artemisia argyi. Taxonomy (NCBI): domain Eukaryota; kingdom Viridiplantae; phylum Streptophyta; class Magnoliopsida; order Asterales; family Asteraceae; genus Artemisia; species Artemisia argyi. Next base: position 36,787,918 of record CM060689.1, on the reverse strand, counting down.
CCAGTAGAGTTTTGACGGCGTCACGTGGGAAGGGCGTCAAGAGTAAAAGAGTCATGACGGCCTGGAAGTGTATAACTCTTGACGGCGTCAGAAGTAGATCTAGGCAGTCCGAGGAGAGTTTTGGCGGCGAGGTGACGGCGTCACAAGATTACTCTTGACGCCGTCAAACCTATTTTTCTATATATAGTTTTCTAATTTTTCACATTTAAAGGGAGAGAAGTTTTGGGAGAAACCCTAAGTACGATTTTGGTGTAACTTTACAGGTTTTTCAAGGGTTCCAACCCCTTGATACCTTGCATGATTAATCAAGATAAGTGTTCTTCTAATTCAATCAATATGTCTATATGTTGGTTGTCTATATCATGTTCTTGTCTTAATTCTATCATGCTAGGCTAGATCTCCTTTGTGTTTGCTTAGATCTAATGAAACCTAGATATTGATTATGTGTTGATTACTTGTTTATTCTTGTTGTGGATGAATGATTTACATGTTAGGCTTAAGAAAACTGGCAGATCTTCAATTGCTAACATGCTTGAACGTCTTAAGAAACATGAACCAACGCGCACTAGGTCTTTATTGGTTATATTTAATGCATGAGCCACTGTTTACAATCCCTATAGTTGTGCTGGGCATGGTGTAGGAGGAGATAAGAGCTCATAGAATTGGGGAGTTATGTGTGCCACCCCATGAATGGTATTAAGGAATACGATCCGTCATCCTGCAATTATAACAAGTAATTAACGTGTAAAAGATATCTAGGGAGTAATGAAATCTAAGTAAACACATTTTCTCCAATTACTGCTCACAACCTTAGTATAAATTAGTTTATTTTCATTTTCTAGTATTTTATTTTGATTGCATCTTAGTATTGGGTTAGTTGAATAGCAACTAATTCCGCCCATTCTTCCAAAACCCGAGATTTTAACTTGCTTTCCATAAAATATAAAAACACAAAAATAATCATCCCTCATCTTTAGAACTAGTATTTAGGCTTTCTAATCCTAGCGACACTATTCCTAAGCTGAACGATCAATCCCCCGGTACTTGTCACTATACTATACTACAACGATCAGGTACACTGCCTGGTGGGGGTTGTAAGCTTCTCACGATCCCTCGAGAGGTAAAGCCTGTTGCGATTCCCACGCATCAAGTTTTTGGCGCCGCAGCCCGGGGAATAGTTATTGTCTAGGTTAGAATTTCTTTTTATTAGGTCTACTTGCTAGATTCCTTTCTAGTAAGATTTTATTTTTATTTTTAGGTCTTTTTTAGTCTATCTCATTTCTTTGTGTCTTTGTTCATAAACCGTTTCGATGGATAACAATAACATTGATCGTTTGATTCCTGTTATTCGTGTTTTTCATCGTAGGATTTTCCAAATGCCCGCCCCACTTCCTTTAGCAGAAAATGAGAACCCACCTAACCTCTCACCCAACCACCACTTTGACAATAATTCTGAGTTAGAAGAGTCTGATCATGATGATGACCATAGGGCTAGTCCTTTCTACTATTCAGACTCCGATGAGGATCTTGATGATGGTGATTGTAACAATTCGCAATTTCAGGTTAATTACTATTCCCGGAAAAATTTCACTATTCACTTTTACTATTCATTTTTCCCGAAACTTTCCCGAAAGTTGATTTTTATTTGATATTCTCGAGTGATAAATCATTTCCATGGCAAATTAAATGTTTGACATCCATCAGATCATTTTCGTGAAAGTTATTAAGGAATTACACGGAATTACACGTCTTAGGGTAAAACGTCAATCAGAAATTCTACGTACAACGAAACTCGACCGCGTTAAGTGACCCCGCATCAGAAAAATGTTTGACACACTCATGATTTATTTGAGAATTAATCGTGACTGAGAAAAACATGACCAAAGACTTCCCAGCAGGTCACCCATGCCTGTACTACTCTCGCATGAGCACGCTTAACCATTTGGGCGATTAACCGTTTGACCACAAAACGCGTTTCTAAGACTATTTGAGTTTTCAACTTATTAGAAAAAGTCAACATATTCTTTCCCTCCCCCATTGACCAAAAATCATTCCTTGATTTTATAAGTCATTTCGTGATTTTTAGGCTTACGGTTTGATGTCTAAAAGACATTTAATACCAACCGACACTAGACTGAGCCCAGTCTAGACATTATAAGTCATTTTAAATCATTTTTATCCTATTAGAAAAGTAACATTTTACTTTTCTCAATTTTACGCAATATTCGTACGTTTTACGTATTACGCGTTTTAGACCCGTGTTTCCAGCTTTTAGCAGGGTTTTAGCACCCGATAGATCCTACCACTCATTTTATATTTTATTATGGACTATATGGACATGTTTAACAATACTTTCAAATTCCATAATTTTACGACACCCGGTTTTACGTTTTGAGGCTTAATCATTTACGATTGGCATTTCCCGGAGTCAAAACTCATCTAGTAACTTGGATAATATCATCCAAGGCACACCTCACCCTCCCTTATCCATGTGAACCGCCCTAGGAGGGGGGTTTCACACTATGTGGCTCAAACTTATGAATTTACCCTTAAAATCAACACTTATTTACAACTTGGTCACCAAGTTGTAACACTTTCCTAGCACTTTCCAAACCTCCTCATTTTTGGACTATAAATACTCCCTCCCCTCCCCTTCTTGGTGCCGTGCATCCCCAACCCCAAATCTCTCTCATCCTTAGTTCATTTCCTTCTAATTTTTAGCAAGATTCAAGTGAAGTTCAAGTATAGAAACCCTAGCTTAGTTTCTAGTAATCAAAACTCTTCCAAACCCTAATATAATTGGTGATTTCTCTTGAGTTTAAATCCACTCAATTCACCTCAACCTTCATCATCCATCTTTCAAGATTACAAGAGTAGAAAGATTGCATGAAGAAGTGGGTTGAAGCAAGTCTATCAATGTCCTATCCTTACATGTTAACTTCCTTTCATCTTTGAAAGCCAAAAGTTGTGAGCCAAACCCTAACTTGATTCTTGTTAAATAATCATGTTCATGTTATTTACATATTATTTGTACTATATTATGTCTTGTAGTTATGTCCATGATGTATAAAAGTGAGCAAAACAAGTTATTGTTATTGATTGTTACAACAAGTTACTAAAACAAGTAAACTAGTGACTTTCTTGGAAAACCACGACCAAAATGGTAAAAATATGATATTGGATCATTACATATTACAGTAGAGGACCTAACAAGGAAACCATAGCAATTTGAACCACCCAAAACGAGTATACGAGTCAAAAGTTACGCCCATTTGAAATTACCAAAGATTTCCGGCAAAACTGCCAAATAGCTTCCTGATCAAATTTGGGTTTTGAAAGTCCCACTTCTGGTCCGATTCATCAAAAAGTTAAAACACGAAAGTTGTCCGAAACGACGTTTTCGTTCAGGAGTAAAGAAGCTCGAGACCTAAAAACGCTTTCCGAGTGATAAAATTCTTCAAATTCTAAACAGCCCATTTTTAGGCGAAAGTCACTAGATTATGGTTATACTTTAAAGGGAACAAGAGGTCTTATGACCTATAATCAAGACCACAACCATGGCTAGAGCCAAGGTTGTGTCTCATGACCTTGGAACAAGGACCAAAGGTCATGGCTAGGCCATGACGAAATGATCATACCAATTTACATAGGCGTAAACATGAAACAATGAATTAGGCGATAACATGAACAAGCAATTTGGATCTACTTCACCTAAAAGGAAACCATGAGATATTACCAAGAGAAAATGGTCATTCAAGACTTATGAAACTACCCCTAATAACAATCTTCATGTACTAATAAACTTTCCTAAGTTTATTCAAATATCGGACATGTAACTTTTCGAATCAAAACTTATATCTATATATGCTATCAACTACTACAATAGTAGGGAGCCTCATGTGAGGAGTTCATTATGTAAGCCGTCGAGATGAGTTGTGGATTTACGAGTTAAAGTGTCCTGGCTCCTCGAACGCTTATTAACATGACTTCTGAAATATGTCGGCCCGAACGGTAGTGAACGATATACCAAAACATACATGTTTCATGAATCTTTCTTTCAAAGACTTACAATATACATCATACCACATCATGGACTAATGCAAGATATATATATAGGCACTACTTCATATTCTCTACTCCGATCCTAAGTCGCAACATTCTATTATAGGTTGCTCGTATAAACCTACACGATCCAACCATCACCTTCATTACTTGCTATTCTACTTAAGGTGAGTTCGTAGCCCCACTTTCTATTGTTTAACTATTTTACAAACCCATGGGGGGAATACATGCTATTATTTTTCTACTCGAACACGATGCTTTCTACTGTATGCTACCCGACGATGTTTTATTATCACTAAGTAACGATTGCCATGTTCGAAGTCCCTATATCATGAACCATTAGTCACTACCTTTAGTGAGCGCGAATATTGTGAATAGATCTATTGGGATTGACGAATCCCATTTGTGTTGAACAACGATGAGTTCACACAAATGCACTATATTTGAGATTTAGCGGTATAACGGCAAAAGTACCTTGATAGGGCTTCTATAATGCCAATTTTGTTGGTTCGATGTTAACGCTTTGGTTGTATGAGCTTAGTGAAATAAATAACGATTTTGTTTTCTAACTATGAGTGTGAGTCTATAGCTCACACTACGATTATTGTGTTCAAACGATTTAACTAAACTCTACGAATTCCACTCAACCTTTGTGTTGACCTCTCAAGCATGTATTTCAGGTTCATGACGATCAAGGATGGCACGGAAGGACACGGATACTCAAGAGGGCTATAAATTTTATTATCATTCAAAACTTATTTAATTTGTAAACATGGAACCATCTGGGACCTCATTTTGTAATCTCTGATATTTATACAATTTGAATGATAAATCTTTTAAAACGACTCAATTGGAGTTCGTTTTCTATTATTGTGTCTATTGTGCCGTCAAGTAACACCCAGTTCGAATTCCGCTGCATCCATGAATTGGGGGTGTTACAGATTGGTACCAGAGCCATGGTTATAGAGAAACGGGTCTAATTGAGACCTAAACTATAACCACACTACAAGCAAAACCATTTTTATAGCCTTCCGCTCTCCGTGTCTTCCATCCTCCAGACGATTATGGACTTATTAAGCATTTTATGCTACATGAACATATAAGTATATTTATATATACATTCGAGTTATTTTCAATCATTTTATCTAAACATATCTACACATGCCTATTCTATGGCATTTCGACACAACCACATTCTCCCAACCATGTTCCTACTCCAACATTTTATATCCAAGATATTGTAACGAATTACGATGGTCTTTTCTATTTCCCGAACATTGTATGACACAATGGTCTAATCTACTTCCGAGACATTGTGATTTGTGCAATGGTCTCTCGAATTATTCCACCACCTCATCAATATCATTTCATATGATATCAAAAACCCATCACAATCTATCGATTTCCAAACAAGAAATATGAGATTTCTAAAGGACAAACTAATCCATCATCGACAAAAGTTGAACTTTCTCTACATCCATCAAAGTTTTCTTCTGAAACCTTCATTGTTAAAAGTTTGTAATTCTAGCCCAGTATAGACTGTTTTAGAATTACTTCAACTTCCTTTCCACACATATCTACCCGTACTATCTTCTATGCAATGGAATGTGAAAACATACGTTACAAGTCTCTTATGGCGGGACTTGCAACTGAATGGTTTGACATCGCCTTTGTTTAGTGGACAGTTTCCCGAAAGCAACGGACGTATCACAAGTATACCTAATTTAGGTATTTGAAAATTTTATCGAACCTTGGCTAAATATAGACTAGTCACCTATATTTAACCTAGGGACAGTGGAATATAGTCTGACTAACTATATTCGACTTAGAATTTTCAAATACTGAGAGTAGTTGTACTAGGGTTATGTTTAGGTTGATTTCCTACTTGAACTCGATAAACCACCAGAATTCATTAAACGATCTAGAGACACGATAGTGTTTTACCACTCAGCGAAATCTTAACACCTTATTTGTACTACCTAATTTCATTCTTGAAAGTTTTCATTTATGAGATAATCCGAACTACTATCTTGGGATAGTTATCAATTATTCTCTACATCCTGTAGAAGTACAATCCTGTTTAGGTCCTAAGGATACCATTCCATCATAAACTCTTAAAATCTCTTAAGATTTTTAAAGCAAACTCAACATCTATACCTAAGAGTATTAATGTTAAGCATACACTACACACTTTTGTTCATCAACATATCATAACATTATCTTCACAACCGTTGGAACCACAAGCTCATTAACAAATTTTGATGCACTTTTAAAGCTCAAATCATCCTTAGTTACACCACAAGAACCCTCAACAGCTTTACAAGATTGAATATTCATCTTGTACTTTTGGAACACCAGTATCATCTCGTAATACACTACCTTGTAACTCACCGGCTAAGTATGAATGTTGGGTTGGGAATTCTTAAGTAGGATGATTTGTAATTATTTGAATGGATTGGGATGCCTTTTCATTTAAATAAAGACATTGTAAATCACCAAACCATAAGTTTATATTTCCTTATCTACATTGTTTGGGATGCCTCTCTATGTAAATAAAGAATTATAAACAAGTGGGTTTGTTTGTATCCAAAATAACATAAGTATGAAGTCAATAAACACTAGGTACAACAACCGATTACCTACTAGGCTATGATTGCAATTACTCTCTCAAATTCCTATTAATATTCGACTGCTATATCAATTTCCTTTGATATTCGACTATTACCATACCTTTCCTACATAAAAGTAAGCCTCATCCTACGCCATACACTAAAACGACAAATCAAACTACATCACTGGTAATCCCAGACTATAGTCCTCATAAGTAACCACACATCTTTATCGACACCACTCCAACATATGACACACATAGAACTTCGGGACGAAGTTCCCCGTAAGGGGTAGAGACTGTAACAATTCGCAATTTCAGGTTAATTACTATTCCCGGAAAAATTTCACTATTCACTTTTACTATTCATTTTTCCCGAAACTTTCCCGAAAGTTGATTTTTATTTGATATTCTCGAGTGATAAATCATTTCCATGGCAAATTAAATGTTTGACATCCATCAGATCATTTTCGTGAAAGTTATTAAGGAATTACACGGAATTACACGTCTTAGGGTAAAACGTCAATCAGAAATTCTACGTACAACGAAACTCGACCGCGTTAAGTGACCCCGCATCAGAAAAATGTTTGACACACTCATGATTTATTTGAGAATTAATCGTGACTGAGAAAAACATGACCAAAGACTTCCCAGCAGGTCACCCATGCCTGTACTACTCTCGCATGAGCACGCTTAACCATTTGGGCGATTAACCGTTAGACCACAAAACGCGTTTCTAAGACTATTTGAGTTTTCAACTTATTAGAAAAAGTCAACATATTCTTTCCCTCCCCCATTGACCAAAAATCATTCCTTGATTTTATAAGTCATTTCGTGATTTTTAGGCTTACGGTTTGATGTCTAAAAGACATTTAATACCAACGGACACTAGACTGAGCCCAGTCTAGACATTATAAGTCATTTTAAATCATTTTTATCCTATTAGAAAAGTAACATTTTACTTTTCTCAATTTTACGCAATATTCGTACGTTTTACGTATTACGCGTTTTAGACCCGTGTTTCCAGCTTTTAGCAGGGTTTTAGCACCCGATAGATCCTACCACTCATTTTATATTTTATTATGGACTATATGGACATGTTTAACAATACTTTCAAATTCCATAATTTTACGACACCCGGTTTTACGTTTTGAGGCTTAATCATTTACGATTGGCATTTCCCGGAGTCAAAACTCATCTAGTAACTTGGATAATATCATCTAAGGCACACCTCACCCTCCCTTATCCATGTGAACCGCCCTAGGAGGGGGGTTTCACACTATGTGGCTCAAACTTATGAATTTACCCTTAAAATCAACACTTATTTACAACTTGGTCACCAAGTTGTAACACTTTCCTAGCACTTTCCTAACCTCCTCATTTTTGGACTATAAATACTCCCTCCCCTCCCCTTCTTGGTGCCGTGCATCCCCAACCCCAAATCCCTCTCATCCTTAGTTCATTTCCTTCTAATTTTTAGCAAGATTCAAGTGAAGTTCAAGTATAGAAACCCTAGCTTAGTTTCTAGTAATCAAAACTCTTCCAAACCTTAATATAATTGGTGATTTCTCTTGAGTTTAAATCCACTCAATTCACCTCAACCTTCATCATCCATCTTTCAAGATTACAAGAGTAGAAAGATTGCATGAAGAAGCGGGTTGAAGCAAGTCTATCAATGTCCTATCCTTACATGTTAACTTCCTTTCATCTTTGAAAGCCAAAAGTTGTGAGCCAAACCCTAACTTGATTCTTGTTAAATAATCATGTTCATGTTATTTACATATTATTTGTACTATATTATGTCTTGTAGTTATGTCCATGATGTATAAAAGTGAGCAAAACAAGTTATTGTTATTGATTGTTACAACAAGTTACTAAAACAAGTAAACTAGTGACTTTCTTGGAAAACCACGACCAAAATGGTAAAAATATGATATTGGATCATTACATATTACAGTAGAGGACCTAACAAGGAAACCATAGCAATTTGAACCACCCAAAACGAGTATACGAGTCAAAAGTTACGCCCATTTGAAATTACCAAAGATTTCCGGCAAAACTGCCAAATAGCTTCCTGATCAAATTTGGGTTTTGAAAGTCCCACTTCTGGTCCGATTCATCAAAAAGTTAAAACACGAAAGTTGTCCGAAACGACGTTTTCGTTCAGGAATAAAGAAGCTCGAGACCTAAAAACGCTTTCCGAGTGATAAAATTCTTCAAATTCTAAACAGCCCATTTTTAGGCGAAAGTCACTAGATTATGGTTATACTTTAAAGGGAACAAGAGGTCTTATGACCTATAATCAAGACCACAACCATGGCTAGAGCCAAGGTTGTGTCTCATGACCTTGGAACAAGGACCAAAGGTCATGGCTAGGCCATGACGAAATGACCATACCAATTTACATAGGCGTAAACATGAAACAATGAATTAGGCGATAACATGAACAAGCAATTTGGATCTACTTCACCTAAAAGGAAACCATGAGATATTACCAAGAGAAAATGGTCATTCAAGACTTATGAAACTACCCCTAATAACAATCTTCATGTACTAATAAACTTTCCTAAGTTTATTCAAATATCGGACATGTAACTTTTCGAATCAAAACTTATATCTATATATGCTATCAACTACTACAATAGTAGGGAGCCTCATGTGAGGAGTTCATTATGTAAGCCGTCGAGATGAGTTGTGGATTTACGAGTTAAAGTGTCCTGGCTCCTCGAACGCTTATTAACATGACTTCTGAAATATGTCGGCCCGAACGGTAGTGAACGATATACCAAAACATACATGTTTCATGAATCTTTCTTTCAAAGACTTACAATATACATCATACCACATCATGGACTAATGCAAGATATATATATAGGCACTACTTCATATTCTCTACTCCGATCCTAAGTCGCAACATTCTATTATAGGTTGCTCGTATAAACCTACACGATCCAACCATCACCTTCATTACTTGCTATTCTACTTAAGGTGAGTTCGTAGCCCCACTTTCTATTGTTTAACTATTTTACAAACCCATGGGGGGAATACATGCTATTATTTTTCTACTCGAACACGATGCTTTCTACTGTATGCTACCCGACGATGTTTTATTATCACTAAGTAACGATTACCATGTTCGAAGTCCCTATATCATGAACCATTAGTCACTACCTTTAGTGAGCGCGAATATTGTGAATAGATCTATTGGGATTGACGAATCCCATTTGTGTTGAACAACGATGAGTTCACACAAATGCACTATATTTGAGATTTAGCGGTATAACGGCAAAAGTACCTTGATAGGGCTTCTATAATGCCAATTTTGTTGGTTCGATGTTAACGCTTTGGTTGTATGAGCTTAGTGAAATAAATAACGATTTTGTTTTCTAACTATGAGTGTGAGTCTATAGCTCACACTACGATTATTGTGTTCAAACGATTTAACTAAACTCTACGAATTCCACTCAACCTTTGTGTTGACCTCTCAAGCATGTATTTCAGGTTCATGACGATCAAGGATGGCACGGAAGGACACGGATACTCAAGAGGGCTATAAATTTTATTATCATTCAAAACTTATTTAATTTGTAAACATGGAACCATCTGGGACCTCATTTTGTAATCTCTGATATTTATACAATTTGAATGATAAATCTTTTAAAACGACTCAATTGGAGTTCGTTTTCTATTATTGTGTCTATTGTGCCGTCAAGTAACACCCAGTTCGAATTCCGCTGCATCCATGAATTGGGGGTGTTACAGTGATGTGATTAATGAGAATAGGATGGAAGAAGAAATAAACCCTCTTAGGTATGTTGACCCTAGAACTAGGATTGAGTGTGATAGCTCATTCAACATGCAATTTCCTTGTAAAATCAGATTTAAGAGCTTTAACGCCTATCTTAACTCATCTCTCCTAATGAACATAATCTCGCGCAATGAATATAATAAAATCATGGTAGATGAGTTAGAATACAAAGGAGAAAACATTATTGCTGAGGCAGTACCATTGCATGTACTTGTAGGAAGTTTGGTTTATCTTGTTGAGTTCATGGTTATGGAGAATCTAGGAGAATTTATTGATGATAAATTGACCCAAGTTGTGTTTGGAAGACCTTTCAAACGGTTGACCAACCTCGATGAAAAACTCATAGAAGGGTTAATTACATTCTCGGATGGGGATGAAGATTTTGTTTATCAAATGCCTCGCACACACCCTAGGTTCAAGGATTTTTCCATGGAAAAGTGTAGTAGGTACCCGCCCATGGAAATGTTAAGTGAGAATGATAAGAGAAAAGGACTTAAGTATACCCATGAAAAGAATAAAAGATACTACCGCGGATGCTTAGAGTTAGGAGATGAATATAAGAAAGATGAGGCGACTATTAGATGGCTCACACTTGGTTATGTGAGCATAAGCGATACACGGTAACCCATGACTTTGAGTCTAGCTACAAGACTCATAAATAAATAAAAGCGCTTCTTGGGAGGTAACCCATGTTTTGTGTGATTTTATTTGTTTGATTGTTATTTGCTTCCGTATGCATGCTTTATTTTTATTGTTGGTAGATCATGTTTCTAAACTAAATGTGGAAATACTTTACTTTGTTGTTTTGGCCTAGTCTTAACTCCACCTAGAAGTATTTTTGCAAAAGATAAGTGTAAGGGTAAACCCCAAATATGTTTTTAAGAAACAAACCGATCATGATTCTCCACAATAATAAATGAGCATGTATATTCGTATTTGTTAGAGTCAAATGCTTGTATTGAGTCATAATGAAGTTTTGCAGGATTTTCCAGGAAGTAGGACCAAGTTTTTCCAGAAATTTTCCGGAAACTTAACATAAGAATTTCTGCAGGTCCATTCTGACGGCGTCAGGGTTTTACTCTTGACGGCGTCAGGAGTTAAAATCTGGAAATTTTACCGGTTTTGTTTTTCTAACGGAGTCTTATGGTTTTTGGGAATTATTAAGTTTTATAATCTCCAGGAGATCTGCAAACTTCATTCCACAAGCATTATATCTTATCTTGTTTTCTAGGATTTAGAAACTTATATAGGATGCCGCCGATTTTACGCAAGGTTGTCTTGTCTATTTTGTCAGGTTTTACAGGTTATGTATGACAAGAAGATGATTTATATTCTGGAAGGGAATCTTTGATTGTTCATTTTCTTGGAGGAAGATTTAACCTGGCCATCCTATTATCCATACCGAGCGAATCAGGGGAGTATTTGATTTCATTCTCTTTACTTGTTCACTTTTACATTCTTTACTTGAACATTGGGGACAATGTTCATCTTAAGTGTAAGGGGAGGGTAAAAAGATGATACCTTACATATGGACTTTCGCTTGAGTTTGTTTTGTTTGAGGGTAGATGTGTAATAAAACTATGAGAAATACTTGTTAGTGCAATTTTAGCGCCAAATTTAAAATTTTTTACAACATTTAGGAGTGACACTTTAGCCATAGCAAGCGTCTCATGGATAGGAGATTGTATGACTAGCACATAACCGTATATTCAGAAAAATTTCCCACCCAAATATGTGAGGTTCGCCTTTAGATTTGATAGGAAAAGCATTCATTATTAGTGCTTATGAGTGTACCGGTAGCATTTAGATTCTAGAACTTGCGTTAGTGATGCATCCCGAGACCGTTAGTGAGACTACATTCATGTGGTAGGATTTACTACATGATAACAGGCATTAGGATTACCCTTGTGTTAAACCCGTATTATAATTACTTGACCATTTAAGTCATATTATTTGGCTAGTTAAGTCAACTAATTTTTCCCACACCCTTAGCGTTGTACTCATTTTTAGTACACGAAACCCCTAGTACACCCCTCCGAGCCTATCTTTTCGTTTCTAACTTTAAGCATTTTACTTAAAGGAAGAATTTGTTACACCCCACTTAAATGTACAACCAAATCGCCTTAGCCTTCCGTGTATGCGCTCATCTTTAGTGCATTATTGTTATTTGTTAAACCCTAAGTTAACTATCTAATTGATTACATGGTTGCTAAGTCGAGCTATATCCTTGTACATATTGTTTTGGGACGATTGGAACTCATGGGTAAGTACTTATTTTATAGAGTAATGGGGAAGAACATCACTTATTACCCCCATATGTACGTTAATCTTAAAAGTGCTCAAAGTGTTTTAATTTTCTTAATTCGAGTCATTAGATTAGTTAAATGTAAAGTATGTAAAGATTCAAGTGTAAGAGAAATGTTCATTCCCTATGATGTATTATTTTGGATGGTAGGGTAAGAGTGTAAAAAAAAAAAAAAAAAAAAAAAAAAAAAAAAAAAAAAAAAAACAATCAAGAAAAAAGAGAAAAAACATACGGACTACCATCCCGTTTCATTCTATGTTCATTTTATGTTTTTGTTATTTTTCATTTATTAGCTTAAGTCGAGTCTAGTCTTGGCTTAGCAACGCCATATTGTACATGTAATTGACCAAGATTGTTAACTCGCCACCAGTAAAACTCCCATTATACAACAAAACCGTGTATTTCATATCCCTACACCTAACGTTACAACCCTTTAAAAGACCTCTTTGATAGTTTATCCTAGGTGCTTACGCCATGTGGTGGAGGTTTGATCCTTTCCCAAGCCTATGGTAATCTATTTTGCTATGACAGGTAGTGAGAGATATCTTCCGTTTCCATATTGTAATTTACACTTTATTACACCCGAGAGATGTGAGTATCTAAACACTATTTGTGAGGTGCTTGTGTATGACCTCCGTGCTTGTCTATTGGTCTTTAGTAGAACGATTATTTGTTGTAATTACTTTTATATTAGTGTTAAATGACCCCTAACTTGTATTTTGATTAGAATAAAAGCGCATTTGCTTGAGGACAAGCAAATCTCAAGTGTAAGGGTATATGATGAGGCGAAAAATGATCCGTTTTTAGGGGGTCATTTAAGCCCGAATTCGAATTTATTTGATCAAATATTGCCCTAAATCGTTCCTTTTGTGATTTTAGGTACTTTGGGAGAGAAATCTGGAAAAGGAAGCAATTCGGACGTTTTTGGAGCATAAAAGTGAAGAAAACGCCAAAGTCTTAATTTTCCATGCTGGGAACAGTAGGTGACGGCATCAAGAGCAAATTTCATGAATTTCCATGACGATCCAGTAGAGTTTTGACGGCGTCACGTGGGAAGGGCGTCAAGAGTAAAAGAGTCATGACGGCCTGGAAGTGTATAACTCTTGACGGCGTCAGAAGTAGATCTAGGCAGTCCGAGGAGAGTTTTGGCGGCGAGGTGACGGCGTCACAAGATTACTCTTGACGCCGTCAAACCTATTTTTCTATATATAGTTTTCAAATTTTTCATTTAAAGGGAGAGAAGTTTTGGGAGAAACCCTAAGTACGATTTTGGTGTAACTTTACAGGTTTTTCAAGGGTTCCAACCCCTTGATACCTTGCATGATTAATCAAGATAAGTGTTCTTCTAATTCAATCAATATGTCTATGTGTTGGTTGTCTATATCATGTTCTTGTCTTAATTCTATCATGCTAGGCTAGATCTCCTTTGTGTTTGCTTAGATCTAATGAAACCTAGATATTGATTATGTGTTGATTACTTGTTTATTCTTGTTGTGGATGAATGATTTATATGTTAGGCTTAAGAAAACTGGCAGATCTTCAATTGCTAACATGCTTGAACGTCTTAAGAAACATGAACCAACGCGCACTAGGTCTTTATTGGTTGTATTTAATGCATGAGCCACTGTTTACAATCCCTATAGTTGTGCTGGGCATGGTGTAGGAGGAGATAAGAGCTAATAGAATTGGGGAGTTATGTGTGCCACCCCATGAATGGTATTAAGGAATATGATCCGTCATCCATGCAATTATAACAAGTAATTAACGTGTAAAAGACAACTAGGGAGTAATAAAATCTAAGTAAACACATTTTCTCCAATTACTGCTCACAACCTTAGTATAAATTAGTTTATTTTCATTTTCTAGTATTTTATTTTGATTGCATCTTAGTATTGGGTTAGTTGAATAGCAACTAATTCCGCCCATTCTTCCAAAACCCGAGATTTTAACTTGCTTTCCATAAAATATAAAAACACAAAAACAATCATCCCTCATCTTTAGAACTAGTATTTAGGCTTTCTAATCCTAGCGACACTATTCCTAAGCTGAACGATCAATCCCCCGGTACTTGTCACTATACTATACTACAACGATCAGGTACACTGCCTGGTGGGGGTTGTAAGCTTCTCGAGATCCCTCGAGAGGTAAAGCCTGTTGCGATTCCCACGCATCAAAAACCCTAGGTCGAATTTCATGCACATTGAAGGGGTTTCAAACCCTTCTTTCTTCCATGTTTGAATAAAGATAAGTACTCCAATAATCATTCAAGATGTTTATGTATTGTTTGATTCTATCTTATGTTTATCTTTCTTTTAACATATTAGGCTAGGCTTTTATTGTGTTTGCTTAGATGTAGTGAAACCTAGATGTTGATTATCGGTTGATTGTTTTTCTATAATTGTTACGGATGATTGTATTCAATATTAGGCTTAAGTAACTGGCAGACTTCCATTGGTAACTTGCTTGAACGTCTTAAGAAACATGATCGGAGGTGTACTATGATTTTTGGTTGTATTTAATGTGTAAGAGAATTCTAATGATCCCATGTTAGGAGCTTCTAACGGCTCGACATAGGAGTGAAGTATGATCTTATAGAGTTAGGGAATATTGTACATGGCCCTACGACTAGTATTAAGGAATATAACCCGTCATCCATGCAATTGTAACAAGCTAATCAACCGGTAAAAGATATCTAGGAAGTAATGAAATGTAAGTAAACACAACTTTTCTCATTATTGTTTCCTCCAAATTAGTACATTAGTTTAATTTTCATTTCTTTTATTTTATTTTAATTGCATCTTAGTTTATTGGGTTAGATGGATAGCAACTAATTCCACCCACTCCTTCAAAACCCGAGATTTTACTTGCTTTTCATATAATATAAAAATACAAAAAGAATCATCCCTCACCTCTAAACTTAGTTTAGTAGGCTTTCTAATCCTAGCGACACTATTCCTGAGTTGAACGATCAATCCGCCGGTGCTTGTCACTATACTATACTACAACGATCAGGTACACTGCCTGGTGGGAGTTGTAAGCTTCTCAAGATCCCTTGAGAGGTAAAACCTGTTGCGAGGGCGCAATTCCCACGTATCAAGTTTTTGGCGCCGTAGCTCGGGGAATAGTTATTGTCTTGGTTAGAATTTCTTTTTATTAGGTCTACCTGCTAGATTCCTTTCTAGTAAGATTTTTATTTTTATTTTTTTAGGTTTCTTTAGTCTATCTTTTCTTTGTGTCTTTGTGTGTAAAAACCTATCCATTGACTATTCCGTTAGCCATTATGGAGAACGTGAATCCACCCTACTACCAACCACGAAATTCACCCACTCCAAATGACATCTTGATGTTTAAACAACATGAAGATGAACCTATCTATGATGCATGGACTCATTTTAAATATTTACTCTGAAAAGTCCCTCATCATAATTTCGATCTGTGGTCCCAAGTTGAAATATTTTACCATCGTGTCGACCACTTTACGTAAATGGACATTGACCATGCCGCAGATGGGGATCTTTGGGGATTAAGTGCTGATGAAGCATGGGAAACCATAGAGAATTGTGTCATACTTGCCAAAAAATGGACAACCCAACAAACGTTGTTACAGATCAATTGATCGCAAGTTTGAGGGAACAAGCAAGAAGTTTGTTTGGGGATAATAAGCCTACAGATGAGATACCTAGGTACATGGACTGGTTTGATTCCACCATAATACAAGATGAACACATAGGTAATCTAGATACAATGGAGAATGAGGTGGACAATCCAAGCCCACTAAGTATCCCACAAGTCCCACCATCAATTGAGGCACACGCACCGCCCGTGACTTACCCGGAAGAAGTAGAAGAAACTTTAGTAATTCCGATGGAGGTAGAACCCTTGGACCAAGCACCACTTGAGGATATAGGTTTGAATACTTGTAATGATAACCTTACTCTCAGTTCTAGGGAATTTCCTAGTTTTGATGAACTGGAGCCTCAACCAAAACCATTACCTAATCTTCCATCGTTACATGTGAATTTAGGAATTGAAAAAGGTCCCGATCCACCCATCAAACCATATAGTCCGGGTAGTTTTATGTTGAAGGTAGTAGACTCTAAGCCTTGTAGAGAGGAAGTTGGCATAGGAGTGAACCATGACCTTACATACTTACGTCACCCATTCATGATTGATCACAAGACACATTATGGGTTTAAACCGGGTTTATTAGGTCAAGATGGATTCCCAACTAGGAGTCTCTCAAAGTTGATAGAAGATGATCCCTTTTTTGGTGAAAACTTCAACTCACCCATTGACCAAAGTGAACTAGGTAAGGTTATGATGATTGGAGTACACCCCTTTAAGCATATAATTCATCCACCATTCCTTCCTCACGAGGCATACTTCCACCGAGAAGGTGTGTATCGCTACTATCACCCGCACTTAATCCTAAGTGTAGGGAAAACTTCTCCTACTTTCGTTAAATAAGGGTAGAGTCAGGCTCGTGACTTGAATAAAAACAAGCGCTTCTTGGGAGGTAACCCATGTTTTGTATGTTTTTATTTGTGTGATTTTTATTTGTTTGATTTTATTTGTTTCCGTATGCATGTTTCATTTTTATTGTTGGTAAATCATGTTTCAACCTAAATTGTGAAAATACTTTATTTTGTTTTTCACTTCATCTTAATTACATATAAAGGTATTTTGCAAAAGCTAAGTGTAAGGGGAAACCCAAATTTGTTTATAAGAACGAAAATGATCTTGATTCGCCACAATATTAAATGAACATGTATATTTGATGCGTAGGGATTGCACCAGGCTTTACCTCTCAAGGGATCTTGAGAAACTTACAACCCCCACCAGGCAGTGTACCTGATCGTTGTAGTATAGTATAGTGACAAGTACCGGGGGATTGATCGTTCAGCTAGGAATAGTGTCGCTAGGATTAGAAAACCTAAATACTAGTTCTAGAGATGAGAGATGATTATTTTTGTATTTTTATATTTTTTTAGAAAGTAAGTAAAAATCTCGGGTTTGAAGGATTTGGGCGGAATTAGTTGCTAGTCAACTAACCCAATACTAAAGATGCAATCAAAATAAAATACTAGAAATGAAAATAAAACTAAATTAACTAACGTTGTGAGCAATAAGTGGAGAAATTGTGTTTACTTAGATTTCACTACTCCCTAGATATCATTTACACGTTAATTACTTGTTATAGTTGCGTGGATGACGGATTGTATTCCTTAATACCATTCATGGGGTGGCGCACTTAATTCCCCAATCCTATGAGTGCCTACTTCACTCCTATGTCGAGCCGGCTAAGAAGCTCCTAACATGAGATCATTAGAATTTACTCATGCATTAAATACAACCAATAAAACTTAGTGCACATCAGTTCATGTTTCCTAAGACATTCAAGCATGTTACCATTTGGATATCTACCAGTTTTCTTAAGCCTAACATCGAAATCATTCATCCAATACAACCATAAACAAGTAATCAACACATAATCAACATCTAGGTTTCATTAGATCTAAGCAAACACAAGATAAATCTAGCCTAGCATGGTGGAATTAAGACAAGCACAAGATATAGACAACCAACACATAGACATATTGATTGTAGAAGAACACTTATCTCAATTACACATGTAAGGGTTCAAGGGCTGAAAACTCTTGAAAAACCTGTAAAATTCGTAATAGGTTCGGCCTTAGGGTTTCTCCAAAACTTCTCCTTTTTAATGAATGAAAATTAGAAAACTGTATATAGAAGCGTCAAGACCAAATAGGTGACGCTGTCATCTCGCCGCCAAAATAATTCTCGGACTGCCTTGATCTACATCTGACACCGTCATGTGTTAGGTTCTTCCAGGCCGTCACGTGTTAACTCTTGACGCTCTTCCTCGTGACGCCTTCATGTTTGCACTGGGCCGTCATGCAATTTACTCTTGACGCCGTCAGGGTATTGCTCTTGACGCCGTCACCTACTGTTCCCAGCAAGGAAAATTAAGACTTTGGCGTTTTCTTCACTTTTATGCTCCAAAAACGTCCGAATTGCTTTCTTTTCCAGATTTCACTCCCAAAGTACCTAAATCACAAAAGGAACGATTTAGGGCAATATTTGATTAAATAAATTCAATTCAGGACTTAAATGACCCCCTAAAAGTGGTTCATTTTTTGCCTCATCATATACCTTTACACTTGAGATTTGCTTGTCCTCAAGCAAATGCGCTTTTATTCTAGTCAAAATACAAGTTAGGGGTCATTTAACACTAATATAAAAGTAATTACAACAAATAATCGTTCCACTAAAGACCAATAGACAAGCACGGAGGTCATACACAAGCACCTCACAAATAGTTTTTAGATACTCACATCTCTCGGGTGTAATAAAGTATAAATTACAATATGGAAACAGAAGATATCTCTCACTACCTGTCATAGCAAAATAGATTACCATAGGCTTGGGAAAAGATCAAACCTCCACCACATGGCGTAAGCACCTAGGATAAACTATCAATGACGTCTTTTAAAGGGTTGTAACGTTAGGTGTAGGGATATGAAATACACGGTTTTGTTGGATATAGGCAGTCTTTACTGGTGGCGAGTTAACAATCTTGGTTAATTACATGTACAATGTGGCGTTGCTAAGCCAAGACTAGACTCGACTTAAGCTAATAAATGAAAAATAACAAAAACATAAAATGAACATAGAATGAAACAGGATAGTAGTCCGTATGTTTTTTTCTCTTTTCTTTTTCTATTTTTTTCTCGATTTTTTTTCTATCCAAGGTCCATATCTAGATGGTCCTGTAAAGTTCCTTTCTATAAAGTTCCTTTCTATCCAAGGTCCATATCTAGATGGTCTCCTATTCATCTCTACCCAATACGGTGTCGGTTCATCATCACAATCATAACTATGCTTCTTAACATCGTACACCGACCAAGTATCGCCTTCACCTACCGCTATCTTAGATTCCTTACAATCTATCATGGCACTAGCGGTTGCTAAAAATCCTCTTCCTACTAATAATGGGCATGTAGTGTCACTAACCATGTCTAGGACGTGAAAATCCGCTAATATAGTTAACTTTCCTACGTGAACAACTACATCCTTAATCATTCCAACTGGGTGGGCAATACTTCCATCCGCTAGACCTATCAACACCTCCGTTTCCTCTAACTTTCCTAGCTTAAGAGTGGTGAATAGGGATAAGGGAATCAAGTTGAGGCTTGACCCTAAATCGGCTAGTGTGTCGAAAGCGTCGGATCTTCCTATTTTACAAGGCAAAACAAATATACCCGGATCATCAAGCTTCTTAGGCAACTTGTTTTGAACGAAGGCGGTCCCATTTTTACCTAGCTTAAACTTCTCATATTTTTCTAGGAGGGCACTATAGTAAGGAGCACGGGCTAAGACATCAATGACGGGACGTTCAAGGTAAAGTTCCTTGAATTCATCGTCAAGGTCTTGCGTAGGAGGTGTTTCAACTATACTTTTGACCGGTTCTATATCAGGTGTTTTATTTGGTTGGTCCTTTTGAAGAATTTGGTTTTGTTTGAAACACGTGCTCGTTGATTTAACCGAGTAGTACTGCGGACACGAAGTGGGTGACGAAACTGAAGATATGGAATTAACGTTTAGTTTCGGATTCTTGACCGTGTCGCTTGGGAGTGCTCCCATTTCTCGGTCATTGAGAACTTTCAACAATGCGTCAATTTTGGTGGTCATCTCGCTTTGCTTTTGTTTGAAATCGGCTTCAAACTTAGATATGCGAGCTTCTTGAGATGCCATGAATTTTGACATTGATGAGGCGAAAAATAAACCACTTTTAGGGGGTCATTTAAGCCCGGAATTGAACTTATTTGATCAAATATTGTCCTAAATCGTTCCTTTTGTGATTTTAGGTACTTTGGGAGTGAAATCTGGAAAATGAAGCAATTCGGACGTTTTTGGAGCATAAAAGTGAAGAAAACGCCAAAGTCTTAATTTTCCTTGCTGGGAACAGTAGGTGACGGCGTCAAGAAGGAATCCTTGACGGCGTCAAGAGCAATTTTCCATGACGATCCAGTACAGATTTGACGGCTTCACGAAGTAGGGCATCAAGAGTAAAAGTCATGACGGCCTGGAAATGCACAACACATGACGGCGTCAGAAGTTGATCAAGGTAGTCCGAGAAGAGTTTTGGCGGCGAGGTGACGACGTCACAAGATTGGTCTTGACGCCGTTAGACCCTATTTCCTATATATATTTTTCTAATTTTCACACATTAAAAAAAGAGAAGTTTTAGAGAAACCCTAAGTACGAACTTGGTGTGAATTTTACAGGTTTTTCAAGGGTTCTAAGCCCTTGATACCTTTCATGTGTAATTGAGATAAGTGTTCTTTTAATTCAATCAATATGTCTATGTGTTGGTTATCTATATCTTGTTCTTGTCTTAATTCCATCATGCTAGGCTAGATTTATCTTGTGTTTACTTGGATCTAATGAAACCTAGATGTTAATTATGTGTTGATTACTTGTTTATAATTGTTTTGGATGAATGAATTTGATGTTAGGCTTAAGAAAACTGGCAGATCTCCAATTGGTAACATGCTTGAACGTCTTAAGAAACATGAACCGATGTGCACTAGGTCTTTATTGGTTGTATTTAATGCATGAGCCACTGTTTATAATACCTATGGTTGTGCTGGGCATGGTATAGGAGGAGATAAGAGCTCATAGAATTGGGGAGTTAAGTGCGCCACCCCATGAATGATATTAAGGAATACGATCCGTCATCCATGCAACTATAACAAGTAATTAACGTGTAAAAGATGTCTAGGGAGTAGTGAAATCTAAGTAGACACATTTTCTCCACTTATTGCTCGCAACCTTAGTATAATTTAGTTTATTTTCATTTCTAGTATTTTATTTTGATTGCATCTTTAGTATTGGGTTAGTTGACTAGCAACTAATTCCGCCCAAATCCTTCAAACCCGAGATTTTTACTTGCTTTCTAAAAAATATAAAAATACAAAAATAATCATCCTTCACCTTTAGAACTAGTATTTAGGTTTTCTAAACCTAGCGACACTATTCCTAGCTGAACGATCAATCCCCCGGTACTTGTCACTATACTATACTACAACGATCAGGTACACTGCCTGGTGGGGGTTGTAAGCTTCTCAAGATCCCTTGAGAGGTAAAGCCTGGTGCGATTCCTACACACATCAAGTTTTTGGCGCCGCAGCCCGGAGAATAGTTATTGTCTAGGTTAGAATTTCTTTTTATTAGGTCTACTTGCTAGATTCCTTTCTAGTAAGATTTTATTTTTATTTTTAGGTTTTCTTTAGTCTATCTTATTTCTTTGTGTCTTTGTTCGTAACTCTTCACCACCCGACATCATGGACAACGGGAACATCTTTGAACCCGTCATCCCACTACAACAAAACCCACCATTAGAACCCCTTAGGCCCCGAACCTTAGGAGAGTACTCCCGACCTAGCCACCAAGGCTACCGAAACACCATTGAGCTCACCGAAGCCAATGTGACCCCCTTGCGATCTGACACCATCCGGTTAGTGCAAAGCGGATGTGAATTCCATGGACTTCGTTCCGAAGATCCAAACCAACATCTTAAGGACTTCCTCAAAATTGTAGATTCCATAGACCTAGGTGTTGAAACTAGAGAGACAACCCGATTACGCCTATTCCAATTCTCTCTACGGGATCAAGCTAGTCAATGGCTTGAGCGTTTACCCGCGGGATCCATCACCACATGGGATGATCTCACCACTCGTTTCCTTGCTCAATTTTTCCCACCAGGGAGAACTACTAAGCTTAGAAATGACATCTTGATGTTCCAACAACGTCAAAATGAATCTCTTTATGAAGCATGGACTCGTTTCAAGGACTTACTCCAAAAAGTCCCTCATCATGGCATAGATCTTCGGCTCCAAGTCCAAATTTTTTATGACCATATCGACATCTCCATGAGGCGAGCCATTGACCAATCGGCCGGTGGTAAGCTACGTGATCTAAGTGCGGAACAATCATGGGAACTCATAGAAGATCTTGCTCTCTATGACAACGAAAGTTGGAATGATCCCCGTGATTTGAACAAAACGGTCAGGGCAATATCTTTGCCTTCGAATAATTCTAGCACTCCCGACCTTAGGATCATGGAACTTGAGGACCAAGTCAAGTTTCTCATGAAATCTTACGAAGCTCCTAAACCTTCGAACAAAATCACTTCTTCATGCGAATTATGTAGTGGTACCCACGACACTCGTGATTGTGTGGAACTCCCCGGAACAGCTTTTGCGGACTACGCATCGACGCATACCGACGAAGCGGGAGATAAGTGGTACGCTTTCAAGCCCGAGCCGAACCCTTACGGTGATTCATACAACCTCTCTTGGAAAAATCACCCAAACCTTAGGTGGAAACAAAATCAACCTAATTCTTAAAATCTGCCTAATCGTTACCAACTGATGCGTGGGAATTGCACCAGGCTTTACCTCTCAAGGGATCTTGAGAAGCTTACAACCCCCACCAGGCAGTGTACCTGATCGTTGTAGTATAGTATAGTGACAAGTACCGGGGGATTGATCGTTCAGCTAGGAATAGTGTCGCTAGGATTAGAAAACCTAATAACTAGTTCTAAAGGTGAAGGATGATTATTTTTGTATTTTTATATTTTTTAGAAAGCAAGTAAAAATCTCGGGTTTGAAGGCTTTGGGCGGAATTAGTTGCTAGTCAACTAACCCAATACTAAAGATGCAATCAAAATAA
Organism: Artemisia argyi; assembly: GCA_030686995.1. Classification (NCBI taxonomy): domain Eukaryota; kingdom Viridiplantae; phylum Streptophyta; class Magnoliopsida; order Asterales; family Asteraceae; genus Artemisia; species Artemisia argyi. Next base: position 36,764,377 of record CM060689.1, on the reverse strand, counting down.
ATTACTAGAAATGAAAATAAACTAAATTATACTAAGGTTGTGAGAAATAAGTGGAGAAAATGTGTCTACTTAGATTTCACTACTCCCTAGACATCTTTTACACGTTAATTACTTGTTATAGTTGCATGGATGACGGATCGTATTCCTTAATACCATTCATGGGGTGGCGCACTTAACTCCCCAATTCTATGAGCTCTTATCTCCTCCTATAACATGCCCAGCAAAACCATAGGGATTATAAACAGTGGCTCATGCATTAAATACAACCAATAAAGACCTAGTGCACATCGGTTCATGTTTCCTAAGACATTCAAGCATGTTACCAATTGGAGATCTGCCAGTTTTCTTAAGCCTAACATATAAATTCATTCATCCAAAACAAGTATAAACAAGTAATCAACACATAATTAACATCTAGGTTTCATTAGATCCAAGCAAACACAAGATAGATCTAGCCTAGCATGATGGAATTAAGACAAGAACAAGATATAGACAACCAACACATAGACATATTGAATGAATTAAAAGAACACTTATCTCAATTACACATGAAAGGTATCAAGGGCTTAGAACCCTTGAAAAACCTGTAAAATTCGCACCAAGTTCGTACTTAGGGTTTCTCCAAAACTTCTCTCTTTTTAATGTGAAAATTAGAAAACTATATATAGGAAAAGGGGTTTGACGGCGTCAAGACCAAACTTGTGACGCCGTCACCTCGCCGCCAAAACTCTTCTCGGACTGCCTTAATCTACTTCTGACGCCGTCATGTGTTGTGCATTTCCAGGCCGTCATGACTTTTACTCTTGACGCCCTACTTCGTGACGCCGTCAAATCTGTACTGGGTCGTCATGGAAAATTGCTCTTGACGCCGTCAAGGATTCCTTCTTGACGCCGTCACCTACTTTTCCCAGCAAGGAAAATTAAGACTTTGGCGTTTTCTTCACTTTTATGCTCCAAAAACGTCCGAATTGCTTCCTTTTCCAGATTTCACTCCCAAAGTACCTAAAATCACAAAAGGAACGATTTAGGGCAATATTTGATCAAATAAATTCAATTCCGGGATTAAATGACCCTCTAAAAGTGGTTCATTTTTCGCCTCATCATATACCCTTACACTTGAGATTTGCTTGTCCTCAAGCAAATGCGCTTTTATTCTAGTCAAAATACAAGTTAGGGGTCATTTAACACTAATATAAAAGTAATTACAACAAATAATCGTTCCACTAAAGACCAATAGACAAGCACGGAGGTCATATACTAGCACCTCACAAATAGTGTTTAGATACTCAGATCTCTCGGGTGTAATAAAGTATAAATTACAATATAGAAACGGAAGATATCTCTCACTACCTGTCATAGCAAAATAGATTACCATAGGCTTGGGAAAGGATCAAACCTCCACCACATGGCGTAAGCACCTAGGATAAACTATCAAAGATGTCTTTTAAAAGGTTGTAACGTTAGGTGTAGGGATTTGAAATACACGGTTTTGTTGGATAAAGGAAGTTTTTACTGGTGGCGAGTTAACAATCTTGGTTAATTACATGTACAATGTGACGTTGCTAAGCCAAGACTAGACTCGACTTAAGCTAATAAATGAAAAATAACAAAAACATAAAATGAACATAAAATAAAAAGGGATGGTAGTCCGTATGTTTTTTCTCTTTTTTTTTTATTTTTTATTTTATTATTTATTTTTATTTTTTTGCATACACTCTTACCCTACTATCCAAAATAATACATCATTGGGGATGAACATTCCCCTTACACTTGAATTTTTACATACTTTACATTAAAGTATTAAACTATTCTAATGACTCGAATTAAGAAAATCAAAACACTTGGAGCACTTTTAATATTAACGTACATATGGGGGTAATAATAAGATGTTCTTCCCCATTACTCCATAAAATAAGTACTTACCCATGAGTCCCAATCATCCCAAAACAATATGTACAAGGATATGACTCGACTTAGCAACCATGTAATCAATTAGATAGTTAACTTAGGGTTTAACAAATAACAATAATGTACTAAAAATGAGCACATACACGGAAGGCTAAGGTGATTTGGGTGTACATTTAAGTGGGGTGTAACAAATTCTTCCTTTAAGTAAAATGCTTAAAGTTAGAAATGAGAAGATAGGCTCGGAGGGGTGTACTAGGGGTTTCTTGTACTAATAATGAGTACAACGCTAAGGGTGTGGGAAAAATTAGTTGACTTAACTAGCTAAGTAATATGACTTAAATGGTCAAGTAATTATGATACGAGTTTAACACAAGGGTGATCCTAATGCCTCTTATCATGTAGTAAATCCTACTACACGAATGTAGTCTCACTAGCGGTCTCGTGATGCATCACTAACGCAAGTTCTAGAATCTAAATGCTACCGGTACACTCATAAGCACTAATAGTAAATGCTTTTCCTATCAAATCTAAAGGCGAACCTCACATATTTGAGTGGAAAATTTTTCTGAATATACGGTTATGTGCTAGTCATACAATCTCCTATCCATGAGACGCTTGCTATGGCTAAAGTTTCACTCCTAAATGTTGTAAAAAATTTTAAATTTGGCGCTAAAATTGCACTAACAAGTATTTCTCATAGTTTTATTACACATCTACCATTAAACAAAACAAACTCAAGCGAAAGTGCATATGTAAGGTATCATCTTTTTACCCTCCCCTTACACTTAAGATGAACATTGTCCCCAATGTTCAAGTAAAGAATGTAAAAGTTAAAAAGAAAAAAGAATTAAATCAAATACTCCCCTGATTCGCTCGGTATGGATAATAAGGTGGCCAGGTTAAATCTTCCTCCAAGAAAATGAACAATCAAAGCTTCTCTTCCAGAATGTAAATCATCTTCTTGTCATACATAACCTGTAAAACCTGAGAAAATAGACAAAACAACCCCGCGTAAAATCGGCGGCATCCTATATAAGTTACTAAATCCTAGAAAACAAGATAAGATATAATTCTTGTGGAATGAAGTTTGCAGATCTCCTGGTGATTATAAAACTTAATAATTCACAAAAACCATAAGACTCTGTTAGAAAAACAAAATCGGTAAAATTTCCAAATTTTTACACTTGACGCCGTCAGAAGTGACCTGCAGAAATTCTTATGTTAAGTTTCCGAAAAATTTCTGGAAAAACTTGGTCCTACTTCCTGGAAAATCCTGCAAAACTTCATTATGACTCAATACAAGCATTTGACTCTAACAAATACGAATATACATGTTCATTTAATATTGTGGAGAATCATGATCGGTTTGTTTCTTAAAAACATATTTGGGGTTTCCCCTTACACTTATCTTTTTCAAAAATACTTTTAGGTGGAGTTAAGACGAGGCCAAAACAACAAAGTAAAGTATTTCCACTATTTAGTTTAGAAACATGATCTACCAACAATAAAAATAAAGCATGCATACGGAAGCAAATAACAAACAAATAAACAAAATCACACAAAACATGGGTTGCCTCCCAAGAAGCGCTTTTCTTTATTTACGAGTCTTGTAGCTAGACTCAAGGTCATGGGTTAACGTGTATCCCTTATGCTCACATAACCAAGTGTGAGCCATCTAATAGTCGCCTCATCTTTCTTATATTCATCTCCTAACTCTAAGAATCCGCGATATTATCTTTTATTCTTTTCATGAGTGTACTTAAGTGTTTTTCTCTTATCATTCTCACTTAACATTTCCATGGGCGGATATCTACTACACTTTTCCATGGAAAAATCTTTGAACCTAGGGTGTGTGCGGGGCATTTGATAGACAAAATCTTCATCCCCATCCGAGAATGTAATTAACCCTTCTACGAGTTTTTCATCGAGGTTGGTCAACCGTTTGAAAGGTTTTCCAAACACAACTTGGGTCAACTTATCATCAATAAACTCTCCTAGATTCTCCATAACCATGAACTCAACAAGATAAACCAAGCTTCCTACAAACACATGCAGTGGTATTGCCTTAGCAATAATGTTTTCACTTTTGTATTCTAACTCATCTACCATGATTTTTTTGTATTCATTACGTGAGATTATGTTCATTGGGAGAGATGAGTCGAGATATGCGTTAAAGCTCTTAAATCCGATCTTACAAGGGAATTGCATGTTAAATGAACTATCACACTCAATCCTAGTTCTAGGGTCAACATACCTAAGAGGGTTTATTTCCTCTTCCATCCTATTCTCATTAATCACATCACCATCATCAAGATCCTCATCGGAGTCTGAATAATAAAAAGGACTAGCCCTACGGTCATCATCATGATCAGACTCTTCTAACTCAGAATTATTGTCAAAGTGGTGGTTGGGTGAGAGGTTAGGTGGGTTCTCATTTTCTGCTAAAGGAAGTGGGGCGGGCATTTAGAAAATCCTACGACGAAAAACACGAATAATAGGAATCAAACGATCAATGTTATTGTGATCCATCGAAATAGTTTACGAACAAAGGACACAAAGAAATAAGATAGACTAAAGAAAACCTAAAAATAAAAATAAAATCTTACTAGAACGGAATCTAGCAAGTAGACCTAATAAAAAGAGATTCTAACCTAGACAATAACTATTCCCCGGGCTGCGACGCCAAAAACTTAATGCGTGGGAATTGCACCAGGCTTTACCTCTCAAGGGATCTGGAGAAGCTTACAACCCCCACCAGGCAGTGTACCTGATCGTTGTAGTATAGTATAGTGACAAGTACCGGGAGATTGATCGTTCAGCTAGGAATAGTGTCGCTAGTATTAGAAAACCTAAATACTAGTTCTAAAGGTGAGGATGATTATTTTTGTATTTTTATATTTTTTAGAAAGCAAGTAAAAATCTCGGGTTTGAAGGATTTGGGCGAAATTAGTTGCTAGTCAACTAACCCAATACTAAAGATGCAATCAAAATAAATTACTAGAAATGAAAATAAACTAAATTATACTAAGGTTGTGAGCAATAAGTGGAGAAAATGTGTTTACTTAGATTTCACTACTCCCTAGACATCTTTTACACGTTAATTACTTGTTATAGTTGCATGGATGACGGATCGTATTCCTTAATACCATTCATGGGGTGGCGCACTTAACTCTCCAATTCTATGAGCTCTTATCTCCTCCTATACCATGCCCAGCACAACCATAGGGATTATAAACAGTGGCTCATGCATTAAATACAACCAATAAAGACCCAGTGCACATCGGTTCAAGTTTCCTAAGACGTTCAAGCATGTTACCAATTGGAGATCTGCCAGTTTTCTTAAGCCTAACATATAAATTCATTCATCCAAAACAAGTATAAACAAGTAATCAACACATAATTAACATCTAGGTTTCATTAGATCCAAGCAAACACAAGATAGATCTAGCCTAGCATGATGGAATTAAGACAAGAACAAGATATAGACAACCAACACATAGACATATTGATTGAATTAAAAGAACACTTATCTCAATTACACATGAAAGGTATCAAGGGCTTAGAACCCTTGAAAAACCTGTAAAATTCGCACGAAGTTCGTACTTAGGGTTTCTCCAAAACTTCTCTCTTTTTAATGTGAAAATTAGAAAACTATATATAGGAAAAGGGGTCTGACGGCGTCAAGACCAAACTAGTGACGCCGTCACCTCGCCGCCAAAACTCTTCTCGGACTGCCTTGATCTACTTCTGACACCGTCATGTGTTGTGCATTTCCAGGCCGTCATGACTTTTACTCTTGACGCCCTACTTCGTGACGCCGTCAAATCTGTACTGGGTTGTCATGGAAAATTGCTCTTGACGCCGTCACCTACTTTTCCCAGCAAGAAAAATTAAGACTTTGGCGTTTTCTTCACTTTTATGCTCCAAAAACGTCCGAATTGCTTCCTTTTCCAGATTTCACTCCCAAAGTACCTATAATCACAAAAGGAACGATTTAGGGCAATATTTGATCAAATAAATTCAATTCCGGGCTTAAATGACCCCCTAAAAGTGGTTCATTTTTTGCCTCATCACCAACCAAACGGTCCACCATCCAACCGTACTTTCAACAACAATCCTTCTAACAACTATGGTAGTACCAACAATCTTGAAGGGTTCTGTTGACATAAATAATGTGTGAAAATGTTATTTATATTTTTCGATATCTCTATATTTTGACGATCACAAAATGCAAAATCGTCAATCGTATAATTACTATGTAAACAAGTATTAAGCTAGTTTAAATCACTATATCCAACTTAATCACTTAAGGTATGGATAAACAAGTGCTTAATACATCTTATGATCAAAGGGGTATTTAATTAACTAACACAAAGTTTATTTAATTATATAAACATATTATATATTTTTGAAAAACAATTTTGGTAATAAAGAAAAATGTTTTATTCATACTAAATATATGAATTCAAATGTTTAACCAAAATCAGTTAGTTTTTCACCAAATAAACTTTCCCCAATAAAAGACAAAGATTCTGGCCGTTTCAGCTGGGCGGCCCCCTTAATTATAAGGGGCGGTCCCCTTAAAATTAAGGGGACCGGCCTTGATTTAAGGGGACCGGCCACGCTCCTCTGTCAGAATCTTTTACCTATAAATACCACCTTAAACCTGGATTTTTTGCTCACCTTTTGCACGAAATTTTCATATCTATAACTCTCTAAACATCTTCTAAAACCCTTTGATCATTTGTATATTAATCCTTGTTTCAAGTGATTCAATCCCTCATCATCCATTCTCATCCAAAGTGCAAAAGAAGAACACTCTTTCTACAACCAAGTTCAAGAAGTGTTGAAGAGTAGTTGTGCATAGTGTATATATACATTCATTTGTGAATATTGTGTTGTGCTTGTTATATATTGTTTAGAAGATATAGAAGTTGTGTAGGAAGTAGAAGTTGATTAATAGTGAAGTAGGTTAGTTGTGAAGATTGGTGTGAAGTAGAAGATTGGTGTGTAGAAGATTGGTGTGTAGAAGATAGGTGTGAAGAAGATTGGTGTGTAGTATATTGGTGTGAAGAAGTTGTGTAGAAGTAGTGATCAAGTTGTGAAGTTGTTGTGGTGTGTAAATTGGTGTGTAAGGTTTTCTCCGCCAAAAGGGAGTTTGTTGACATAGTGAAGAAAACTCTCGAGTAGGTGACTCGGGGAGTGGAGTAGGAACAAGGAAGGTGTCCTTGTAGCCGAACCACTATAAATCCTTGTGTTGTGGTTTGATCTTTCCAACTCTTCTCATTACTTATTTATTTACCTTTACTATATTAGCTTTGTTTGTTAGTTACCATACAATTGTTCATATAGTGCAAGTATTGAGTTCACATAAACTAGAATCGATATTTTTTAAACAAACTTGTGTCTATAAATTTTAAAAGACGTAAAACTATTCAACCCCCCTTCTAGTTTTTCACAATTGGTATCAAGAGCCACGTCTAGCAAGATTTTTAAAATATATTGTATTTTAAAACTTGTAACGATCTATGGAATCTGAAAAATATTTAGAAGGGCAATCTATGCAAAGACCACCACTATTTGAAAGTGATGGATTTTTATATTGGAAAAATCGATTCGAAACTTATGTGAAATCAAAAGATCTAGATCGTTGTCATGTTATTACCAATGGTGATTTTTTACCTATTCAAAATAACCCCGAAAATAAGAAAGATGAAATCGTACCTTTTGAAAAACAAAATGATGATTTAAAAAGAAAACTTGCTAAAAATAATGAAGCAAAAATGGTTATTTACAATGCGCTACCACGTAAAGAGTACGAAAGGATCTTTATGTGTGAAACCGCAAAAGAAATTTGGAACTCTTTATTAATAACCCACCAAGGTAATAATCAAGTCAAAGATAACAAAATAGATCTACTTCTTCAACAATATGAGCAATTCACGATTCCGGAAGAGGAATCAATTGATAATGCTTTTGCTAGATTTAACACTATAATCACAAGTTTAAAAGCACTTGATGAGAATTTCTCTATTAAGAATTTTGTTAGGAAGTTTCTTTGAGCTCTTCACCCAAAATGGCGAGCTAAAGTGATGGCTATTGAAGAATCAAAGAATTTGTCAACGCTACAACTTGATGAATTAATTGGTAATTTAAAAGTCTATGAAGCAATAATAAAGAAGGACTCCGAAATGGTTAAAGGGAAACGAGAGCAAAGCAAGTAAATAGCCTTGAAAGCTAGAAAGGAATCCAACAACGAAGATAGCTCATCTTCCGAAAGCGAAGACGAAGAATATGCCATGGCCGTAAGAGATTTCAAGAAATTCTTCAAAAGGCGAGGAAGATTCGTTAGACAACCACACGATGAAAGGAGAACATCTCAAAAGAATAATGATGACAAGTATAGCAAGAATGAGAGAAAATGTTTCAAGTGTGGTGATCCGAATCACCTTATTGGAAAATGTCCAATGATGACAAGAGATCAAAATCAAAGAGCGTTTGTTGGAGGTGCTTGGAGTGATAGCGATGAAGATGAGAAAGAAACAACAAAGGAAGAAAAGTGTCTCATGGCTAAAACATCAAGTGAGGTACGTTCCGAAACCGAATATTTTAGTGATGAAAATCTATCATTAGATGAAGAAGATTTAGATAGTGAATACAATAGATTATGCAAACTAGGACAACAAGTTATGGCTAAAAACAAATCACTAAAATACATAAACAACCAATTAGAAAATGAAGTACTTGAACTAAAAATTAAAATACATCAACTTGAAAAAGGTAAAGAAACTTTTGAAGAATGTAAATCATGTCAAGAGCTTAGAAGTGAAAACAACAAACTTAAGGAAGAAATTTGTAAACTTGATAAATTTGAAAATAGTAGTAACTCACTTACTAAAATTATAAGTATTCAAAGAATATCCGGAGATAAAACCGGCCTAGGTTTTAACTCAACCGAAGCCTCAACAAGTGAAGTTAAAAATGTTAAATTTGAAAGTGAACTCAAGGAACTAAAACTTTCAAAATCTAATCCTAAGTATATACTCATAAAAGAAAATACCTCTAGCTAGTAATGAAGAAATAAAACCGTTTTATAAACCATCTTTAAAAACTAAAGTAGGATCGTCCAAAACTAAAACAAGATCTAAAACTCCACCACCTAGGAAACCGAATAATTCTTACCCTAGACCTAAAACACCTCAACCAAGAGTAAACAAAAATAGACGAAACTTTAACAATAATCAACAAATGTGGAACTTCAATCCATGGGGAATGTTTCCACCATATATGCACCCAAGTCAAATACAAAACATGTTCGGGACAAATAACTTTGGTCAAATGAGACAATGGGGACCAACGTAAAAATTTTCGCCATTCAAACATGGAAATCTTTGTTGTCACCCCTTGTTCGGAATTTCCCTTGAAGATTTTGAAGTCAAACGCATTGAAGACGAAAGGTACACATTTCCTTTTATTTCCTTGTCAACAAATGCATGCTTAGTTTAGTATCTAGTTTTTATGTGATTTTGATTGGTTCATTATTCCCTCTAGTTTTTATTTCTATACATATATATATACTTACTTACTTATACTATATATATATATATATATATATATATATATATATATATATATATATATATATATATATATATATATATATATATATATACATACATACATATATATACACTTAGCTATATCTAGGATCTTATAACCTAGAAAATTCATATGCTGATTTTCTAGAACTAGAAATTGTTCGTTTGTGAACCTTTTCTTTTTCCCATTTGCCTTATTGAACTTTAATGTTCAACAACACTCATGCTGATGAAGAGAGATGAGTCGAAAAATCTATGGATGAAACAAACTCCCGGCTTCCGTTGCATACGTCTCCCTCCTTTATTCTCGTCTTATAAGCCCATACTATATACATACATACATATATATATATATATATATATATATATATATATATATATATATATATATATATATATATATATATATATATATATATATATATATATATATATATATATATATATATATACTTATGAACCTTCCACAACTTTCTCGTGCACTTGACAACTTGATAAATTTCATCTAAAATGATCAAGAAAATATAATTGGCAAAATGTCAAGTAAAAGTGTCAAGTAATTCCTTTCGTGCGAATACCCTCCAATGTATTTTTGATTAAATATAAATCTAATACATACATATGAATATTTTCTTGTTCTTTCCAGAAACCAAAATCACAAAAATCAAAATTTGGAGGGCGGCCCCCTTAATGTTTAAGGGGACCGACAGCCAAATGAAGGGCGGCCCCCTTAATGTTTAAGGGGACCGGCCATCTGATAGCTCAAACCCATTTTTCCCTTTGTTCCTTTTGCCAAACACTCCACTTTTTCATACTTCCCTTCCCTTGCTTCTGCTGTGACGAAAACCAAAACCCAAAAACATCTCAAATCACTTCCAAATCACATAATTCGGGTTAATTCGCAAAGGGCAAATTCATCTAACACAATCACCATTACGTATTGTAAGTTTTTCATAACACATTTCATCTAATTTCATCTTATTTGGTCATACTCATGATTATGCATGTTTTATAAAATTCTTCAATTTCACAATTTCTTTCGAATTAATTCGTAAAACTTCATAACCAAATGCTTTCCCTAGGATTAGGATGATTAATCAACACTAGAAACTAGTAATTATAAACTTTCATGTCGAAAATTTTTGAAAAACTTCATACTCTCCTTTTCAAAAATTTTAGTAAACTCATTGTTGAATAATGATTTGAAAACGTGTTAAAACTAATCACATTATACTTTTGTAACTTGTAAAACTTGAAATTACATTTTTAGATCAAGAAAAATTATATTGGTTCACAATATAGGGGTGTTTGGATTATGTCCAAATAATATCGAAACCTAGTCATTATAATTTTTATAAAGCTTTGTTATAATTATAAACCTAAAAATTACTAATCGGACTTGTCAAGATGTATAATTCATATATATATTGACATACTAGTGGTATAAGTCACTAGTTAAGAAAGCGTTTGGTTTATTACTAAAAATAATATTTTTAAGTAAAAATACAAACCATCTTTTTCAAAAACAAATCACATGCATAAGAAACTCGCAAGAAATAGCTAGTTTTACAATCTAATGTAAATCTAGTAAATTTCATGATATATTAAGATGTTTAAAAGGGCGTTTAGATTTGTCCATAACTAATTATTAAACATCGTAAAGTATATCTAGAATGAGTTAAAAACAATATTAAGGAACATGGTAATCTACTTCTTAGGATTAGTAACGAAGTATGTTTACGTTGCAACATAAGCCTTAACAATACACATATACTTTTATCTTTCTTTATATTTATTTTGGTCTTTTTGTATTGTTGATATGTTTAGGTGAAAATACCAAAAGCGACTACCGAAGATCTTTCTCACACTAAAAACTACATTCCTAAAGTTTCCCAACTCCCTACCACATCTCCTTCCATTGGACTTATATATCGTCAAATTGAAGATAGAAATGTTCATGAAGGACGTGTAGTAGATCTTGCTTTTGCTCAATCCGACTACATAAATCGCGTGTTTACAAGCATCAACTTCAATTGTCTTTATGAAATAAACGAACCTATCATTCCTCGCTTCATAATGGATTTCTATAGCCAAGTCCCCATCCAAGCCAATGATCTTGGTTTCATCACCATATCTTTCATGATTCAAAATGAATTTATCACCCTAACTCTCGAACAATTTGGTCATATCCTCCAAATTCCATTTAGAGGTCAAGCCGTTTTCACAAACGAGTGGGACCTCGAATCTCTTAATCGCTATCGACCAACCTTCGGTCCCTATTTCGACGAAATTCCTCATCCCGACGAAATTCTTCAAATCCTTGGTGTGGAACGTGCCACCACAAGCCGAAAAATAAAATCCAAAAACGTTCAAATCTCTCCATACCAACTTCTCCTCAAGGAATTAAGCCCCCACGTGAAGCGTTGGGAAGAACTCATTCGTGAGAATGCGTTTGGTACTGGAGGTCATCGGGACCCTCTCCCGACGTGCCTTGCTCACATGTTGTATTGTATAGCTGTCGAAAAGCCATACAATTTGGCCTATTTCTTTATCAAACGGATTGAGTGTACTAGAAAAACTCCCAAAGCTAACCTTCCATATGGAATGTTCCTCACTCGTCTCTATCGTCATGTTATCGCGTACTACCCCGATCTTGACAATAGTATCTATGAGTCCATCTACCCCACTCTACGTCCTCTCGCTCTAAAACAAGCTCGACGAACTCGAAGTGACAAGGGTAAATCTCGTCGTCATAGCTTTCATGGATCATCTTCAAGGCAAGACGATGACGATGAGGAGGAAAACATCCATGATGCTAGTACCCCTTCGTTTTCTGAGTTTGTTGACAATTTAGAGGATCTTGACTATCCCGACTATTCTACCCCATCTCCTAGTGATCAAAACGAAGAAGTGCTTCATGAACGAACTATCGAAATGCTTAAAAGACAAAAGAGCTTACATGAAGAAGTTAGAGGTGGTTTCAAATCGATCGGGAAGACTTTGAAGGGTATCTTCGGGAAGAAAAAGAAATGATATGCTTGGATTATGCTTGTTGAACAATATTTATTTTTATGTCTTGTGTGCTATTTGTCCGAAGTTTATTCGGAAGTACTTGTTATTTTCTTGGATAATTGTTTTGTGCACTCGATTAGGTTGTTAACTTGCTTATTTATGTTTTATTTATGCTTATGAATGCATGCTTTAACTCTTAATCTATATATATACTTGCATGATTAGCTTATATATGTGTATATATATATCATGTATGCTTATAAAAGACCAAAACAAATGTGAAATGTCCAAATGGTGCTTGCTGTAAATACAAAACATAACACAACATTTTTCCAGAAAATTTTTTGAAAAATTTTGGTTTCTGGGTCGTCAGATGGGGCGGCCCCCTTAAATCATAAGGGCGGTCCCCTTAAAATTAAGGGGACCGGCCATCTGAAACAGTTTTTACACTGTTTTCTTTTGCATCATGTGATCCCTTTTGCTAGTCCCAGCTACCATTTCCCTTAAAAACTAAACTGATTTTGGAATATAACATTACAATTTCAAATTAATTCCACTTCTAAACATGTTTTCCCACTATATAATCCCCATGCATGTTTAATTCACATTCTATCATCCTCAAACATTCATCAAACAACATCATGTCATCACCAAGAACCACTTATTCAAACAATGCCAAGAAACAAATACTTGTCATCATTCCACCCAAACAACTCTTCATTGATCTTACAAATGAAGACAACACCACTCCATCTCCACCACCTCAATGTTCATCTCCTAGTGCACCAAATGCACCCTCCAAAACACCTTCAACAAATGGAAACTCTACTTCCTCCATACCATCCACTTCATCCATTAATGACTACATTAACACCCACTTATCTCCTCCACCAATAGTTCAACCATCACAACCTACCAATGAAAACACAACCCTTGCATTAACTCTCTCACTATCACCATTAACACCTCTTGATGCACACTTCTCATCATCCCCTATCAATCCACCAACCTATAACCCCGTCCCATGGAGCTTACTTGAAGCTCATGGTGACACTTGCCTTTGTTGCATCCACAACCGAACAATTGTGTTCGGACTAAGAGATGAAATGCAATACGTGTTTTCTCACATTGAAAACTTGTTGCATCCACCACCAACAACAAACTCAACTCCTCCACCACCATCAACAAACACTCCTCCTCCATCACCATCTCCATGTTCACCATCCATTCCTCCCAATTAAACATGCTTGGTGTCTCACAAATAAAATTATATTAAACCATTTTGGATGGAAAGCTCTAGAGAGGACTTTCGTATTTGAGCTTTGGTTTGTTATTTCAATGATGATTGTAAGCCTTTAAAGGCTTTTGTTAGTTGCATTACTTATTTCATTTGTTGATGTAATGCTTGATGAATTTATTTCACTTGATTAATGATATGGTTATGTTTAGTTTACACTTTTGCATGCTATATACATATATTTGTTGCTTGCCACTAAATATTTTTGCAAGATATCCATATCTCGATTCCTTTTGGCCTCAAAACGAGGGGGAGTATACTTCAAGGGGGAGCTTCCATTAACATGGGATAACCTTTTTGATACTAACAAAAAGGGGGAGAAGTGATATAAACTCACAATAATACTTGAATATATACTAATTTTCGATTAATGAGTTTAAATTTTGTAATCATCAGAAAGGGGGAGATTGTTGACATAAATAATGTGTGAAAACGTTATTTATATTTTTTGATATCTCTATATTTTGATGATCACAAAACGTAAAATCGTCAATCGTATAATTACTACGTAAACAAGTATTAAGCTAGTTTATATCACTATATCCAACTTAATCACTTAAGGTATGGATAAACAAGTGCTTAATACATCTTATGATCAAAGGGGTATTTAATTAACTAACACAAAGTTTATTTAATTATATAAACATATTATATATTTTTGAAAAACAATTTTGATAATAAAGAAAAATGTTTTATTCATACTAAATATATGAATTCAAATGTTTAACCAAAATCAGTTAGTTTTTCACCAAATAAACTTTCCCCACTAAAAGACAAAGATTCTGGCCGTTTTAGCTGGGCGGCCCCCTTAATTATAAGTGGCGGTCCCCTTAAAATTAAGGGAACCGGCCTTGATTTAAGGGGACCGGCCACGCTCCTCTGTCAGAATCTTTTACCTATAAATGCCACCTTAAACCTGGATTTTTTGCTCACCTTTTGCACGAAATTTTCAGATCTATAACTCTCTAAACATCCTCTAAAACCCTTTGATCATTTGGATATTAATCCTTGTTTCAAGTGATTCAATCCCTCATCATCCATTCTCATCCAAAGTGCAAAAGAAGAACACTCTTTCTACAACCAAGTTCAAGAAGTGTTGAAGAGTAGTTGTGCATAGTGTATATATACATTCATTTGTGAATATTGTGTTGTGCTTGTTATATATTGTTTAGAAGATATAGAAGTTGTGTAGGAAGTAGAAGTTGATTAATAGTGAAGTAGGTTAGTTGTGAAGATTGGTGTGAAGTAGAAGATTGGTGTGAAGTAGAAGATTGGTGTGTAGAAGATAGGTGTGAAGAAGATTGGTGTGTAGTATATTAGTGTGAAGAAGTTGTGTAGAAGTAGTGATCAAGTTGTGAAGTTGTTGTGGTGTGTAAATTGGTGTGTAAGGTTTTCTCCGCCAAAAGGGAGTTTGTTGACATAGTGAAGAAAACTCTCGAGTAGGTGACTCGGGGAGTGGAGTAGGAACAAGGAAGGTGTCCTTGTAGCCGAACCACTATAAATCCTTGTGTTGTGGTTTGATCTTTTCAACTTTTCTCATTACTTATTTATTTACCTTTACTATATTAGCTTTGTTAGTTAGTTACCATACAATTGTTCATATAGTGCAAGTATTGAGTTCACATAAACTAGAATCGATATTTTTTAAACAAACTTGTGTCTATAAATTTTAAAAGACGTAAAACTATTCAACCCCCCCTTCTAGTTTTCCACAGGTTGATGTCTAAGTTCATGGCATCTCAAGAAGCTCGCATATCTAAGTTTGAAGCCGATTTCAAACAAAAGCAAAGCGAGATGACCACCAAAATTGACGCATTGTTGAAAGTTCTCAATGACCGAGAAATGGGAGCACTCCCAAGCGACACGGTCAAGAATCCGAAACTAAACGTTAATTCCCTATCTTCAGTTTCGTCACCCACTTCGTTTCCACAATATTACTCGGTTAAATCAACGAGCACGTGTTTCAAACAAAACCAAATTCTTCAAAAGGACCAATCAAACAAAACACCCGATATAGAACCGGTCAAAAGTATAGTTGAAACACCTCCTACGCAAGACCTTGACAATGAATTCAAAGAACTTCACCTTGAACGCCCCATCATTGATGTCTTAGCACGTGCTCCTTACTATAGTGCCCTCCTAGAAAAATATGAGAAGTGTAAGCTAGGTAAAAATGGGACCGCCTTCGTTCAAAACAAGTTGCTTAAAAAGCTTGATGATCCGGGTATATTTGTTTTGCCTTGTAAGATAGGAAGATCCAAAGCTTTCGACACACTAGCCGATTTAGGGTCAAGCCTCAACTTGATTCCCTTATCCTTATTCACCGCTCTTAAGCTAGGAAAGTTAGAGGAAACGGAGGTATTAATAGGGCTAGAGGATGGGAGTATTGCCCACCCGGTTGGAATGATTAAGGATGTAATTGTTCACGTAGGAAAGTTAACTATATTAGCGGATTTTCACGTCCTAGACATGGTTAGTGACACTACATGCCCATTATTGGTAGGAAGAGGATTTTTAGCAACCGCTAGCGCCATGATAGATTGTAAGGAGTTTAAGATAGCGGTAGGTGAAGGCGATACTTGGTCGGTGTATGATGTAAAGAAGCATAGTTATGATTGTGATGATGAACCGACACCGCATTGGGTAGAGATGAATAGGAGACCATCTAGATATGGACCTTGGATAGAAAGAAACTTTATAGGACCTCAATGCCCATTAACATAGAGATGAATAAGTGGAAAAGAGAGGGAGATAAGTGTAAATGGAGGTGGGACAAGCCACCTAAAGAAGGTGATGGATCATGGCATATGAGGATGACTTTGTATGATCCGGATGGAGAAAAGTTTGAAAGGTCATACCATACTAAGGAAACCGATAGGAAGTTGAAACCTAAGTTTGATCCCAAGGATGTCCTCAATGAGGAACTCACCCGTATCACGTAGTAACCCATGACCTTGAGTCTAGCTACAAGACTCGTAAATAAAGAAAAGCGCTTCTTGGGAGGCAACCCATGTTTTGTGTGATTTTACGTTGTTTGTTTGTTATTTGCTTCCGTATGCATGCTTTATTTTTATTGTTGGTAGATCATGTTTCTAAACTAAATAGTGGAAATACTTTACTTTGTTGTTTTGGCCTAGTCTTAACTCCACCTAAATGTATTTTTGCAAAAGATAAGTGTAAGGGGAAACCCCAAATATGTTTTTAAGAAACAAACCGATCATGATTCTCCACAATATTAAATGAACATGTATATTCGTATTTGTTAGAGTCAAATGCTTGTATCGAGTCATAATGAAGTTTTGCAGAATTTTCCAGGAAGTAGGACCAAGTTTTTCCATAAATTTTCTGGAAACTTAACATAAGAATTTCTGCAGGTCACTTCTGACGGCGTCACGAGTTAACTCTTGACGGCGTCAAGTGTAAAAATCTGGAAATTTCACCGGTTTTGTTTTTCTAACGGAGTCTTATGGTTTTTGTGAATTATTAAGTTTTATAATCTCCAGGAAATCTGCAAACTTCATTCCACAAGCATTATATCTTATCTTGTTTTCTAGGATTTAGTAACTTATATAGGATGCCGCCGATTTTACGTGAGGTTGTCTTGTTTGTTTTCTCAGGTTTAAAAGGTTATGTATGACAAGAAGATGATTTATATTCTGGAAGGGAAGCTTTGATTGCTCATTTTCTTGGAGGAAGATCTAACGTGGCCACCTTATTATCCATACCGAGCGAATCAGGGTAGTATTTGATTTCATTCTTTTTACTTTTTAACTTTTACATTCTTTACTTGAACATTGGGGACAATGTTCATCTTAAGTGTAAGAGGAGGGGAAAAATATGATACCTTACATATGCACTTTCGCTTGAGTTTGTTTTGTTTGATGGTAGATGTGTAATAAAACTATGAGAAATACTTGTTAGTGCAATTTTAGCGCCAAATTTAAAATTTTTTACAACATTTAGGAGTGAAACTTTAGCCATAGCAAGCGTCTCATGGATAGAAGATTGTATGACTAGCACACAACCGTATATTCAGAAAAATTTTCCACCCAAATATGTGAGGTTCGCCTTTAGATTTGATAGGAAAAGCATTTACTATTAGTGCTTATGAG
This sequence comes from Artemisia argyi, assembly GCA_030686995.1. Lineage (NCBI taxonomy): Eukaryota > Viridiplantae > Streptophyta > Magnoliopsida > Asterales > Asteraceae > Artemisia > Artemisia argyi. The sequence goes on along the minus strand of CM060689.1, from coordinate 36,746,450 downwards.
TGTACCGGTAGCATTTAGATTCTAGAACTTGCGTTAGTGATGCATCCTGAGACCGCTAGTGAGACTACATTCGTGTAGTAGGATTTACTACATGATAAGAGGCATTAGGATCACCCTTGTGTTAAACCCGTATCATAATTACTTGACCATTTAAGTCATATTACTTGGCTAGTTAAGTCAACTAATTTTTCCCACACACTTAGTGTTGTACTCATTTTTAGTACACGAAACCCCTAGTACACCCCTCCGAGCCTATCCTTTCGTTTCTAACTTTAAGCATCTTACTTAAAGGAAGAATTTGTTACACCCCACTTAAATGTACACCCAAATCGCCTTAGCCTTCCGTGTATGCGCTCATTTTTAGTGCATTATTGTTATTTGTTAAACCCTAAGTTAACTTTTTAATTGATTACATGGTTGCTAAGTCGAGTCATATCCTTGTACATATTGTTTTGGGACGATTGGGACTCATGGGTAAGTACTTATTTTATGAAGTAATGGGGAAGAACATCATTTATTACCCCCCATATGTACGTTAATCTTAAAAGTGCTCCAAGTGTTTTGATTTTCTTAATTCGAGTCATTAGATTAGTTTATTGTAAAGTATGTAAAAATTCAAGTGTAAGGGGAATTTTCAACCCCTATGATGTATTATTTTGGATGGTAGGGTAAGAGTGTATGCAAAAAAAATAAATAAATAAATAAATAAAAAATAAAAAAAAAATCAAGAGAAAGAAAAAAAAGAGAAAAAAAATAGAAAAAGAAAAAGAGAAAAAAACATACGGACCACCATCCCTTTTCATTCTATGTTCATTTGATGTTTTTGTTATTTTTCATTTATTAGCTTAAGTCGAGTCTAGTCTTGGCTTAACAACGCCATCTTGTACATGTAATTAACCAAGATTGTTAACTCGCCACCAGTAAAAACTTCCTTTATCCAACAAAACCGTGTATTTCATATCCCTATACCTAACGTTACAACCCTTTAAAAGACCTCTTTGATAGTTTATCCTAGGTGCTTACGCCATGTGGTGGAGGTTTGATCCTTTCCCAAGCCTATGGTAATCTATTTTGCTATGACAGGTAGTGGGAGATATCTTCCGTTTCCATATTGTAATTTATACTTTATTACACCCGAGAGATGTGAGTATCTAAACACTATTTGTGAGGTGCTAGTGTATGACCCCCGTGCTTGTCTATTGGTCTTTAGTGGAACGATTATTTGTTGTAATTACTTTTATATTAGTGTTAAATGACCCCTAACTTGTATTTTGACTAGAATAAAAGCGCATTTGCTTGAGGACAAGCAAATCTCAAGTGTAAGGGTATATGATGAGGCGAAAAATGAACCACTTTTAGGGGGTCATTTAAGCCCGGAATTGAACTTATTTGATCAAATATTGCCCTAAATCGTTTCTTTTGTGATTTTAGGTACTTTGGGAGTGAAATCTGGAAAAGGAAGCAATTCAGACGTTTTTGGAGCATAAAAGTGAAGAAAACGGCAAAGTCTTAATTTTCCTTGCTGGGAACAGTAGGTGACGGCATCAAGAGCAATTTTCCATGACGATCCAGTACAGATTTGACGGCGTCACGAAGTAGGGCGTCAAGAGTAAAAGTCATGACGGCCTGGAAATGCACAACACATGACGGTGTCAGAAGTAGATCAAGGCAGTCCGAGAAGAGTTTTGGCAGCGAGGTGACGGCGTCACAAGATTGGTCTTGACGCCGTCAGACCCTATTTCCTATATATATTTTTCTAATTTTCACACATTAAAAAAAGAGAAGTTTTGGAGAAACCCTAAGTACGAACTTGGTGCGAATTTTACAGGTTTTTCAAGGGTTCTAAGCCCTTGATACCTTTCATGTGTAATTAAGATAAGTGTTCTTTTAATTCAATCAATATGTCTATGTGTTGGTTGTCTATGTCTTGTTCTTGTCTTAATTCCATCATGCTAGGCTAGATCTATCTTGTGTTTGCTTGGATCTAATGAAACCTAGATGTTAATTATGTGTTGATTACTTGTTTATAATTGTATTGGATGAATGAATTTGATGTTAGGCTTAAGAAAACTGGCAGATCTCAATTGGTAACATGCTTGAACGTCTTAAGAAACATGAACCGATGTGCACTAGTCTTTATTGGTTGTATTTAAAGCATGAGCCACTGTTTATAATCCTTATGGTTGTGCTGGGCATGGTATCGGAGGAGATAAGAGCTCATAGAAGTGGGGAGTTAAGTGAGCCACCCCATGAATGATATTAAGGAATACGGTCCGTCATCCATGCAACTATAACAAGTAATTAACGTGTAAAAGATGTCTAGGGAGTAGTAAAATCTAAGTAAACACATTTTCTCCACTTATTGCTCGCAACCTTAGTATAATTTAGTTTATTTTCATTTCTAGTATTTTATTTTGATTGCATCTTTAGTATTGGGTTAGTTGACTAGCAACTAATTCCGCCCAAATCCTTCAAACCCGATATTTTTACTTGCTTTCTAAAAAATATAAAAGTACAAAAATAATCATCCTTCACCTATAGAACTAGTATTTAGGTTTTCTAATCCTAGCGACACTATTCCTAGCTGAACAATCAATCCCCCGGTACTTGTCACTATACTATACTACAACGATCAGGTACACTGCCTGGTGGGGGTTGTAAGCTTCTCAAGATCCTTTGAGAGGTAAAGCCTGGTGCGATTCCCACACACATCAGACATCAATCCTTCAAGATTGTTGGTACTACCATAGTTATTAGAAGGATTGTTGTTGAAAGTACGGTTGGAGGGTGGACCGTTTGGTTGATAACGATTAGGCGGATTGGAAGAATTGGGTTGATTTTGTTTCCACCTAAGGTTTGGGTGATTTTTCCAAGAGGGGTTGTATGAATCACCGTAAGGGTTTGGCTCGGGTTTGAAAGTGTACCAATTATCTCCCGCTTCGTCGGTACGCGTGAATGCGTAGTCCGCAAAAGCTGTTCCGGGGAGTTGCACACAATTACGAGTGTCATGGGGACCACTACATAATTCGCATGAAGAAGCGATTTTGTTCACTTGGCTTGAAGGCTTAGGAGCTTCGTAGGATTTCATGAGAAACTTGACTTGGTCTTCAAGTTCCATGATCCTACGGTCGGGAGTGCTAGAGTTGTTCGAAGGCAAAGATATTGCCTTGACCTTTTTGTTCAATTCATGGGGATCATTCCAACTTTCGTTATCATAGAGAGCAAGATCTTCTATGAGTTCCCATGATTGTTCCGCACTTAGATCACGTAGCTTACCACCGGCTGATTGGTCAATGGCTCGCCTCGTGGAGAGATCGATATGGTCATAGAAGATTTGGACTTGGAGCCAAAGATCTATGCCATGATGAGGGACTTTTTGGAGTAAGTCCTTGAAACGAGTCCATGCTTCATAAAGAGATTCATTTTGACGTTGTTGGAACATTAAGATGTCATTTCTAAGCTTAGTAGTTCTCCCCGGTGGGAAAAATTGAGCAAGGAAACGAGCGGTGAGATCATCCCATGTGGTGATGGATCCCGCGGGTAAACGCTCAAGCCATTGACTAGCTTGATCCCGTAGAGAGAATTGGAATAGGCATAATCGGGTTGTCTCTATAGTTTCAACACTTAGGTCTATGGAATCTACGATTTTAAGGAAGTCCTTAAGATGTTGATTTGGATCTTCAGAACGAAGTCCATGGAATGTAGATCCACTTTGCACCAACCGGATGGTGTCGGATCGCAAGGGAGTCACATTGGCTCCGGTGAGCTCAATGGTCTTTCGGTACCCTTGGTGGCTAGGTCGGGAATACTCTCCTAAGGTTCGGGGCCTAGGGGGTTCTAGTGGTAGGTTTTGTTGTGGTGGGATGACGGGTTCAAAGATGTTCCCATCGTCCATGATGTCGGGTAGTGAAGAGTTACGAACAAAAACACAAAGAAATAAGATAGACTAAAGAAAATCTAAAAATAAAAATAAAATCTTACTAGAATGGAATCTAGCAAGTAGACCTAATAAAAAGAGATTCTAACCTATACAATAACTATTCCCCGGGCTGCGGCGCCAAAAACTTGATGTGTAGGGATTGCACCAGGCTTTACCTCTCAAGGGATCTTGAGAAGCTTACAACCCCCACCAGGCAGTGGACCTGATCGTTGTAGTATAGTATAGTGACAAGTACCGGGAGATTGATCGTTCAGCTAGGAATAGTGTCGCTAGGATTAGAAAACCTAAATACTAGTTCTAGAGATGAGGGATGATTATTTTTGTATTTTTATATTTTTTATAATGCAAGTAAAAATCTCAGGTTTGAAGGATTTGGGCGGAATTAGTTGCTAGTTAACTAACCCAATACTAAAGATGCAATCAAAATAAAATACTAGAAATAAAAATAAAACTAAATTAACTAAGGTTGTGAGCAATAAGTGGAGAAATTGTGTTTACTTAGATTTCACTACTCCCTAGATATCTTTTACACGTTAATTACTTGTTATAGTTGTTGTGGATGACGAATTGTATTCCTTAATACCATTCATGGGGTGGCGCACTTAATTCCCCAATCCTATGAGTGCTTACTTCACTCCTATTTCGAGCCGGCTAAGAAGCTCCTAACATGGGATCATTAGAATTTACTCATGCATTAAATACAACCAATAAAACCTAGTGCACATCAGTTCATGTTCCTAAGACGTTCAAGCATGTTACCATTTGGAGATCTGCCAGTTTTCTTAAGCCCAACATCGAAATCATTCATCCAATACAACCATAAACAAGTAATCAACACATAATCAACATCTAGGTTTCATTAGATCTAAGCAAACACAAGATAAATCTAGCCTAGCATGGTGGAATTAAGATAAGCACAAGATATAGACAACCAACACATAGACATATTGATTGAATTAGAAGAACACTTATCTCAATTACACATGTAAGGGTTCAAGGGCTGAAAACCCTTGAAAAACCTGTAAAATTCGTAATAGGTTCGGCCTTAGGGTTTCTCCAAAACTTTTCTTTTTTTAATGAATGAAAATTAGAAAACTATATATAGGAAATTGAGGCTGACGGCGTCTAGACCAAATAGGTGACGCCGTCATCTCGCCGCCAAAATAATTCTCGGACTGCCTTAATCTACATCTGACGCCGTCATGTGTTAGGTTCTTCCAGGCCGTCACGTGTTAACTCTTGACGCTCTTCCTCGTGACGCCTTCATGTTTGCACTGGGCCGTCATGCAATTTACTCTTGACGCCGTCAGGGTGTTGCTCTTGACGCCGTCACCTACTGTTCCCAGCAAGGAAAATTAAGACTTTGGCGTTTTCTTCACTTTTATGCTCCAAAAATGTCCGAATTGCTTCCTTTTCCAGATTTCACTCCCAAAGTACCTAAAATCACAAAAGGAACGATTTAGGGCAATATTTGATCAACTAAATTCAATTCCGGGCTTAAATAACCCCCTAAAAGTGGTTCATTTTTCGCCTCATCAATATTAGTGTTTGTTTGAGTCAAATGCTTGTATCGAGTCATAATGATGTTTTGCAGGATTTTCCAGGAAATAAGGCATGAGTTTTTTCAGAAATTTTTCAGAAACTTAACATAAGATTTTTTCAGGAACATTCTGACGGCATCAGGTGTTACAACCTAACAGCGTTAGGTACCAAAATTCTGAAAAATTTTGCGAGTTTTGTTTAAACCGGAGTCTTAAAGTTTTTGTTGATTCTTTAGTTTTATAAACTCCAGGAAGTCTGCAAACATTCATTCCACAAACATTATATCCCTTTAATTCCTAGAAAGCAACATTAATATATATATGCTATTTTTTCTAGGATTTGTTAGTATATATAGATTGCCGCCAATTTTACGCGAGGTTTGCCTTGATTGTTTTGTCAGGTTTAACAGGTTATATATGACAAGAAGATGATTTATATTTCTAGAGGGAAGCTTTCAACGTTCATTTTCTTGAAGGAAGATCTAAACTTGTTGACACACTATCCACACCGAACGAATCAGGGGAGTATTTGTTTTCATTCTTTTACCTATTTTACTTTTACATCCTTTAATTGAACATTGAGGACAATGTTCATCTTAAGTGTAAGGGGAGGGTAAATGATGATACCTTATAGGATACTATTGCACTTGAGTTTGTTTGTTTGATGGTAGGTGTGTAATAAAACTAAGAGAAATACTTGTTAGTGTAATTTTAGCGCCAAATTTAAAATTTTTTACAACATTTAGGAGTGAAACTTTAGCCTTAACAAGCGTCTCATGGATAGGAGTTGTATGACTAGCACAAAACCGTACCATTCAGAAAAATTTTCCACCCAAATATGTGAGGTTCGCCTTTAGATTTGATAGGAAAAGCATTTATTATTAGTGCTTATGAGTGTACCTGTAGCATTTAGATTCTAGAACTTGTATTAGTGATACATCCCGAGACCGCTAGTGAGACTACATTCGTGTAGTAGGATTTACTACATGATAAGAGGCATTAGGATCACCCTTGTGTTTAAACCCTACTTGACCATTTAAGTCATATTACTTGACTAGTAAAGTCAATTAATTTTTCCCACACCTTAGCGTTGTACTCATTTTTAGTACACGAAACCCATAGTACACCCCTCCGAGCCTATCTTTTCGTTTCTAACTTTAAGCATCTTACTTAAAGGAAGAATTTGTTTACAACCCACCCAAATGTGCAACCAAATCACCTTAGCCTTCCGTGTATGCACTCATCATTAGTGCATTATTGTTATTTGTTCAAACCCTTAGTTAATTATCTAATTGATTACATAGTTGCTAAGTCGAGTCATATCTTGTACATATTGTTTTGGGACGATTGGGACTCATGGGTAAAGTACTATTGTTATGGAGTAATGGGGAAGAACATCATATATTACCCCCATGTGTGCGTTAATCTTAAAAAAGTACTCTAAGTGTTTTGATTATCTTGATTCGAGTCATTAGAGTAGTTTATTGTAAAGTATGTAAAAATTCAAGTGTAAGGGGAATGTACATTCTCTATGATGTATTATTTTGGATGGTAGGGTAAAAGAGTATGCAAAAAAAAAAAAAAAAAAAAAAAAAAAAAAAAATCGAAAAATCAAGAAAATGAAAAAAAATATATAGAGAAAATGAAAAGAGAAAAAACATACGGACTACCATCCCATTTCATTCTATGTTTGTTTTAAGTTTTTGTTATTTTTTATTTATTAGCTTAAGTCGAGTCGAGTCTTGGCTTAGCAACGCCATATTGTACATGTAATTAACCAAGATGATTAACTCGCCACCAGTAAATATTGCCTTTATCCAAGAAAACCGTGTTTTCCATATTCCTACACCTAATGTTATAACCCTTTAAAAGACCTCTTTGATAGTTTATCCTAGGTGCTTACGCCAAGTGGTGGAGGTTTGATCCTTTCCCAAGCCTATGGTAATATATTTGCTATGACAGGTAGTGAGAGATGTTTTCCATTTCCTTATTGTGATATATACTTTATTACACCCGAGACATGTGAGTATCTAAACACTATTTGTGAGGTGCTAGTGTATGACCTCCGTGCTTGCTTTTGGTTTTTAGTGGAACGATTATTTGTTGTAATTACTTTTAATTTAGTGTTAAATGACTCCTAACTTGTATTTTGATTAGAAGAAAAGAGCATTTGCTTGAGGATAAGCAAATCTCAAGTGTAAGGGTATTTGATGAGGCGAAAAGTGTACCGCTTTTAAAGGGTCATTTAAGCCCGAATTCGAGATTATTTGATCAAATATTGCCCTAAATTGTTCCTTTTGTCATTTTAGGTACTTTTGAGGAAAAATCTGGTAAAGGAAGCATTTTGGACGTTTTTGGAGCATAAAAGTGAAGAAAACGGCAATGTCTCAAATTCCTTGCTGGGACCAGTACCTGATGACGTCAAGCATTAACACATGACGGCGTCAAGAGTGACAAAAGAGGTGGATGTGGAATTTATAACGTGACGGCCCAGAACATTTTCTTTGTTAATGGCATGACGACATCACCAAGGCCGTTAGGGTCCAAATACACGTGACGGCCCAGAGTAGATTTGTACGTGAAGGCGTCATAAGTGGATCTAGGCAATACGAATTTTATCTTGGCGGCGAGTTGACGGTGTCAGAGGTTAATACATGACGCCATCAGGATGCTATGTCTATATATATTTTTTCCAATTTTTCATTGTAAAGGGAGGAACAAGTTGTGCAAAAACCCTAGGTCAAATTTCCTGCATATTGAAGGAGTTTCAAACCCTTCTTTCTTCCATGTTTGAATAAAGATAAGTACTCCAATAATCATTCAATATGTATATGTATTGTTTGATTCTATCTTTTGTTTATCTTTCTTTTAACATGTTAGGCTAGGCTTTTATTGTGTTTGCTTAGATGTAGTGAAACATAGATGTTGATTATGGGTTGATTGTTTGTCTATAATTGTTACGGATGATTGTATTCGATGTTAGGCTTAAGAAAACTGGCAGACTTCCATTGGTAACTTGCTTGAACGTCTTAAGAAACATGATCGGAGGTGTACTACGATTTTTGGTTGTATTTAATTCGTAAGAGAATTCTAATGATCCCATGTTAGGAGCTTCTAACGGCTCGACATAGGAGTGAAGTAGGATCTTATAGAGTTAGGGAATATTGTACACGACCCTACGACTAGTATTAAGTAATATAACCCGTCATCCATGCAATTGTAACAAGCTAATCAACCGGTAAAAGATATATAGGGAGTAATGAAATCTAAGTAAACACAACTTTTCTCATTATTGTTTCCACCACATTAGTACATTAGTTTAATTTTTATTTATTTTATTTTATTTTAATTGCATGTTAGTTTATTAGGTTAGTTGGCTAGCAACCAATTCCGCCTACTCCTTCAAAACCTGAGATTTTACTTGCTTTTCATAAAATATAAAAATACAAAAAGAATCATTCCTCACCTTTAGACCTACCTTAGTAGGCTTTCTAATCCTAGTGACACTATTCCTGGGTTGAACGATCAATCCCCCGGTACTTGTCACTATACTATACTACAATGATCAGGTACACTGCCTGGTGGGGGTTGTAAGCTTCTCAAGATCCCTTGAGAGGTAAAACCTGTTGCGAGGGCGCAATTCCCATGTATCAAAACAGTACCTGATAGTGTCACGACTTGGAAAATGGTTGGATAAATAAAATACACGTGACGATCCAGAAGGTTTTTGAAGGAGTTCGTGACGGCGTCACGCTTTAAGGTGATCAAGGCCGTCATGTGTAAATGCAAAGAGAGATGGCCATCAGGATTAAAGAGTGACGACGTCACATGTTAATGGAGGTAGGCCATCACGTGTTAATTTAAAGAGTGATGGCCCATAAAACTTCTTGAAGGGGTCACGAAGGCCATCACGTGTTAACTAGTCACAACTTGCGCGCGCGGTAGGTGTTACTGTTTTGGCCATAACTTTTGCATACGAACTCGGATTTAGGTGATTCAAAAGCCCACGCGAAGAGGACGAAAATATCTACAATTTTATGAAGAAATTTTAGTCTTGATGCCGTCAAGATGGGCCGGGCATAAAATAGCCTATAAATACAACATCATAACTTCATTATTTGTAAGCCCCAAACCCTAAGTCCGATTCTAGGGTTAGGGTTGTTGTTTTTCTAGCAACTTAGAGGGTTTCAATAACTTCATAAACATCTTATATTTGTTTGTTGATTCTATCTTAATCATGTATTCTTCATTGATTATGGTTTGTTAATTCACCTTGTGTCTACTTATAATTGTATGAAAATTGTCTATAATCAATTAGATCTTATTGTGTTCTTGTTGATGCTTGTGCCTATCTTCATCAATTAGGGTGTGACAAATGCAATTAATCAAATTGATTTAGTTTATAATTCTTTCTTCCTATTTTTTCTTGTTTAATTGGGTGATATCGATATTAGGCTTAAGAAAACTGGCAGACCTCCAAATGGTAACATGCTTGAACGTCTTAAGAAACATGAATCGGATGTGTACTACGATTAATTGGTTGTGTTTAATGCATAAGTGACTATTGGGGAGGCCATGATATGATACTGGGTGTCTGTCATAGGAAGAGATAGAAGCTTACAGAGTTGGGGAAATTTGTACACACCCCATGAATGGTATTAAGGAATACAACCCGTCAATTAAAACAAGGATGTGACAATTCAATAGGTAGAATTGGATAGCTAGCAAGGATGTGACAATTCATAGGTTGACATGGTTCACTTCCCTTGTAGGACCCTAGTTTACTTTTCTTGCACATTAGTTTAATTGGTAGTTTTTGGGTTAGTTGATTAGCAACTAATTTCGCCCCTCCTTTCAAAACCCAGATTTTACTTGCTTTCATTTAAAATATAAAAATACAAAAAGAATCATCCCTCACCTCTAGACCTAGTTAGATTAATTTCAATCATAACGAACACTATTCTTTGAGTTGAGCGATCAATCCCCCGGTACGTGTCACTATACTATACTACAACGGTCAGGTACACTGCCTGGTGTGGATTGCAAGCTTCTCAAGATCCCTTGATAGGTAAAACCTTTTGCGAGGGCGCAATTCCATGCATCACTGGGCATGGCATCTGAACAGAGAAAAGGGGAACACCAAGCTGATAACATAATACGCACCGGTAGGTCCTGGCATTCACAGTCTATCCCAACCCAGACATCGGAACCACCCTAAGCCAATCTGAAGTGTAGTCCTCCATTTGCAATTTCCATAATGCCATTTGTCTAGTAGATAAAGAAAATGTAGATTCGGTTGTTTGGGTAATACGTGTGAAATATATATTTGCCAGTTTCTTCATGAGTTTGGGGGCAGCGATCTCACATGGATTACTCAGAAGGTCAATCTCCACTTTCACATTAAAAGCACACAAGGCATCATCAAAGGAAGGCCCAGAAGTTAAGATACCAGAATGTCGAAGCAACTTAGTCTGTAAGGTAGCATATTGAAGTCTAGATGCAAGAAATGCATAGTTTAAGACGTCACCTGTAGAATAAACACCAAGCCCCCCGAACGCAAAGGTTAGGGTAGAAAGCCTCCATTGCCAATCAACAAAACTAGGTCCAGAAGTGGTAACAATACGCTCTAGATTAGAATGAAGAGCTTGATCAAAAGAAATCTAAGCACGCTCAAAGACCCGGGGAGAACAAGTGCGCATAGCAAAATATAATTTGGAAATACCGGCACAAACATGAAGGAGCAACAACTCACATTGAGGATCATTAATCTTAGCAGCAGCATCCATAAGCTAAATGGTTGGATGGGAGTCTGAACACAAGCTGTGCTCCCACCCCTTTCTGAATATAAAAGCTAACTCTATGAAAGATGAAAACACCATTTTCTAAATACCATTATTATTATTATTATTATTATTATTATTATTATTATTATTATTATTATTATTATTATTATTATTATTATTATTAATTATATTATTATATTATTATTATTATTATTATTATTATTATTATTATTATTATTATTATTATTATTATTATTATTATTATTATTATTATTTGTTAGGATTAAAAGTGATGATCATTATTTAGTCAAATAGTTAGTTAAATATATTCATGTAATAGTTAGTAAATGATAGTCTATTAAGGTAATGTAAAAGCCTAAATGGCTTGGCCCAAAAGAAGGACTATGAGAAAGCCCATGGTGGCTAATGTAAAACTATAAATACCCCTCCTAAGCTTGTTAGGAAGGGTGGGAGTTCATGCTAATCAAAGGTTTATTTTCATATAGTGCTCTCCACCTCTCTCTCTACTTTCTCTCTCTAGCTCTTACTTTCTCTCTCTAACATCATATTCTTAAGTGATAAAGCTAGATCTATGGTCCTACATTATTATTATTATTATTATTATTATTATTATTATTATTATTATTATTATTATTATTATTATTATTATTATTATTATAGTAAATTTCACCGATCGTCCCTGAAGTTGACCTGATTCGCCCGTTTGGATTGTGTGGCGAAGGCGGTCCCTGATGTGCGTGTTTGGTCCCTGGCACCCCGATATGGCTAACGGGCGTTATCTTTGCTCGTTAGCTGATGTGGCAAGGCATGGTTTTTTCGTCTGTTCACCCCTTTTCCCTTTGCACGTTTGGTCCGTAGCACCTTTCCATAAGTGCACCTTCGCTTCTCCACTAGTACTGACAATTGATATTTCCCATATTTCCTTTCCACTTTCCTGCCCAATCACATCAACCATCTCATCTCAAAACTCTAGAGCCTTGTCCTAATTTTGCAATCTCAGTAATGCCAAATCTGTGTCAACAATGACATTACCAACATGGAAGATGCGGGAAAAAGGAGCAAGGGTTACAACTGAAAAGTTGGAAATGGAGTGCGAAAAGAAATATGGTAATGACTTGAAATCCTGTTGCTTTGAGATACATTTTGATATGAACTTGTGTTAATATATGTTGATTTACTAAGCACCTGACTTTTTATTGCAGAATATGCACGACATTTATTCATCATACGAATACACCATGGTGGGGCATTCATGTGTTTTCTTGATAGAGAATACGTTGGTGGTGATGAAGACATCTTCGATAGGGTTGATGCTGATGTTTTCTCAGTGTTTGACCTAGACCAGATGGTTACACAACTAGGATACACAGGTAACAATGAGCCTCTGTTTTATCACTATTTAAGTCCAATGAGTACTCTATAGGATGAGTTTTTTCCACTGTCATGTGATGAGGATGTTCGATGTTTGAGTTCCCTACTGGTTAGTTTCAAGTTGATTGAGGTATACATAGAGCATGGTTCTACTAGGGTTAATTGTTACCAATGGTCACTTGGACAAACTAGGGCAAAAATAGAGGAAGTTGTGTCTAGTGAACCTTGTACTAGTACCTCTAAGGGAAAAAAAACCTGGTAAAATGTTGTACTTGCCATGGCATGAGAATACTGATCATAATTGTGCACCTTCAGCTAACTCACCTCAAGGTCTGAGATTTACACAATTGACTGACAATGAATGTGGTGAAAACCAAAACAATGACCTTCCACATATAGATTCACAGTTTGGCAGTTTAAACCTTATTTTCACCCAGTGGAACTAACTGTTAATAATGTGGTAGCTGAAAGAATAGCTGATGTGGTTAGGTTAAAGGAGTTTGAGGAGAATGAATTGGATAGGGGTCCATCGTTTAGTTATTTGGATGATATGAATGTTGACAGTACTACTGGTTTAAGTCATGACGAACATTTTGGGGTTGATGACTTGGACTTAAACATAAGCTTGGATGTTGACCTAAATGTTCCCCAAACTAAATTGCAAGTAGATGGTAGAACTGAGGAACAACATGATGAGCAGGATGACATTGATAGTGTTCATGATAGTTAATATGAAGGAGACTCCAGTGACAATGATGATTCACATACTGAAGAAGAGGCTGTTATGGATGATGAAGGACACCGTGGAGACGAGCCTGAGGTTCAAGTAAATATTTTTCAACTAACTGGGAATAAATCTTTTGATAGCATTGGCAACTACAGTCAATTTGGAGATGTTGTAGAAGGAATAGAAGCCGTAAGAGTAGAAGGTTTTGATAGTGAAACATGTTCTGAGGATGAATCTGGTTTTAGTAGAAGGAAGGAGTTAAAGGAAATAAGAAGAAGGATGGACCAGAATCATGTGTGTGGAGAAGTACTTTTTTTCAGTGGCCAAGAGTTTTCTACTCCAGAAAAGGTGAAGGAAAGAGTACATTTGCATGCCGTTGGGATTAGGAGAATTTGAAGTTGATAAAAAATGATGCTGTTAGGATAAGAGTTATATGCGATAACCAAATACCAACAGGCCTAAATGAAGCAAGAGATGTTGGGCCTAGTAGATCAAGTGGCCTAGTTGGTAGAGGTACTAAAAGGAAGAGGAAGAGTGTAAGAAATTCTTGTGTTGAACTTGAAAGCAATCAATGCCCATGGGTCATGTATGCTAGCAAAGATAAAGTAACAAAAAATTGTACTGTGAAGACACACAGAAGCACATACACTTGCCTTCAATCAAGGGATATGAAACAACGCACTTATAAATTTTTGGCAAGTAAGATCTTTGACCAAGTTAAGGTTAATGTACAAATCTGAGGAAAGGTAGTTCAAGACCAGCTCCAACGTGAATTACAGCTTCAGGTATCTATGAGCAAAGCATTCAGAGCTAAAGCTAAAGCTAAAAGAGAGGTTGGAGGTGATCATACGATGCAATATGTAATGCTTAGAGACTATATTGGTGAATTGTTTTCTACAAACCCTAATACCACTGCGAAGCTTGCAATTGATAGAGATACTGTTGATCCTGAGTTGACTACAAGGGTGTTTAAAAAAGTATATGTTTGTTTGGGAGTAATGAGGCAAAATTTGTTAAGCTTTTAAAGGGTCATTTAAGCCCTAAGTCGTGATAATATGATCAATTATTACCTTAAATCGTTTCTTTTGTCATTTTAGGTACTTTTGAAGAGAATTCTGGAAAAAGGCGTTTTTGGAGCAAAAAGTAAAGAAAACGACAAAGTTAAGAATCCATGCTGGAATTTGCACCTAACAGCGTCATCATGTTCAAAGGGACGACGTCAGCTTATGTGACATGATGTGGATATTAAATTTACACTTGACATGCCAGAAGAGAAATCAAGACTTAACACGTGACGGCGTTACGTTCCACCAAGAGTAGACCGTCACGTATCATGCTAAAGCGTGACGGCCCAGAAGTAATAAAGAGAGACGGCGTCAAGAAGTTAGATTGGGCGACAAGAAACCCTAGCCGCGATGAGATGACGGCGTCAACCATCAAAAGGTGACGCCGTCACTCAAGTAAATCTATATATAGTTTTTGATTTTTCATTCATTAAAAGAGGAACTTTATGGTGGAACACACACACAAACCCTAGTACGAATTTCAAAACTTTTTAAGGGTTTCATACCCTTGTTTCTTCCATGTTCAATTAAAGATAAGTAATCCATCAATCATTCAATATGTCTATGTGTTGTGTGATTATATCTTATGCTTGTCTTTCTTTTAACATGCTAGGCTAGGTTTATTTGTGTTTGCTTAGATATAATGAAACCTAGTTATTGATTATTGATTGATGGTTTGTTATTAGTTGTTGTTGGGTTAATGATAATCGATGTTAGGCTTAAGAAAACTGGCTAATCTCCAATATGGTAACATGCTTGAACGTCTTAAGAAACATGAATCGGATGTGTACTACAATTTTAATGGTTGTATTTAATGCATAAGTGACTATTAAAGAGGCCATGGTTAGGATACTAAATGTGTCACCATAGGAAGAGATAGAAACTTATAGAACTGGGAAAGATCGTACACAGCCCCACAAATGGTATTAAGGAATGCAACCCGTCACCCACGTAATTGTAACAAGCTTATCAATCAATAAAAGATAACTAGGGAGTAATGAAGTCTAAGTAAACATGTTTTCTCCATATATAAGTTTTCTCATTTTATTTTCTTGTCATTTTTATTTTTATTGCATTAGTAATTATTTAGGTTAGTTGACTAGCAACTAATTCCGCCCGCTCTTCTAAAAACCGAGATTCTTACTTGCTTTAATAAAAATATAAAAATACAAAAAGAATCATCCGTCACCTCTAGACCTAGTTAGATTAATTTCAATCCTAGCGAACACTATTACCTGTGGAGAACAATCAATCCCCCGGTACTTGCCACTTCACTATACTACATCGGTCAGCTACACTGCCTGGTGGGGATTGTAAGCTTCTCAAGATACCTTGAGAAGTAAAACTTTTGTGTAGACTACAATCTAGCACATCAATGTTTTTGGCGCCGCTGCCGGGGAATAGTTATTATTTAGGTTGAATTTTATCTTTATTAGGTCTACTCACTAGGCTCCTTTCTAGTGAGATTTTTTATTTTTATTTTTATAGGTTTTCTTTAGTTTATCTTTTTCTTTGTGCCTTTGTTAGTAAGTTAAGTTCATTGACTATTCCGTTTGCCATTATGGAGGACGTGAATCCACCGTACTACCGACCATGAAATTCACCCACTCCAAATGACATCTTGATGTTCAAACAACATCAAGATGAACCTATCTATGATGCATGAACTCGTTTTAAATATTTACTCCAAAAAGTCACTCATCATAGTTTCGATTTATGGTACCAAATTCAAATATTTTACCATCATGTCAACCACTATACCCAACTAGACATTGACCATGCCGCAGATGGGGACCTTTGAGAATTAAGTGCTGAAGAAGCATGGGAAACCATAGAGGATTGTGCCCAACTCGCTAAAAAGTTGGACAACCTAACAAACGTTGTCACAGATCAATTGATAACAAGTTTGAGGGAACAAGCCAGAAGTTTGTTTGGGGATAATAAGATTAGATTTGAGATACCTAGGTGCGTGGCACGGTTTGATGCCACCATAATACAAGAAGAACACATAGTAATCTAGATAAGATGGAGGATAAAGTAGAAAACCCAAGCCCACCGAGTACCCCACAAGTCTACCATCACTTGATGAATACACACCACCCGTGACTTATCCGGAAAAAGTAGAAGAGGCTTTAGGAACCCCAATAGAGGTAGAGCCCTTGGACCAAACACAACTAGATAAAATAGGTTTGAATACTTGTAGTCACAACCTTTCTCTTAGTTCTAAGGAAGTTCCTAGTTTTGATGAACCGGAGCCTCAACCAAATCCGTTACCTAATCTTCAATCATTAGATGAAAATTTAGGAATTGAAATAGGTCCCGATCCACCCATCAAACCATATAGTCCGGGTAGTTTTACGATAAAGTAGACTCTAAGCCTTGTGTAGTGGAAGCTAATATTGGAGAGAACCGTGACCTTACATACTTACATCACCCATTTATGATTGATCACAAGAAATATTATGGGTTTAAACCGGGTTTATTAGGTCAAGATGGATTCCCAACTAGGAGTCTCTTGAAATTGATAGAAGATGATCCATTTTTAGGAGAAAACTTCAACTCACCCATTGACCAATGTGAACTAGGTAAAATTATGATAAAAGGAGCACACCCCTTTGAGCATATAATTCATCCACCACTCCTTCCTCCCGAGGCATACTTCCACCGAGATGGTGTGTATCGCTACTTTCACCCGAACTTAATCCTAAGTGTAGGGAAAACCTCCCTTATTTCCGTTAAATAAGGGTAGAGCCAGGCTCGTGACTCGAATAAAAACTAGCGCTTCTTGGGAGGCAACCTAAGCTTTGTTTGTTTGTTTGTTTGTTTGATTTTATTTTCTTTCGTATATATGTTTTGTTTTTATTGTTTATTGTTCATGTATCAAACATTTTGTGAAAATACTTTATTTTGTTTTTAACTTTTTCTTGATTACATATAAAAGTATTTTGCAAAAGATAAGTGTAAGGGAAATCTAAATTTATTTTTAAGAATGGATTGATCATGAACGATAACAATGAGATATAAATATGCATATTAGTATTTGTTTGAGTCAAATGCTTGTATCGAGTCATAATGATTGCTTTGCAGGATTTCACGAATTAGAACATAGGTTTTTCTAGAAATTTTCCGGAAACAAAATAAAAGAATTCTGTCAGATTAATTATGACGGCGTCAGGCATGACCTGACGACGCCTGACGACGTCAGGTATAATTTTCTGGAAATTTTGCAGTTTTTGTTTTTCTGCGGGAATTGTAAAGTTTCGTAAAATCTGTATTTTATAAACTCCAGGAATCTGCAAACATTCATTCCACAAGCATTATATCTTTACTTGCTTTCTAGGATTTAATTTTATGTAGATTTACCGCCGATTTTACACGAGGTTTTCTTGTTTGTTTTCTCAGCTAATTAACAGGTTATATTGGACAAGAAGATGTACATGGATAATCAAGCTTTTGGCGCTGCTTTAATCTTAGAGTTTTCACATTTTCTTGGAGGAGGATTTAACCATATTACTACATCATCCACACCAAACGAATCAGGGGAGTATTTGTTTCATTCTTTCATTTTCCTAACTTTTACTTTCTTTCAATTGAACATTGGGGACAATGTTCGGCTTAAGTGTAAGGGAGGTAAATGAAGATCCCTTAGAGATTACAATTGCATTTGATTCTTATTTGTTTAATAGCAGATGTGTAATAAAGCCGAGAGAAATATTTGTTAGGGTAATTTTAGCACCAAATTTAAAATTTTTTACGACATGCAGGAGTGAAACTTTAGTCTTAATAAGCGTCTCATGGATAGGAGTTATATGACTAGCACAAAAAAACCGCACCACTAAAAAATTTCCACCCCAAATATGTGAGGTTCGCCCCTAGATTTGTTAGAAAAAGCCTTAATGCTTATGTGTGTACCGGTAGTATTTAGATTCTAGAACTTGCGGTAGTGATTCATTCCGAGACCACATGTGAGACTACATTCGTGTAGTTGGAATTACTACATGATAAGAAGCATAGGATAACCCATGTTTTTAAGCCTGTTTCTTTTTATAATTACATTGACTTCATTGGTCAAGTAATTTTCCCACACCTTTGCGATGTACTTATTTTTAGTACACGATACCCTTCGTACACCCCTCAGAGCCTATCCTTTTTCATTTCTCACTTTAAGCATTTTACTTAAAGGAAGAGTTTGTTTACAATCCACCCCCAAATGTACACCCAAATTTCCTTAGCCTTCCTTGTATGCACTCATCTTTAGTGCATTATTGTTATAGCATTTGTTTTAACCCTTTGTTAATTGTCTAATTGATTACATGGTTGCTAAGTCGTGTCATATCTTGTACATATTGTTTTGGGACGATTGGGACTCATGGGTAAAGTACTATTGTTATGGAGTAATAGGGAAAAACATCATTTATTACCCCTATATGTGCATTAATATTTTAAAGTACCCAAGTATTTTGATTATCCTAATTCGAGTCATTCGATTAGTTATATGTAAAGTATGTAAAAGTTCAAGTGTAAAGGGAGAACCGAGCACCCTTGATGTATTATTTTGGATGGTAGGGCAAGAGTGTATGAAAAAAAATTGAAAAAAAAATCAAGAAAAATGAAAAACAAAGAGAAAAAGAAAAAGAAAAAGAGAAAAACATACGGACTACCATCCCGTTTCCTTTTATATTTTCATTAGTTTGTGATTAGCTTAAGTTGAATCGAGTCTTGGCTTAGCAACGCCGCATTGTACATGTAATTAACTAAGATAACTAACTTGCCACCACTAAAATGAGTATGGATCTAGTGAGAAGAATTAATAAAATGAGAAGAGTGAGAAAAAATTACAGCCACATATTTCAAATAAGGAAAGAGAAATAATAGGAGATGCATCTATTTTTTATGGGTGCATCTAATATTTGTGGTTGTAGTTTCTTCTCATTCTTCTCATCTTAATTATGTTTCTCATTTGATCCTAAGTCCCAGTAAAATATCCCTTTATCCAACAAACCGTGTTTTCCATATCCCTACACTTAACGTTATAATCCCTGAAAAAGACCTCTTTGATAGTTTTCCTAGGTGCTTACGCCAAGTGGTGGAGGTTTTTGATCCTTTCCCAAGCCTATGGTAATTTATTTTGTAACAATTCATATTTTCGGATTACTATTCATATTTACTATTCACTATTACTATTCACTATTCACTCCCAAAATTTTAATTTCATATTCTCGTAAGTTAAACTATTTGAATGATAATCCGAGAGTTTGACACTCGTCGGATCATTTCTGCAAAAATCACGAAACCGTGTCCGAGATTTACTTTTAGGTTTAAACGTCATTCCAGCATCCCGATATGTCCATAAAACACTATAAACAATAGAAATATGATTTTCTCTCATTTTACGACAATTCCAAAAGTTTTGGAATTTTATGTTTTCCAGTTCAGCGTTTTACGCGAATTACGCGTTTTAGACCCGCGTTTCCAGTTTAAGCAACCCGATAGAACTTATCACTCATTAAATATGCTAAGATAGGTTATATTAATCAGTTCTAACATATTTATAAGTTTCATATTTTTAGGATACCCAGTTTTAAGTTTCGTGACTTTACGACTTACAGTTAGCAATTAACGGGACCAAAACTCACTCCGTAAACTAGATAATACCAAGTTTATCCATCTAGTCACCTCCCCCTATACTTGACCAACTCTAAGTGAGTCATTGGTGATAAGAATGAGCTTGGATGATTACAAGTGTTTATACTCTTCATTAAGTTATCACAAAAGATCTACTAGTTAACAAAACCATTTTTGCTTTCTCATTCTCATTCATTTACACTTAGATAAATTTCACCAATTATCTCTTCCTTTCTCTCTCAAAACCCACGACCAAAACAGCCCTTATACACCATTTTGATGATGGTTCTTGCTAGTTTAATCCATCATAAGTTATACTCTTGTATTCCTTGTTGATTACTAGTTCCATTCCATCCATAAAATACTAAAATTCACCACAAAAACTCATCAAATTTCCAAGTGTTCTTAGTGAAGATTTTTACTAAAGATTGTTTTTATGTTAGATTAGTGTTTATCAAGGGATTATAAGATAGGGTTTTTGATATGGAAGCATGGCTATGGTTGGAAAATTTTAGGAAGATTTAGTAGTGATTCTTGGTTTTGATCTTGGTTCTAGTTAGTTTCATCACAAGGATTTTAAGCAAACTCCTATGTTTATCTTTGATTCATGTTAGTATTATTATTTCATATATGTAGGGATGAGCACGGTACCGGTACCGTACCGAATTAGAGGTACCGAATTTTTCCCGAGCATAAATTAGGGTACCGGTACCGTACCGAACGGGATTCGGGAATCGGTACCGGTACCGGTACCGGGAAATCGGGATTTTCCACTTTTTTTTTGGGAATTTCCCGATTTGGTACCGGTACCGTACCGAATTAGTGGTACCGAATTTTTTTCCTCCTTATTTCGTAGTACCGGTACCGTACCGTATTTCGGGATCGGTACCGTTTCGGTACGGTTCCGGTTCGGTTCCGGTATTCGGTACGAAATGCTCATCCCTACATATATGTAATATGTTCTATATGCTTATTATACTTTATTGTGCTTGGATAATTGGGCTAAAAGACTAGAAACCGTCGAAAGGACTTATATTGCAAAACAGAAACTGGATAGGGGCTGTAAATGGAATTACTGGGAAAAATTCATATACTGTGAATCATAGGTGAAAACATAGGATTGTAGAGCTATGTCTTGTAGTCATTTTGCCGCTTGGCTCACCCCGTAACTAATCCGTATGAATAAACTAGAGCCAAAACGGCAAAACGTGTCAAAATCTGAGTAACATATTTCAATCGGGTAAAACTCATAAAACTTGACTAGAACCCCCTGTTCGTCAAAACATAAAAGTTTTAGCTAACATCCTAACTCAAACGTGGGCGAAAACCGGGCACAAAACGGAGACGTATAAACCAACTTATGACCATTTCCGTGAGACAATAAGTTGCTGTAACCAACAACATGTATATACAAGGGTACATTAATAATTTGAGACTAGTTAAATAATTTTTGGGGTAGTGGGACCCACTAATCTATTTAGAACATACAATTACCTTTCCGAGAACGTAAAAACCGAGTCGTGATCATTTACGGTTTAGAAATGACGTATAAATTAAGTCGGAAAACTAAAATAACTAGAAACCCGTAACGTGACGAATATTAATACTTGACCACTTTTACTTACAAACGTTAAACATACAAGCATAATGAATGTAATAAATATATAAGGCATGTTTATATATTCACTTTGTTGTTTTAGAACCTAAGACACGACATCATATTCTAGGTTGCGCGTAGAGACTTCCCAGCTTATCCATCAATTCCGTTATACGTTGTGATATCATTAGTTCAAGGTGAGTCATAGCCCCTACTCTTTTCAATACTTGTTTTAACTCTTTGGGGGAGATACATGCTCAACTACTTGCTTTTACTTGTACAAATACTCAAAACATTTATACTTGATTGTAGACATACATGATTATGATAAACTTATTTGCGTTATTCTTGAATGCATTATACTTAATTGCGTTATTGAATTTAGTTGCTAGCAGTAGTCTTTGGGAAGTGGCTCCCAGTTATCTTTGGGAAGTGGCTCCCAGTAGTCTTTGGGAAGAGGCTCCCAGCATGTGCATTTTAGTGACTAGCAGTAATCTTTAGGAAGTGACTCCCAGTAGTCTTTGGGAAGTGGCTCCCAGTAGGTCTTTGGGAAGAGGCTCCCAGCATGTGCATTTTAGTGACTAGCAGTAATCTTTGGGAAGAGGCTCCCAGTATGTGCATTTTAGTCTAAAAGTCTCCCAACATAAACGGAGCAACACTAAGTGCAATTATGTGAACTATTAAGACTATTTGTGCGTTTGTCTATAATATGTACTATCTTTTAGCAGTGGGTTGTGAACACACAGGTTGCAAATGTTGTAAGGGCGGGATTTGCAACTGAGTGGATTTACAATGCCTTTGCTGTGTGAACATTCTTTAAAGGCTTTTCAACTATTTTAAAGACAAACTCTATGAACTCATCAACCATTGTGTTGACACTTTAACATGTTTATCTCAGGTTAGTAAGGCGATAGCTAGTGCGTGAAACATAGAGTCAAGCTGCATATTCTGAAGACTTACGCTTTTATCATTTATCATTCAAAACATTTTGTATACATTTATGTATCATACTTTGGAATCTCATGTTTGTAACCTTGAATTCATTAATCGAATGGTAACTTTTCAAAACCTCTCATTTAGAGGTCGTTTTCTATAACTTGTACATTGTATTATGAAGTAGCACCCCAAGTGACACAGTCTTCTGCTGCGGTATTTTGGGGGTGTTACAAATTGGTATCAGAGCATTGGTTATAGAGAACTAGGTTGCATTTAGTGCTTAGACTATAACTGCTATATATGTTAAGACGCTCCTATTTATTTGCCTTACACACACTTCATACGCGTATGCTTTTTGTTAGTTGTTGGTTTAGTTCCACGCTGTTAGATGCTAGGACTTTAGTATTATAAGGAACCCTAGAATTTAGTCAAGTTATTAAAAATATGGAGCTCGGTATTAACTAATTGTTTAACTTAATCTTGTGACAGTTCTTGTTTGATGAGACACAAAATTTGGGTTAAATAATATTATTGCTTAGCTTTAGGGATTTGATGACTTGATTATCTTACTATCTGTCTCAGAAAGCGATTTTGTGTCGGAAATTCTTAAGTAGGATGATTTAGAATCTCCTTATTTAAATGGATTGGGACGTCTCTTTATTTAAATAAAGAAATTGTAAATCACCGAACCATAAGTTTATGATCCCTTACTTACATAAATTTGAACACTTCTTTATGTAAGTAATGAGTTATAAATAAGTGGGTTTATTTGTATCCGATACGACTCTTTAACCACAACCTTAGACGAATCAGAGTAAACACCACTATTTTAGAGATCCTGAAATCCTGAATTCTCTTATACACACCATAAGTAGTTAACATCAATAGAACTTAGAGACGAAGTTCCCTTAAGGGGTAGAGACTGTAACAATTCATATTTTCAGATTACTATTCATTTTACTATTCACTATTACTATTCACTTTTACTATTCACTCCCTAAATTTTTATTTCATATTCTCGTAAGTTAAACTATTTGAATGATAATCCGAGAGTTTGACACTCGTCGGATCATTTCTGCAAAAATCACGAAACCGTGTCCGAGATTTACTTTTAGGTTTAAACGTCATTCTAGCATCCCGATATGTCCATAAAACACTATAAACAATAGAAATATGATTTTCTCTCATTTTACGACAATTCCAAAAGTTTTGGAATTTTATGTTTTCCAGTTCAGCGTTTTACGCGAATTACGCGTTTTAGACCCGCGTTTCCAGTTTAAGCAACCCGATAGAACTTATCACTCATTAAATATGCTAAGATAGGTTATATTAATCAGTTCTAACATATTTATAAGTTTCATATTTTTAGGATACCCAGTTTTAAGTTTCGTGACTTTACGACTTACAGTTAGCAATTAACGAGACCAAAACTCACTCCGTAAACTAGATAATACCAAGTTTATCCATCTAGTCACCTCCCCCTATACTTGACCGACTCTAAGTGAGTCATTGGTGATAAGAATGAGCTTGGATGATTACAAGTGTTTATACTCTTCATTAAGTTATCACAAAAGATCTACTAGTTAACAAAACCATTTTTGCTTTCTCATTCTCATTCATTTACACTTAGATAAATTTCACCAATTATCTCTTCCTTTCTCTCTCAAAACCCACGACCAAAATAGCCCTTATACACCATTTTGATGATGGTTCTTGCTAGTTTAATCCATCATAAGTTATACTCTTGTATTCCTTGTTGATTACTAGTTCCATTCCATCCATAAAACACTAAAATTCACCACAAAAACTCATCAAATTTCCATGTGTTCTTAGTGAAGATTTTTACTAAAGGTTGTTTTTATGTTAGATTAGTGTTTATCAAGGGATTATAATATAGGGTTTTTGATATGGAAGCATGGCTATGGTTGGAAAATTTTAGGAAAATTTAGTAGTGATTCTTGGTTTTGATCTTGGTTCTAGTTAGTTTCATCACAAGGATTGTAAGCAAACTCCTGTGTTTACCTTTGATTCATGTTAGTATTATCACTTCATATATTTAATATGTTCTATATGCTTATTATACTTTATTGTGCTTGGATAATTGGGCTAAAACACTAGAAACCGTCGAAAGGACTTATATTGCAAAACAGAAACTGGATAGGGGCTGTAAATGGAATAACTGGGAAAAATTCGTGTACTTTGAATCATAGGTGAAAACATAGGATTGTAGAGCTATGTCTTGTAGTCATTTTGCCGCTTGGCTCACCCCGTAACTAATCCGTATGAATAAACTAGAGCCAAAACGGCAAAACGTGTCAAAATCTGAGTAACAGATTTCAATCGGGTAAAACTCATAAAACTTGACTAGAACCCCTTGTTAGTCAAAACATAAAAGTTTTAGCTAACATCCTAACTCAAACGTGGGTGAAAACCGGGCATAAAACGGAGACGTATAAACCAACTTATGACCATTTCTGTGAGACAGTAAGTTGCTGTAACCAACAGCATGTATATACAAGGGTACATTAATAATTTGAGACTAGTTAAATAATTTCTGGGGTAGTGGGACCCACTAATCTGTTTAGAACATTCAATTACCTTTCCGAGAACATAAAAACCGAGTCGTGATCATTTACGGTTTAGAAATGACGTATAAATTAAGTCGGAAAACTAAAATAACTAGAAACCCGTAACGTGACGAATATTAATACTTGACCACTTTTACCTACAAATGTTAAACATCAAAGCATAATGAATGTAATATATATATAAGGCATGTTTATATATTCACTTTGTTGTTTTAGAACCTAAGACACGACATCATATTCTAGGTTGCGCGTAGAGACTTCCCAGCTTATCCATCAATTCCGTTATATGTTGTGATATCATTAGTTCAAGGTGAGTCATAGCCCCTACTCTTTTCAATACTTGTTTTAACTCCTTGGGGGAGATACATGCTCAACTACTTGTTTTTACTTGTACAAATACTCAAAACATTTATACTTGATTGTAGACATACATGATTATGATAAACTTATTTGAGTTATTCTTAAATGCATTATACTTAATTGCGTTATTTAATTTAGTGGCTAGCAGTAGTCTTTGGGAAGTGGCTCCCAGTTATCTTTGGGAAGTGGCTCCCAGTAGTCTTTGGGAAGTGGCTCCCAGTAGGTCTTTGGGAAGAGGCTCCCAGCATGTGCATTTTAGTGATTAGCAGTAATCTTTAGGAAGTGGCTCCCAGTAGTCTTTGGGAAGTGGCTCCCAGTAGGTCTTTGGGAAGAGGCTCCCAGCATGTGCATTTTAGTGACTAGCAGTAATCTTTGGGAAGAGGCTCCCAGTATGTGCATTTTAGTCTAAAAGTCTCCCAACATAAACGGAGCAACACTAAGTGCAATTATGTGAACTATTAAGACTATTTGTGCGTTTGACTATAATCTGTACTATCTTTTAGCAGTGGGTTGTGAACATACAGGTTGCAAATGTTGTATGGGCGGGATTTGCAACAGAGTTGATTTACAATGCCTTTGCTGTGTGAACATTCTTTAAAGGTTTTTCAACTGTTTTAAAGACAAACTCTCTGAACTCACCAACCATTGTGTTGACACTTTAGCATGTTTATCTCAGGTTAGTAAGGCGATAGCTAGTGCGTGGAACATAGAGTTAAGCTGCATATTCTGAAGACTTACGCTTTTATCATTTACCATTCAAAACATTTTGTATACATTTATGTATCATACTTTGGAATCTCATATTTGTAACTTTGAATTCATTAATCGAATGATAACATTTCAAAACGTCTCATTTAGAGGTCGTTTTCTATAACTTGTACTTTGTATTATGAAGTAGCACCCCAAGTGACACAGTCTGCCACTGCGGTATTTTGGGGGTGTTACATATTTGCTATGACAGGTAGTGAGTGATATTTTTCCATTTTCATTAGTTATATTTAGGTTTATAATACCCGAGAGATGAGAGTATCCAAACACTATTTGTGAGGTGCTAGTGTATAATCTCCGTGCTTGTTTTGATTAAGGTGGAATGATCATGTGTTGTAATTACTTTTATATTAATGTTAAATGACCCTAGCTTGTATTTTGATTAGAATAAAAGCTCATTTGCTTGAGGACAAGCAAATCTCAAGTTTAAGGGCATTTGATGAGGCGAAATTTGTTACGCTTTTAAGGGGTCATTTAAGCCCTAAGTCGTGATAATATGATCAACTATTACCTTAAATCGTTTATTTTGTCATTTTAGGTACTTTTGAAGAGAATTCTAGGAAAGGAAGCATTTTAGACGTTTTTGGGGCAAAAAGTGAAGAAAACGACAAAGTTAAGAATCCATGCTGGAATTTACACCTGACGCATCATCATGATCAAGGGGACGACGTCAGCTTATGTGACAAGAGGTGGATATTACATTTACACTTGACGCGCTAGATGAGAAATCAAGACTTAACACGTGACGGTGTCACGCTCTACCAAGAGTAGGCCGTCACGTATCACGCTAAAGCGTGACTGCCCATAAGTAATAAACAGAGACGGCGTCAAGAAGTTGGATTGGGCTACAAGAAACCCTAGCCGCGGCGAGATAACAACGTCAACCATCAAAAGGTGACGCCGTCACCCATGTAAATCTATATATAGTTTTTGATTTTTCATTCATTAAAAGAGGAACTTTTTGGTGGAACTCACACACAAACCCTAGTACGAATTTCAGAACTTTTTAAGGGTTTCATAACCTTGTTTCTTCCATGTTCAATTAAAGATAAGTAATCCATCAATCATTCAATATGTCTATGTGTTGTTTGATTATATCTTATACTTGTCTTTCTTTTAACATGCTAGGCTAGGTTTATTTGTGTTTGCTTAGATATAATGAAACCTAGTTATTGATTATTGATTGATGGTTTGTTATTAGTTGTTGTTGGATGAATGATAATCGATGTTAGGCTTATGAAAACTGGCTAATCTCCTATATGGTAACATGCTTGAACGTCTTAATAAACATGAATCGGACGTGTACTACGATTTTAATGGTTGTATTTAATGCATAAGTGACTATTAAGGAGGCCATGGTTAGGATACTAAACGTGTCGCCATAGGAAGAGATAGAAGCTTATAGAGTTGGGGAAGATCGTACACAGCCCCACGAATGGTATTAAGGAATGCAACCCGTCACCCACGCAATTGTAACAAGCTTATCAATCAATAAAAGATAACTAGGGAGTAATGAAGTCTAAGTAAACACGTTTTCTCCATATATAAGTTTTCTCACTTTATTTTCTTGTCATTTTTATTTTTATTGCATTAGTAGTTATTTGGGTTAGTTGACTAGCAACTAATTCTGCCCACTCTTCCAAAAACCGAGATTTTTACTTGCTTTCATAAAAATATAAAAATACAAAAAGAATCATCCATCACCTCTAGAGCTAGTTAGATTAATTTCAATCCTAGCGAACACTATTCCCTGCGGAGAACGATCAATCCCCCAGTACTTGCCACTTCACTATACTACATCGGTCAGGTACACTGCATGGTGGGGATTGTAAGCTTCTCAAGATCCCTTGAGAAGTAAAACTTTTGTGTAGACTACAATCCAACACATCAGGGAGCATTGAAGAAAGGGTACAAGGCTTACAAAAGAGAATTGTTAGGGCTAGATGGTGCTTTCATGAAAGGTCCATTTCCAGGCCAAGTGTTGGTGGCTGTTGGACTTGATCCAAACAATGGAATTTACCCATTGGCCTATGCTTTGGTAGGAGCTGAAAGTAAGAGTTCATGATCTTGGTTCTTAATGTGCTTGGGTGATGACATAGATCTAAACCCTAGTTTAAATTTCACATTCATTAGTGATAGACAAAAGGTTAGTAACATGCTTCTTTAGTTGAATTCTTGAAATGCTTAAGAAATTTGAGATAGAAGCGTCTAAAACAATTAAAATGCACATGTCCTCGAAAACGAAACTCACAAAATATGAAAAAGGTGAGTCCGTGGATAATACTCTTAGATGTACATTTGGTGTCATAGCAAGGAGATAAGGTTGATTAGTTGTATAGTAGTTGGACATTAAAGTTGATTAGTATGTAATTAAGGGGTGATTGCCTATAGTCCTAAAATAGAGCATAGCTAGACTCTATATATCTTACATGGTATCAGGCCATTAAGATCCACAAAACATAAACTCTTCCGCCGCCGCCTCCGGCTACATGCTAGAGGTTTGGAGGGCTCCCTTTAATCCGTAACCAAAATAAACCATAACTTCTTCTAAATATGTGATCTTTATGTTTTTCTAGGGAAAAACACGCCTCGTTTGTTTGGAAGGTTCTTTGGGGGTTGAAGTTTTAGAACCAACTTTCGTTTTCTCATCTTTTTGTTGTGTTGGTGATTTGTGCTAAGGTCACAAATCCACACATTATTATTATGTTGTTTGTGCTTTAGGTCACGAGCCTGTGTGTTGGTGATTTGTGCTAAGGTCACAAATCCGCACATTGTTATTGTGTTGTTCGTGCTTTATGTCACGAGCCTGTTATTTGTCTTCTCCAATTGTGCTGCTGATGTTTGAAGAGTTTCGCTCAAGTTATGTTTTTATTTAATGCCTTTTTTTTTCTAGTTTACTACTCCAATTTGAGCTTTCGCCGCTCGGACTGCGAGGGAGTGTTAGCTTTACATTTGGTGTCATAGCAAGGAGATAAGGTTGATTAGTTGTATAGTAGTTGGACATTAAAGTTGATTAGTATGTAATTAAGGGGTGATTGCCTATAGTTCTAAAATAGAGCATAGCTAGACTCTATATATGTATTTCGTATGTAATTCAGTGAATGATCAAAAACATCAAACAATATCAATACATTATATTCTTACAAATACTAAATATAGAGGCATGATATGTAGTTTATTATTCCTAACAGCAAGTAAACCCGATATCATATTTAGCGTCCACCAGTCAAACGTATTTAACCAATCATTTTAGGGTAGTAGCAGTTATGATCCCATACCTCAACCATACCTCACCACCCACCAATAATATTATTCCACCTCATCCCATACCTCAACCATAACTCACCATACTTTTTTAGTGGCAATCATGATCCCATACCTCGCCTAATTTTATTTTTTATATTAATAAATTATGTTAAACAATTTAATAAAAACATGATATTTCATTAATAATTAAAAGAAAAATTACATAATACTTAAAAAAAAAAAAAAAAAAAAAAAAAAAAAAAAAAACTAGTAATCGAGGTATG
The DNA here is from genome assembly GCA_030686995.1 of Artemisia argyi. Classification (NCBI taxonomy): domain Eukaryota; kingdom Viridiplantae; phylum Streptophyta; class Magnoliopsida; order Asterales; family Asteraceae; genus Artemisia; species Artemisia argyi. The sequence goes on along the minus strand of CM060689.1, from coordinate 36,716,599 downwards.
GTAAGTCTTGAGCCTCTATGTGCTCCGTTAGATCATATCGGAGACGGTAATGGATATCTTCGTCGAGTAACTCCTGTAGTACACTGTCGTCATAAACTGGCACGACCGGCTGATCCATTATATGAACTGGTGATATTGCCACCTGGTCCTTTTGCAAAATCATATTGTGAAATATGATACACGTATAAACGAGTTATCGAATCTTTTCGACCGTTATAGTCCGGAGAGGACGATTGAGAATCATCCATTTTGCCTTAAGACGACCAAAAGCTCGCTCGACATCTTTTCTTGCAGACTCTTGTAGCTTCTTGAATCTCTTTTCCTTCGGGTCAGTGGGATACTTATATGCTTTAACAAGCGTTGAATACGTAGGATAGATTCCATCAGTAAGATAATATCCACGTTTGTAAAGCCGTCCATTTACATGAAATGAACTGTTTGGCTCCGTAAGATACAATGGAGACTGATTCAAAACATTGATATCATTGTTTGCACCGGGAGGACCAAAAAACGAATGCCAAATCTACAAATCGTTTGAAGCGACGACTTCAAGCATAACAGTAAGGTATTGGTGATCACCTCGCTTATATTGGCCTTTCAAATGTCTAGGACAATTACGCCAAACGAAATGTGTACAATCAATGCTACCAAGCATTCGAGGAATGTGATGTTTTTCTTCATGTGCCTCGAATAAGAGTGCAACGCCATGGGATGTTGGCCTACGTAAGAACTCTCAACCATATAATTCAATAACCGCATAGCAAAAATGATCAAGGCATTCTCCTATAAAAAATATATAACGAAAACTTAAAAAAAATTAATAACGATAACGTTTAAAAAAAAATAACGACAAGTTTTTTGAAAAAAAATAAATAACAAAAACTTAAAAAAAAATAATAACGAGAACTTTAAAAAAAATTATAACCTGACGTTCTTCATGCCATGTTTAAATAGTCATCAAATCTATCCGGATGTTCACCCGTTGCGAGTTGCCGAATGGCCGATGTGCATTTTTGTAACGCAGTGAAACTTTTTTTCCCCTCGCGTCTTGGCCCTCTTGAAACCATTCGAATATCGCTTCAACATCACCAACAATTCTTAAAAACAAGCTTTTATTCATACAAAACCTATCACGAAAAACATGGTCGGGAAACTTTGGTCGTTCGACGAAATAGTCATTTCTTAGAGTTTGTAAAGCTTTTTCACGAAAACGAGTGACAGACTCCCGAGTTTTGGTAGAGCTTGCCGTGTCTTCAATGGAATCGTACACGGCTAAAAAGGTTGATAGGGTACTACCGGATACCTATAGTTCGGAAGAATCGTCGGGAATAAATAACTCGCCGGATGAAAAAGAGGACGAAAACATTGTTTGTGTATATTGATTGAAAGTGATTTTTTACGATGTTTTCGTCTAGTTTATATAGAAGGAATTTTTTATTTTTGTTTTATTTTTTTAACCCACTCCCAACGGCTAGTTCCTATCTCAACGTCTCAAATATTAAATGCCCAACGTCTGGTTCCTCTTCATGCCGTTGCGGTAGTTTTTGCCGATTTCCCCATACCGCTCCCAAACCGCGTGTGTAACGGCGGTGTTGCCGTGCGGTTTGGGTTGATACCGACTCTATACCAACATTACTGCCAGTACCCTTACCTTATTATATATCCTACTTCATGTTATTAAGCAAAGTAACAAATATTATGTTAAAAAAAAAAAAGTAATAAAGATTAAAAAAAATTTATGTTTACAAAAAGCAAAATCAGACGGTGGAAAAAAAAAAAAAAAAAAAGTGGTGTTGGTTAGTTAATAGTTGCTGCCGGCAGCAACACGAATAAATAAATGAGAAAGATTTAAAAAGAAAACGTAATACACGTTGGAGACGTGTGTTTCTCATTTGACTTCTTTTTAATTCATCGTCACATTAAATTTATTTTACATAATACTATTTCTGTATTTCATTTAAATTTAACAAAAAAAAATATTAAATAAAGAAAGAAGGTGTGTTAAGTTTAGGTCCACCAACTGGTTGTTGCTACAATCCCATTTTTTCAAGCAATCTTTTTTATCTCTTCTTCTTCCATTATTCTTCCTTTAAACAGTAGTTTCTAATAATATCATCTTTTGAAAATCTCGTCTTTTGTCCGCACGTGACACCATTTAACTTGGTTTTCCATTTTATAATTATTTGCACCTTTTATTAAATATTGTTTTTGTTTGCTTGTTATCCAATTATTGCATTTTATATTTTTGTAAGGTGGTCATTGTTCAATGATAACAAGGGTTAGTTGTGTTTATTTTTATTAAAATATTAATTTTTATATTTTAATATTGCTAATTGTGTGGAATCATTTTATTTTCTTGTTGTTCATATCCAAACTTTGTCTCCATTTTAGCAAGATTTTGTTTCATCTTTTTATCTTTTGATCATATATTCATATACCCTTTATCTCTCACACAAAAACCCTTAAACACATAGTGATATTAGCCTTTGTGGGTCAACTTTTCTTCTATGTACTGTAAGTGTTTGATTTTATGTCTGTTAAGTAATTTTGTTTGAATTTTTTGAAAATTTATATGTTTTTAGTATTGGAATTTGTTAATGAATCATGGGTATGTTTTGTTTTTAGTTTTTATGCTGTTTATAGTTGGGTAGGATTGATAAAGTGAACTGAAAAACATGTTTTTTTTGTGTGTTTTTGTTGTTGTGTTAGGTTTTGTATGAGGGTGTAAAGTTTATAGGAATTTAGATGGCTACTTATTATCCTAGTTCAAGTAATCATCAAAGAGATGTGTTTACGAATTCATATGTATCGAGTCAACTAGAGGTTGAATCGTATCAAGGATCGCCTTGTCCTCCTGTTGATATGATGTATCAAAACCAAACGTCCACGGATACGTCTTTTTTAGAGCTTTTGTCTGGTAATATGCAACCAAATTCGCAAATGATTTCTCGGGTTGAGGATCGTAATGGTTTGGATGAAGAACGTAATTTGCAGTATCAGGAATTGTCGCTTAGTTTAGGAATGCAAATACCTTCGTCTTCGATGGCTTTTCAGTATAATTACTTGAATTCCCATATTCCGAATTCGAGTGATCATGGGTCTCAGAAAGTGGAAAACACTGAGTATCTGTCGTTTAATGTGGTTGGTACTCCTAAGAATGGTCAATGCTCGATATCTGATACATATGATGGTTCATATGGGGTTGTGGGTAGAATCATGGACTCAAAATATCTAAAACCTTCACAGGAATTGCTTCAGGAAGTAGCTAATCTTGGCGATGCGTTAAGGCAGCTGAAGATGAATCGCCAACATAAGGTTCAGGTTGATGAAAAAGATTCCAAATCGACCCCTCTCGAGTCTACTACTAGTTCATCTGGTGAACTTACGGCTTCTGAGAAACAGGAATTGCAGAACAAGGTCACGAAATTGTTTTCGTTGTTAGATGAGGTAATAATATTACAAGTTTTACCCTTTAATGTATTTCTTGAATATTGCGCAGTGTGAGCGACTAAGTACTAATACGAATATATGAAATATAGGTTGATCGAAAATACAGAGAATATTGCCAGCAATTGCAAATTGTTGAAGCAACGTTAGATGTAGTGTCGGGATGTGGTGCTGCAAGGCCATACACAGCACTTGCACATCTAACAATATCTCGTCACTTTCGATGCTTAAGGGATGCAATTAATGGTCAAATTCAAGTGACCCGTCAAAGCTTAGGAGAACAAGATGATTCATCAGACCGAGTGTTACCACGTCTAAGGAACATGGAAAAGCAGCTCAGGCAACAAAGAAGTCTTCAGCATCTTGGTGTGAATCGACATTCGTGGAGGCCACAAAGAGGTTTGCCAGAAGCCTCGGTCTCTATTCTTCGTGCTTGGCTGTTTGAGCATTTTCTTAACCCGTATGTTGTTTTATATTTCACTTTTTATTAAGCTTCTATATGTTTGCTGGTTTTGTTCCAATGTTTCTAATGTTAACATTCTTCAGTTACCCGAAGGATTCAGAGAAAATCATGCTAGCCAAGCAAACTGGACTCACCCGAGGCCAGGTAAATACAGTTTCTACATATGAACCTTTATTATTTCGCACAAACTTCATAAAATAGCAACATACTTTTCAAATGGTATAATTTGGTAAGTATAGAGTTTTTTACGGGTTAGTTTGGTAATTATATTGCAAAAAGGTGTAGTTACAATGGAGTATCATTCAAACTAAGCTTGGAGTTAAAAAAAAGTTTTAATTATCAATGGACTATTTTTCAACCTATGTTGCTACTTTTTGGAATGTTTCCTTATTATTTGTGATGATCTTGGTATGCATTTCATGAATTGATTTATAAATGTTTTGTAATTAGATTGCGAATTGGTTCATCAATGCACGGGTGCGCTTATGGAAACCGATGATTGAAGACATGTACAAAGAAGAATTCAATGATCAAGAAGGCAAATCAGCGAACAATAACTCATCATCTTCAGAAGATAAAGAGAAAGAATTGGCTCCAATGGCTAGCGACTCAAATCCTGACTTTTACAACGAGATAGATGCCAGCAGGTCTCCGACACAAAGGCACACTGACTTGGCTGATCAATACAGGTTATTATCTGATTTTGTGGTATAATAAAAAAACCAACGAAGTGTACACGACACACGCATGCTGATCTTGATTTGAGTATGTGAAGTAGTAGTGTAAATAAGGATGTGAATATAGTTGGTGTTTTGTTTAGACGTATAGCGAAGAATTTTCCATCAAGGATCAGCCTTTAAGTAAAACTCATATTGGATAAACAAACTTATTATTTGGTGAGTATAGATGTTACCATTTCTTATGTAATAAAAACACAAGTTGTTAGCTTCTTTCTTATGCAGAACACACCTCAATCTAGTGTCCAATGATCTTTGTAGTAACCTAGCAGCCTACTATTAGAAAAAGGGTTGGGTGGTGGTTTGAGTTAGGGTTGGGACCAGTTCATCTTTAGGACCTGTTGCATAGCTGAGTCATATAGGTTTTGCTGCATTGTAGCTGCATGTGAGATTACTAGTTTTAGCTGTTTTTTAGCATGATTAGTTAAACATATGTATCCTTTATACATATCTTCAATTTGGAAGCTTCTGTAAATGTGTGTGAGGGGCCTGAATTGTGAAAATAATTGACATTTATGACCTCCACTAGTTTTTGTGCACCTACTCTCCTTCATTCAACACACACTGGTTTTTCACCATCTTGGAAAGATAGGTCCTTTATTTTCCCTAATTTATTTGTGATAGGACCATATCACTTTTCTTGAAATTGGAACTCTTTAAGAATTCATTAGACCAATCTTGTTTGACCTCATACTATGCTGTTAAACATTGTTTGACCAACTTATGGTTTAAACCAATGTATAATTCATTAGATTCTTCAGTTTTGATCCTAGACCAAGTCAAACTCTGTATATATGTAACCGGTTATGTTTATGCGTTTCAATATGAGATTTGAAATATTATGTAGATGAAACTGGGATTCTTACAAGGATTATTCATGTTTCGTTTAGTCACGTCGTATAGTGTGGGGCATACAATATTGCGGGTTTCATTCACTTTGCTTCACATGATTTTAATGGATTGAACATACTAATATATGAATATCTAAACATTTCATGTATTGTATCAAAGCACAAAGCAACTTGAACGATAAACATAAATAGAGTTGTTTGGACAAGTATCCGTAGAATTCCACATGTATCTCAATTTACACAACGAATCTCGCACAAGGTTTCTCGTTCTCATTGAATCATGTGATAGTTCAGAATTGTCCTCGATAATTAATACATAAGGATTCTCTAAAAGGACATATAGTGCTTCAATATTGGTTGTTTTTATGATGTCATCGTTTATAATCATCCTGTACAAAATCTTATGAAAATAGAAGTAGAAATGCAAGCAAAATCACATCTGTGCGTTTGCTGCATCTGTTGGCATATCGCTTGTTTTTTCAATCAGTTAAAAGTTGTAACCTTTTCGTGACCACTTATTATAGCATAGTCATTGTAGATTACGCAATTTGTTGCCCCAAAAGTTATTAGAGTCTTGATATTACCATGAAATAATTGTTGAATCGTGAAAAATAAAATTTTGAGGATCGAAACATTACTCTAAAAACTCAACACATTATTGCTAGTAAAATAAAGATCAAGTAGAAACGAAAACAAACATAATAAGTCTTAAACTATAAATCGATCTCTAATAAATCCTATGAAAAAAAAAAAAAAAACTTTATTAGGCTAAAATAGTGTAACACTGGAATTTATAAAATTGCAAGGGCTGAAACGAAACTGTTAACGGGTCCTGCATTACTGAATAAGTGAAATGGAGTAGTGAATATCACGCATGCGTTCCTTAGGCCTAATATCCAATTACTACAAAATGGTTGTTCCGGTTATATGATCGAATCCACTCAAGTTCACCCAAACATTTCTTTGACCCAAGTCGAACTTGGTACCTTTTTTTAAAGGGGCTGTTAGAATGCTTCAACTCTATTTGGAGACTAACAGGGTTACACGCTTGTATAATTACTTGATAGTTGATAGTCTCCATTAGGCCTGAGGGTGTGCATGCGGAAACATGCAGCATATTGGACTTGTTAGTGGCAATGTACCTAAACGCCGACCCCCATCTCACTTTGCCGCAAAACTGGAAGTTTTTTGGGCACAAAATTTCAGAGAGGGAAAAAAAAGGGGTGCATGTATTTGTGTGTGTATTTTCTGCGAATAGAAAATGGGAAAATTATGTGGCGCAGAGCGAAGGCTGTAAAATTTTTAGAGAATGGAAACATAATGGCATAATGCTAATGTGGAGCTGATCTGCTGATGAGACATCCATAAAACGAGTGTTTAACCTGGAAGACACCCTCCAATCTTAAAATGAGTACCTTATGTTGGTAGTCTTTCAATATGCGTTATAAATATTTCTTGAACATTTTGTTCGAATTTCAAGTCGAGTTATTATGCAACAAGCTTTTTCTCAAACTTTCTAATTTTGCAGTACTTTATCTTAGCCCTTAGATTGCAACATTAAAACTAATTCTCAGGTAACTTAGTTGATTTTGAAAGAGAATACTTGGCGAGTAAATAATCACGCTATCTATAAAACCGATCATTTGAAGGAACCAAAACTCAGATTCATTTAAAACCAAATTTTAGACCCGTACAGAATCTTACCTACTTTTATATCACTCCATATCTTATTGTTACATGATGGAGTATAAGTTTTTCGGTTTTGCTACCAAGTGCCCACTGGGCACAAGTTAGCGTGTAATTTTTACTTAAATGAACCAAAATATTCTTTTTATTAACACGTTAATATGTGCCCTGTGGGTACTGTTAGCAAAACCCTAAGTTTTTACCTCTCCCCACTCTTCACCCTTCTTCATGTTACTATAATAGTATGCACTATTTAATGTGCATTTTCTTGGAAACATTTCAAGTTTTCCCTGGTGTTTTTTAAGTTACTTTTTATAAAATTTATATTAATGGTTTGGTGTTTTTGCGATTTTCTTGTAAAGTTATTGCACTAAAACTAAATAACATGGAAAGCCAATTGTTAGGGATGATTATAAAGTTACATATTTAGGACATATTTATGATGGTATAAAGTTACATTTGCTACTTACTAAAATCTATGCAATAATTTGATTTGGTGTGTGCTAGTTAAATACTGTTTGGATTTGGTTTTAGTATTCAGTATGTTTATAATGGAACCATGGGATGTACAGACTAACATTACTCGAGCGTCAGGATAGGCGAGGAATAACTCTTGATCTTTAACACATGATTTCACAAGCAAAAATGTGTGAATTTATTCTAAATCTTTAACTACATCTTTAAATTATAAAAATTTGAGCAAATGACAACATCAACTAGCCTTTTCGTTTCTTCGCCATATTTTAGTACTCTAATGGATCAATCTAATCGATATTAACCCGTTTGACCCGTGAGTCAGTGCCCATATTAACAAATACCAGAAAAAAAAAATGTCCATTTTACTCGTGTATATCATGCAGTATAATTTTCACCTGTGATCCAACGCGGACAGGTCCATCTTACCGGTATTGCTTCTTTCATACATATAGCTCAGGTATACGAGTTTCAAATTTTGAATAGTTCAAACGCATGATATCCAATCTAAGGCTAAAAGTTTGAAGTGTTGGATAAAGCAAAAGTGTTTACACTTAACTCCAACAAGTTATGCCAAATTTGATCAATTCTAAAGCAGAAATATGACATGTCATGATCCAAATTTGATTTTGGAGCAGGTAAAACTGCAATCACAACCACTCTAGCAAAAGTGTAACAAATATTTTGTTTTCGGATATTCAGTAAAAACCATAACATTTTCCCTTCGTCCTACGTGAATATTGACAAACCTCTAGCTATACCAATTCTTCTCTTAGTATAACTGTATAAGTACCATATTCCAACCGGCTTCGTTCAACCATTTCCTTCTGGATCCATGTTATCAAACCTAACCCATTGTACAGAACTTACCTTTAATCTTCGGTAAGATCTTGTATCATGTATGTCCCCATAAACTTCTCACTATTTCACCAAAAACACGCACTCATTGGACGTATCTAAAAGGGTACCATGTAACATGCATCTTGAAATGGTCTTGATCACCTACTAGTGTCAATAAGGTATGGTAAGAGAGGTGGTACATTCACTCTATTTATACATTAGTAATTTGCACCCTATTATGCAATCTTTATATACATTAGTAATTCACTCTTTATATACATTAGTAATGGCTTTTCTTATCTACAATACTTGTATGCTAATGGTTTTGCTCTCGTCCTCGGTGACAAGCTTTGCTTTTCCGGGGTTTAACTTTGGATGGGGTGGTGGTGGAGGTGGCGGAGATGGGTCTTTCGGCGGGGGAGATGGGTCTTTTGGCGGTGGCCAAGGGTATGCTGGTCTTTTTCCAGAATTCTATAGTTTCTCGTGTCCTCAAGCTAATGACATTGTCATGTCTGTCCTTGAGGATGTCATTGCTAAAGATCCAAGAATGGCTGCTTCTTTACTAAGGCTTCATTTTCATGATTGCTTTGTTCAAGTAATTAGTATATTACATTTTGCTTAATATATTATTGTTACATTAATGTAAATGATAATTTGAACTCAAAATTTGGCCGGTAATTGATTCTTACCTTAATGTGTACCAGGGATGTGATGCGTCTGTCTTGTTGGATGATAGTGCAATGTTTACAAGTGAAAAGAATGCAGTGCCTAATGCTAATTCAATTAGGGGATTCGAAGTGATTGATGAGATTAAATCTAAATTTGAAGAGGCATGTCCAGAGACGGTTTCTTGTGCAGACATTCTCGCCCTTGCTGCTCGAGGTTCTACTGTTCTAGTAAGCATTCGAACTTTGGGGCAGTTTAGGCAGTTTTAATAACCATTCCCAAACACATATATCTATTTGGACTTCAAAAAAAAAAAAAAAAAAAAAAAAAAAACCCAAATTGATGATATGCTCACGTGATGAAAAAGATTTCATTATTAACTAACTAGCTAACGAATTGCTTGCAAAACCATCACAGAGTGGTGGACCGAATTGGGAATTACCGTTAGGAAGGAGGGATGCAACACAAGCAAATTTCAAGGAATCAAACAACAACCTTCCTCCACCGAACTCCACCATTCAAAACCTTATCACACTGTTTCGTCGCCAAGGTCTTGATGAAGTTGACCTCGTCTCTCTTTCTGGTTAGTAAAAAGGCTGAATTTCCAAAACCATCTTATTTTGTTTTTGTCATTCAACATTTAAGATTTCTGATTAATTTCTATCTCTTAAAGGAGCACATACAATAGGAATGGCTAGATGCACTTCATTTAAGCAAAGACTATACAATCAAGACGGAAATAATCAGCCAGATTCAACTTTAGAGAGGACATACTCCAATGGCTTAAAAGAAATTTGCCCAAAAACAGGCGGCGATAGCAACATTTCTCCTCTAGATTTTTCATCTCCTGCAAGATTTGATAACACTTATTTCAAGCTCATTATGTGGGGGAAAGGTCTTTTAACTTCTGATCAAGTGCTTCTAAATGGAAACGTCGAAGAAACTATGTTTTTAGTCAAGGCATTCGCCGAGGATGATTCTCTCTTCTATGACCAATTTGCTAGATCCATGGTTAAAATGGGAAACATCAATCCCCTCACTGGTTTTAATGGCGAAATTAGGAAGAACTGTCGAATGGTTAACCAACTATAACCATATAATGGTGCCTATTATAATTCCACTAGATGTAAGCTATCTAAATTATTGTAATGCTGGAAAAATTGGTTTCTAATGAATTAATGGCTTTCTAAGTTGCTACAGACCTACAATCATATATTGTCTGCTCAAAGCGGATACAAAAACTTTCAATAGGCATTCAAGTGATACACACAATATCGCAATTCTTTGATGAATAATTAGCATACATTAATGGGCCAGAGCTAGCTGGCTGAATGCGGATCTTTTAATTTGTCCAATTTGTATTTCATCATTCTTACAATATTGCAGAACCAGTAAGTACTAACTATAAAGAGTCCCACACCTATTGCCTGCACATATGCAATAATAACATTCAGTTTAGAGGGTCTAATTCATTTCATCAGGTCTTACAAGTGTTACCAAATTCATAAGAAATCACACCTTCACAAGAATAGGATTATTGGAAAATAGCAATTCAAAGCAGAGATATGATCCAAAACACATTCTTGCAACCGTGTAGGTCACTGCAAATGAAACCTGTAAATTATATAAAGATGTAAACAACTCCATAAGAACTTTTGTATAAAAGAAGTATTGCATTTTCAAAAATATCAGTTACGAGTTGAGAAAATAAAAGGAACTAACATCAGCCGCTAAGTTGAGATTAGTGTCCTTATAGCCAAGATCTTTGAGAAATTCTCTTAAATGTAGAGATGCTCTTGATATCTCTGTGATCCGCATTGCAGCACCATAAGAACTTTTGTATAAAAGAAGTATTGCATTTTCAAAAATATCAGTTACGAGTTGAGAAAATAAAAGGAACTAACATCAGCCGCTAAGTTGAGATTAGTGTCCTTATAGCCAAGATCTTTGAGAAATTCTCTTAAATGTAGAGATGCTCTTGATATCTCTGTGATCCGCATTGCAGCACCATTTCTGTTCCACACTGCATAGTGCATATGTTTCATAAAAACTAATTAAATTCACTTTGAAGAAAATACAAACATAAAAAACTTAAGTTAAAATTTTAAAAGAGCAGGTACCCTTTCATGAGCAAGGCCTTTTCCAATTCCAACAATGCAAACTAAATGATGAACCAAATTATCGATCTTCAAATTCTTGTCGTACCAGCAACATACTAAATCATATATTAAATAAGCAAGAGTAACTCCCAAAGCTCTCATCTGTTCATAGTTTAATATATATAATTGAATTCTATATCTATCTATAAACAAAAAAGATATATATAATCTTTTGATTTTTCCAATTGTTCATTCCTGGGGAGAGGAAGAAGCAGATAGAGCAAAGGCCTCCTCTTTCCGTTCGCTCTTGCTCTTCCCGAAGTGTGCGAATTGCATGTAGAGATCCGTAGGGGCTTATAGTTTAATTGGTTGAAACGTACCGCTCATAACGGTGATATTGTAGGTTCGAGCCCTACTAAGCCTACCACCCCCCTCTCTTCTCTTTCAGCCCTTGCTGGTGAAAGTCTTAGAATGAATGTTGGCCTAGATAGAGGAATAAAAACTAGCTCGACCGGAAGGGAGAGGATAGGCGAATCAGTAACTGAAATGAAAGCTGGAGTAAGACAGTCAGTTGGAGAGCTAGCATGAAGAAGTAGGAAGGGATATTCGAAAGGCAGAAGGGTAAGAGCTAGAAGGCTGTCTTTGAGGATAGGATGGTCGGACAAGGAATCCAACCTCTTTCTATAGATAAGATAAGTCTGTAACTTCAGGTCGAATCACTAGAAGGTATACTATTCTGAGGGTAGGCATTCGCCGTCCCTCAATCGCTTACTGATATGCTTTATCTCATCTAGCAGCACTCTAAGAGCCTCTTTCCACCCTACTGGCTTTAGGTAAGGGTCTCAGATCGTATGCCTTCTAGCCTGCCTCTTTCTTGAGCTGGCCATGGGATAAAAAGTAGATCTCTATCTGATCTGTGAAGTGAAAGACTAGTCCTGATCTTATTGAATGAATTCCATCTAAGAAGTAGAAATAGGTTCGCTGAAGCCCATCTATTCAATAAGATCAGTTAAGCAGGTTGTTAGGGCCACTCGACTTATAAGTAGTAGTATCACTTTGATCCTATATGAGCATCCACTTTTTCAAACAATTGAGCCTTCATCATGGGAATAAATAGGATAACAGGATTCCAGCTGTAGTTTATTGGCCGTTAGGTCGGTCAAACTGTTCATGTAGCTAAAGTCAAGCCAATTGTTCGAGTTCGCGTTCTCGTTCAGGACAGGACAGTATGGGACCTCTTGCTTAGGGCTTTGGAAGCAAGCAACCAACCTGGCAGAACTCGATCGGAAGTTTACTATTTGACAAAGGGGCGCGTTAGCGGCATAAGAGTAAGTAAATAGATCAGGTGTAGCGATAGGGCGGTTTACAATTCTATTCAAACAGGCTATTGCGCCTAAGTCAATCCCTAGCCTAGGGCTTTGCCATATCAGTGAGTCTGAGGCGCTGCTCTCGACCAAAGTCGCACATGATGCTAAGTAAGGATGAACCCCCTACCACTGTGAAATAGCACCCTCTTCTCTTACTATAGTAAGCTGGCGGGCTTCTCCCAAGAGAATGCCTTCACTCCACTCCGCCTTTAGACGCCTATGGAGAACTAAGGTACCTTTAGGAGCCGAAGGCAGGGGGGACTCGAAAACAACAAACGCCACTATTTAACTTAACTATTTAGGCGAAACTCCACGCACAACTCGCATTGAAGACGCTCCACTCGTTCGTAAGCACAATGGACTCGCTGTGAGTATGGAAGAAGGATAGGGTCAGCAGGCCTTTCTATCTCTTGTATTCATCTTCTTGTTGTACTCTTTCTAAAGTGTGGGGCGAACGGCGACCTCCGTTTGCAGGAAGGAAAGCGGCAACCGCCCTCAAGTAAAGACTTTTTCGAAGGTGGAGCCTTACTCTATTCCTTCGCCCGTGAGACATCTACTTAGTTGTACATCGGTACTCGGACACCCAACATCAACCTTGAGGCATACGTCGATGACATGGTTATCAAAAGCAAGGCAGAAGATACCCATCGAAACCTTTCAAAATCTCTAGCTCATCAACATGAAGCTAAATCCAGCCAAATGAACATTCGGATTAAAAGAGGGCCAGTTTTTAGGTCACATAATCGACGCCAGGGGAATCAGGGCTAACCCCAAAAAGATTCAGGCAGTACTAGACATGGCTCCTCATAAGAACTTGAGAGAGCTACAAAGCTTAAATGGGAAACTCGCAGCTCTCAGCTGGTTTCTCTCACGAGCATCAGAAAGTAGTTGTCATTCTCAAAGTATTAATCGAATGAAACAAGAAAAAGGTATACGAGTGGACGGAAGAGGCTAAAGTAGCATTTCAAGACCTCAAGGTGTTCCTAAACGAATTACCCACCTTGACGGCTCCAATACCAGGTGAAACTCACACCATATACCTACCATATACCTGGCAGCATCCTAGGAGGCGATCGGGTCAGTACTCTTAGAGTACTAAATAAGGTCCAAAAGCCAATCTACTTCTTCAGCAAAATTCTCCAAGACGCACAAGTCAACTACCCTCCTCTGGAAAAATTAGTGTTCACCCTACTACTATCATCCAGGCGATTGAAAAGGTATTTCCAGGCACATCCGACACGTCCTAACAGACAAGACCTTTAAACAGGTTCTATCGAACCACAAGTACACAGGCAAAATGTCAAAATGGGTGTTCGAGCTAAGTGAACACGAAATCACCTTTGGATCCAGGCACTCAATTAAAGGGCAGAGCATGACACACTTTCTAATTGAGGTCGATACACCACCTCCAACAATACCAGTCAAGAAGTCAAAAACATAGCCGACACCCAAGGGCCACAATGACGAAACCTGGATTTAGAAAAAATGTCTGTACAAGAAGTCAAAAACACAGTCAACAATACCGGGCAAGAATCATGTATGTTTCCAGGCTTGCCTATGTGCTGTGGATGGCTATACAAGAGAAGCTGCTGACCCAAGATAAAGTCATGAAATGGAAACCAAATGAAATCTTAAAGTATACTTTGTGTGAAGGAAACAATGATTCTCATGATCATTTGTTTTTCAAGTGTAAATACTCTGCAGAAATAGAGTTTGGAGCAATTACTGATTAAGAAAAGTTCTCAGGATTGGAATGAAATCATCAACAAAATGTCACTGATAAAGAATAGTATGTGGGGCAGCTGTGTGCTATGTGTGGAGAGAAAGGAATGCAAGGATTTTTGGCACTCAAAGAAAAATGCAGAAGTGCTAGTCCAAGAAATCAAGAACACCATTAGATTGAAGCTAATGTGTTTGAAAGTTAAGGAGACAAAAGCTGTACAAAATGTAGATAGGATTTTGGATGTTAAACTGCAAAAGATTGAGAAGAATGTAGAGTGTAGAAAGGATTTGGGATGTTAAACTTCAAAAGATTGAGAAGAATGCAATGAGTGTATAGAGTATATAGTTAAAATGCTATGATTGTTAAGAGTGTAGCTTCTATGTAAATGTTTTGTTGAGGTCTGTCTTACTGTCTACAATTACATGGGCATGTCTATATAAATGTATCTGATTTTATACTCTAATGTTTACATATACAAAGTTCACCTTTCAGAGAGAAAAGTGTGTGGTCACAAGTTTAAACCTTGCTTCAAGCAAACAAATCTGAAATAATCACACTAGCTAGTCACCCTGGAAAAGAAACGCTTTGCCTGGCATTACTCTATGTGACAGACTGACAGTGGTGTTAAAACCCCATCAATTAGTAGGCAAAGGTCAGAAAACTATAGTTACCGAAAGTAAGAAGAAAAAATATGCACTACAATGTCATTATTATTTGAGGGGAAAAAAAACATTCACATATCACAAGTACGTCCCAATCCTTTATTTAGACAACCAAAATACTAGGACAGCCATCACCAAACCCAACGAGCTAAGAAACAACACCCCAGTTACAAACAAGAATAGAAGAGCACCGAAAGTAACCCATATCGGGCTTGTTATTATTACAAAGGGTATACACAATATGAGACCAACAACACTTGTAGTCACAGTGATACCATCTAGAATGAGTAATATCGCACTAGAAACGAGTAAGGCCATAAAACCCATGAGTTCAGTTGATTCAAATGAGCTGGATCGACGAAGCTTATTACGTAAGGATGTTCCTCCATTGTTGACGCTTTTAGTCGTCGGTTTTGGTTGTTTTTTAAGATGAGGTTGGCCAGTGAAGTTAAACCGATCGGCCATTAATTTTTCGAGAATGATGTTTGATGGATGTGCTTGTTGATTTTAAGATTTATGAAGATAATGGTGTAAGACAATACAAGGACACGTTATGTTGTAAGAATACATGCAAATGTAACACGTGTTGTGACATGGGCAAGATGGCCGGTTTAAGATTTGTTAACGCAGGTGTAAATTGGTGTTTCTGTTTTTCTCTTTCGTTTTGGACATATGTGCAAGCTAAAGGCACATTATAGAAACTTGATGAATTTTGTTCTAGGCAGAATATTGTCATGGCAATGACATAAGTTAACAACTAATGTATCAGTTAACTTCTTGAAGTTGCACGCATCTTTAAAAGATGCGTTGTTTATGGGATCACTAGTGTATTTATTTTGAGGAGTAAATTACATGAATAGTCCCTGTGGTTTGACGAAAATTTCACCTACCGTCCCTCAAACTTAAAAGTTGTATGTATGGTCTCTGTCGCTGCCAAAGAATAACATGAATGGTTCCTCAAACTAACTGTCGTTAGTTTTTTCCGTTAGTCCATTTGCACCGTTAGTCCTTTAATGACGGTTTGCAACAAACATTTGCCCCGTTAGTCCTATCATATGTTTTTGTGTGTTTTTATACGTTTTCGTCCGTTTTTATACGTTTTCGCCCATTTTCTTACATTTTTATCCATTTTTCTTACGTGTTTGTCTGTTTATCTTACGTTTTTTCCGTTTTCATACGTTTTCAACCCGTTTCTTACATTTTCATCCGTTTTTCTTACGTTTTTGTCCGTTTTTCTTACGTTTTTCCAGTTTTCATACGTTTTTCCAGTTTTCATACATTTTTCCAGTTTTCATACATTTTTGTCTGTTTTATACGTTTTTGTCCGTTTTTATACGTTTTCGCCCATTTTCTTACGTTTTCATCCGTTTTTCTTACGTTTTTGTCTGTTTTCTTACGTTTTTTCCGTTTACATACGTTTTTGTCCGTTTTTATACGTTTTAACCCGTTTCCTACATTTTCATCCATTTTTATACGTTTGTATCCGTTTTTTTTCCATTTTTATACGTTTTTCTTACGTTTTTTTCTTTTACATACGTTTTTCTTATAATTTGGTTTATAAATTTTTTTTTCTTATAAAATGTAAGAAACTGGGTGAAAACGTATGAAAACGAAAAAAACGTAAGAAAAACAGACAAACACGTAAGAAAGGACTAACGGTGCAAATGTTTGTTGCAAACGGTCGTTAAAGGACTAACGGTGCAAATGGACTAATGGAAAAACTAATGACAGTTAGTCTGAGGGACCATTCATGTTATTCTTTGGCAGCGACAGGGACCATACAGGCAACTTTTAAGTTTGAGGGACGGCAGGTGAAATTTTTGTCAAACCACAGGACCATTCATGTAATTTACTCTATTTTGAGATACTAACGCCATGTCATGAAATATGACGACCATGAATCCATGATCATGTAGCTAGTCCCAAAAACGCTTACTATACCAAATCAAAACTTGGTTGCGAGTAGAGATATGAAATTCATATCCTTTGACAACACATAATAATTTAGTCGTTGTTTCATTGACTTAAAGGGTGTTTGTGTATTTCTAAAACTAGCAGGGTACCCGCGCCACAACGCACGGGTACCCTGAAATAAAATTTTTCGGTGAATCATTTATTTTACTGTAGTTTATTATGTTCTTTTTTACAATAAATTTATGGATATCAAGAATTGCCCGTTCGGGCTTGAGCCCGTTTGGCCTGTTGCCCATTTTGCTTGAATATTTGTATAATTTGTTTTATTATTTGTATTAGTGACATTTAATGCAGGAATTGTGTTTAAGTTGGTTGTACAATATGTCTGATAATTTGTATTTCTTATGTAAGAGGTATTTTAATAACTGCGTTAATTGTATTTATTGATCAGTTAATTAATTGTATTTAATGTACATAATGATTTATTTATTGTATTTCATGTTAGTATTTCTATTTTAATTATTTGTACTTTGAGCTTAAAAACTTATAAATGTTAAAAAATGTGTTTTAATTAATTGTACTTTTAGCTCTATAACTTGGATTGCTGAATTTTAAGAGTTTCTATATTAAGTATGCCTTCCTCTATTATAAGATAGTAAGATAAGATAATAAGTCTAAAAAAATAATGCTTGTTAGAGGTCTCGTAAAACACCAAACTTTTTATAGATTGAGGGTGTGGTCGGTGCTACAGAGCATCGTTATAGTAAAAAGTACTGTCACTTCAGCTTTTGCTTTTATAACTCAGAACTTATAACTTAACTCAAAAACACTCTCCCTCATCACTCATGTTATAAGACACTCACGGGCCCTATAGTTTTTATTTAAAAGAAAAAAAATTATTCAAATAAAACACTAATTAAATTAAAATTAAAATTTTATTAATAAAATAAAAGTCTTAAAAAAGTACATGAACTAAACTAGTTTTTGTGACAATATTTGGCTCGAATTTCACGTTTTGCCTCCTCAATAATAGTTGCGTCTATAGAATCCATCCCATCAGTGTTAACCGCAAGCATCTTCATGTCTTTGTTCCTTGTTTGAGTATTGATTAATTGCACCCTCACCTTCATCTTGTTTTTTATTTCTAAAATCTTCGACTCACAATATAAAGCGAGTTGTTTGTAACAATTCACATTTTCAGGTTAACTTTTATTCCCGAAAATTTCCCTATTCATTTTTACTATTCACTTTCACTATTCACTCCTAAAATTTTTATTTCATATTTTCGTAAGTTAAACTATTTTAATGATAATCCGAGAGTTTGACACTCGTCGGATCATTTCTGCAAAAATCACGAAACCGTGTCCGATATTTACTTTTAGGTTTAAACGTCATTCCAGCATCCCGATATGTCCATAAAACACTATAAACAATAGAAATATGATTTTCTCTCATTTTACGACAATTCCAAAAGTTTTGGAATTTTACGTTTTCCAGTTCAGCGTTTTACGCGAATTACGCATTTTAGACCCGCGTTTCCAGTTTTAGCAGCGTTTAAGCAACCCAGTAAAACTTGTCACTCATTAAATATGCTAAGATAGGTTATATTAATAAGTTTTAACATATTTATAAGTTTCATTTTTTTAGGATACCCGATTTTAAGTTTCATGACTTAACGACTTACCGTTAGCGATTACCGGGACAAAACTCACTCCAAAAAAGCAAGATATTATCAAAACACATAACTAGTCATCCAAGATAGGCATTAAACGAAATTTTAAGCCACATGGGGCATTTTCTTGGTCACTAAGTTAAGGATAGGAAGCTTACATAGGAAGCTAAACATTTTGCAAGTAAACTTGGCCACTAAGTCTTGGAAAATATCCTAAGTCTCTAACCTCCTCAAGGAAACTTCCTAGGCACCTTCCTAACCTCCTCTTCATGCTATAAATACAAGCCTAACCCTTTCCTTTCTCTTCATTCCAAATGCCCAACAACAAATCCATAAACCATGATTCTTTGATTTCTAAGTTATAAGTTACATACCAAAGTTGAAGGCATAGTTAGTCTCTACATGAATCAAGAGTTTATTTGGTGATTCCATGGTTGAATTAGGAGCTACACAAGGTGGTTAGGGGCTGAACACATAAGGTTCTTACAAGGTTAGACCAAGCCTAGCAAGGGTTAGCAAGGGTAGTGTTGAAGGATTGGAAGCTAGGGTTTTCGATTGAAGGATTTAGATCTTGTCTTAGTTCATGAGTTCCCTTTTCATTAAGGCCAAAAGTTGTAAGAAACCCTAATACACTTTCTTTCTCAATATCATTTTCATGATTATTATGTTTCATTCATTCTATATATGGTCTTTGTGTTATGTTCATGATGTAAAAAAACTATTAAAACAAGTTTTGGAAACTATATATTAACTTATGTTAAGTAATCAAGGAAACTAGTAACTTATATTGAGAACCACGACCAAAATAGTATAACTATGATATGAAACACTTACCTACTGTTATATAGGACTTAAAAAGGAAAACATAGAAATTTTAATCACCCAAAACGAGTACCCGAGTCAAAAGTTATGGCCATAAGAAGTTAGCGAAACTAAAACGCCGAAACTGCCTAAACAACCTGTTAACATTCTGACCTTTTTGAAAGTGGCACTTCTAGTCCGATTCATCAAAAAGTTAAAACACGAAAGTTTTCCAGAACGACGTTTTCGTTTAGAATTAAAGAAGCTCGAGCCCTGAAAACGCTTTACGAGTGATATTTTTCTTCAAATTCTTAACAGCCCATTTTTATACCAAATGACCATGTAATAGTTATGGTTAATTGAAACCAAGTGGTCTAATGACCTAAATCCAAGACCACAACCATGGCTAAGGCCAAGGTTGAGTCTCAAACCCATAGTAACAATGACCAAAGCCACGGAAAGGCCACGGCTAAAGACCTTATGGCTTCCTATGTCGAAAACATAAACTAAAGAGTTAATGGTAACATAATCAACCAATTTGGATCTACTCCATCAAATGACCATTAGACTTTGCAAGTAATGTCCACTCTAGGCTTAATAAACTCATTGTAATAACAATCTTCATCAAAAAGTAAACTTTCCTAAGTTTATTCAATTATTTGGACATGTAACTTTTCGGATAAAAAACTTATATATTTTTATCAAATACTACAACACTAGGGAGCTTCATGTGAGGGGTTCATTAAAGTAAACCGTCGAGATGAGTTGTGGATTTACGAATTAAAGTGTCCTGGCTCCTCGAACGTTTACTACATGACCTCTGAATTATGTCGGCCCGAACGGTAGTAAGCGATATACAAACTTTACATGTTTCATAAACCATTTTTATACAAAGACTTACACTATACAAAGTACTACATCATGGACTAAATGCAAGACATATATAGGCAATTCTTCATATTCTTTACTCCAATCCTAATTCGCAACATTCTTTTATAGGTTGCTCGTAGAAACCTTCGTGATTCGACCATCACATTCACTACTTGCTATATAACTTAAGGTGAGTTCATAGCCCTACTTTCCATTACTTAATTGTTTTACAAACCCTTGGGGGGAAAACATGCTATTATTTTTCAACCGAACATAATGCTTTTCAATTGTATGCTTGCCTGATTGTTTTATTATCACTAAGTAACATCCTTGCCAATCCAAGATCCCTTATTATGAA
Source organism: Artemisia argyi (assembly GCA_030686995.1). Taxonomy (NCBI): domain Eukaryota; kingdom Viridiplantae; phylum Streptophyta; class Magnoliopsida; order Asterales; family Asteraceae; genus Artemisia; species Artemisia argyi. Next base: position 36,695,969 of record CM060689.1, on the reverse strand, counting down.
CCATTTAATCACTTGCGAGGGTTACTTGCGAGTGAGCGCGAATATTGTGAATAGGCCTATTGGGATTGACGAATCCCATTTGTATTGACTAAGTTCAAACAAATGCATTAATATTTGAAACATAGGTATGACGGCAAAGTACCTACCGGGATAACTCCGTCGATTGATATTGGTACACGTTAACGTTTTGGTGTCATAAGCTTAGTAGAATAATAATAACTGTTTTGTTTTTCCAACCATTGGTGTGAGTCTATAGCTCACACTACCAACATATTGTGTTCAACCATTAAACAAACTCTATGAATATCACTCAACCTTTGTGTTGACCTCTTAAGCATGTATTTCAGGTCCATGATGATCAAGGATGGCACGAAAGGGCACGGTTATTCAAGAGGGCTATAAATTTTATTATCATTCAAAAACTCATTTAATGTAATTTGTAAACATGGAACCATCTGGGACCTCATTTTGTAATCTCTGATATTTATATAATTTGAATGATAAATCTTTTAAAACGACTCAATTAGAGTTCGTTTTCTATCATTGTGACTATTGTGCCGTCAAGTAACACCCAGTTTGAATTCCGCTACATCCATGAATTGTGGGTGTTAAAGATTGGTACCAGAGCCATGGTTATAGAGAAACGGGTATAATTGAGACCTAAACTATAACCACACTTACAAGCAAAAACATTTTATAGCCTTCCGCTCTCCGTGCCTTCCATCCTCCAGACGATTATGGACTTATTAAGCATTTTATACTACACAAACATGTTAGCATATGGATATATGTACCCTTAGCATAATTGAGCATTCCCCCGTAAGCATGTTATGCTACACAAAAATACTAGTATATTGATATATACATTCGAGTTATTTTCAATCATTTTATCTAAACATATCTGCATATGCCTATTCTAGGGCATTTCGGCACAACAACATTCTCCCAATCATGTTCCTACTCCAACATTTTATGTCCAAGACATTGTAACTAATTACAATGGTCTTTTCTATTTCCCGGACATTGTATGATACAATGGTCTTAATCATTTCTCAAATGTTTTGAGTCACACAATGGTCTAACCTACTTCCCAAACATTGTGAATTGCACAATGGTCTAATCTACTTCCGAGACATTGTGATTTGTGCAATGGTCTCTGGAATTATTCCACCACCTCATCAATATTAATTCATATGATATCAAAAACCCATCACAATTTATCGATTTCCAAATAGAAATATGAGATTTCTAAAGGATAAACTAATCCATCATCTACAAAAGCAGAAGTTTCTCTACGTTCATCAAAGTTCAGCAACTTTCTTTACATTCATCAAAGTTTTCTTCTGAAACCTTCATTGTTAAAAGTTTGTGATCCTGGCCAAGTATGGACTGTTTTAGAATTACTTAAACTTTCTTTCCACACGTATCTACCCGTACAATCTTCTATGCAATGGAATGTGAAAACATAGGTTACAAGTCTTGTATGGGCAGGACTTGCAACTGAATGGTTTGACATCGTCTTTGTTTAGTGGACAGTTTCTCAAAAGCAACGGACATATCACAAGTATACCTAATTTAGGTATTTGAAAATTTTATAAAACCTCGGCTAAATATAGACTAGTCACCTATATTTAACCTATGGACAGTGGAACATAGTCTGACTAACTATGTTCGACTTAAAATTTTCAAATACTGAGAATAGTTGTACTAGGGTTATGTTCAGATTGATTTCCTACTTGAACTCGATAAACCACCAGAATTCTTTAAAACGATCTAGACACGATAGTGTCTTACCACTCAGCAAGATCTTAACACCTTATTTGTACTACCTAATTTCATTCTTGAAAGTTTTCATTTATAAGATAATCCGAACTACTATCTTGGGATAGTTATCAATTCTTCTCTTCATCCCGTAGAAGTACTATCCTGTTTAGGTCCCAAGGATACCATTCCGTCATAAACCTTTAAAATCTCTTAAAATTTTAAAGCAAACTTGACATCTCTACCAATATTAATGTTAAGTATACACTACACACTTTTGTTCATCAATATATCACATCATTATCTTCACAACCATTGCAACCACAAGCTCATTAACAGATCTTGATGCACTTTTAAAGCTCAAATCATCCTTAGTTACACCACAAGCACCCTCATCAGCTTTACAAGATTGAATATTCATTTTGTACTTTTGGAACACCAGTATCATCTTGTAATACACTACCTTGTAACTCACCGGCTAAGTGTGAACGTTGTGTTGGGAATTCTTAAGTAGGATGATTTATAATTATTTGAATGGATTGGGATACCTTTTCATTTAAATAAAGAAATTGTAAATCACCGAACCATAAGTTTATATTCCTCTATTTACATTGTTTGGGATGCCTCTCTATTTAATAAAGAATTATAAACAAATGGGCTTATTTGTATCCGAAATAACATAAGTATAAAGTCAATAAACACTAGGTACAACAACAGATTACCTACTAGGTTATGATTGCAACTACTATCCAAATTTCCATTGATATTCGACTACTATATCGATTACTAATGATATTCGACTACTATATCAATTTCCATTTATTCGATTCCTATGTCAATTGCTATTGTTGTTCAACTACTATATCAATTGCTATTGATACTTGACAACTATATCAATTTCTATCTGATATTCAACTATGTTATCAATTTCTATTGACACACCGTATTATGAGACAAATCAAACTACATCACAAGTAATCCCAGACTCTAGTCCTCATAAGTAACCACACATCTTCGTCGACACAACTCCAATATATAACACACACAGAACTTCGGGATGAAGTTTCCTTAAGGAGTAGAGACTGTAACAATTCGCATTTTCAGGTTAACTTCTATTCCCGAAAATTTCACTATTCATTTTTACTATTCACTATTCACTCCTAAAATTTTTATTTCATATTCTCGTAAGTTAAACTATTTTAATGATAATCCGAGAGTTTGACGCTCGTCGGATCATTTCTGCAAAAATCACGAAACCGTGTCCGAGATTTACTTTTAGGTTTAAACGTCATTCCAGCATCCCGATATGTCCATAAAACATTATAAATAATAGAAATATGATTTTCTCTCATTTTACGACAATTCCAAAAGTTTTGGAATTTTACGTTTTCCAGTTCAGCGTTTTACGCGAATTACGCGTTTTAGACCCGCGTTTCCAGTTTTAGCAGCGTTTAAGCAACCCGGTAGAACTTGTCACTCATTAAATATGCTAAGATAGGTTATATTAATAAGTTTTAACGTATTTATAAGTTTCATATTTTTAGGATACCTGATTTTAAGTTTCATGACTTAACGACTTACCGTTAGCGATTACCGGGACAAAACTCACTCCATAAAAGCAAGATATTATCAAAACACATAACTAGTCATCCAAGATAGGCATTGAACGAAATTTTAAGCCACATGGGGCATTTTCTTGGTCACTAAGTTAAGGATAGGAAGCTTACATAGGAAGCTAAACATTTTGCAAGTAAACTTGGCCACTTAGTCTTGGAAAATATCCTAAGTCTCTAACCTCCTCAAGGAAATTTCCTAGGCACCTTCCTAACCTCCTCTTCATGCTATAAATACAAGCCTAATCCTTTCCTTTCTCTTCATTCCAAATGCCCAACAACAAATCCATAAACCATGATGATGAGGCGAAAAATGATCCGTTTTTAGGGGGTCATTTAAGCCCGGAATTGAATTTATTTGATCAAATATTGCCCTAAATCATTCCTTTTGTGATTTTAGGTACTTTGGGAGTGAAATATGGAAAAGGAAGCAATTCAGACGTTTTTGGAGCATAAAAGTGAAGAAAACGCCAAAGACTTAATTTTCCATGCTGGGAACAGTGTGTGACGGCGTCAAGAGGAAGAATTTGACGGCGTCAAGAGTAAAGATCATGACGACCCAGTACAGAAATGAAGGCGCACAAAGAAGAGCGTCAAGAGTTAAATGTGTGACGGCCAGGAAAAATGGACTACATGACGGCGTCAGATGTAGATCAAGGCAGTCCGAGAATTATTTTGGCGGCGAGATGATGGCGTCACAAGGTTGTTCTTGACGCCGTCAGACTCTATTATCTATATATAGTTTTCTAATTTTCATTCATTATAAAGGAACAAGTTTGGAGAAACCCTAAGGCCGAACCATATACAAATTTTACAGCTTTTCAAGGGTTTTCAACCCTTGAATCCTTACATGTGTTATTGAGATAAGTCTTTACTTAATTCAATCAATATGTCTATGTGTTGGTTGTCTATATCTTGTGCTTGTCTTGATTCCACCATGCTAGGCTAGATTTATCTTGTGTTTGCTTAGATCTAATGAAACCTAGATGTTGATTAAGTGTTGATTACTTGTTTATAGTTGTATTGGATGAATGATTTCAATGTTAGGCTTAAGAAAACTGGCAGATCTCCAAATGGTAACATGCTTGAACGTCTTAGGAAACATGAACCGATGTGTACTAGGTTTTATTGGTTGTATTTAATGCATGAGTAAATTCTAATGATCCCATGTTAGGAGCTTCTTGCAGGCTCGACATAGGAGTGAAGTAGGCACTCATAGGATTGGGGAAGTAAGTACGCCACCCCATGAATGGTATTAAGGAATACAATCCGTCATCCACGCAACTATAACACGTAATTAACGTGTAAAAGATGTCTAGGGAGTAGTGAAATCTAAGTAAACACATTTCTCCACTTATTGCTCACAACCTTAGTATAATTAATTTATTTTCATTTTTAGTATTTTATTTTGATTGCATCTTAGTATTGGGTTAGTTGACTAGCAACTAATTCCGCCCAAATCCTTCAAACCCGAGATTTTAATTTGCTTTTTTAAAAATATAAAAATACAAAAAGAATCATCCCTCATTTCTAGAACTAGTATTTAGGTTTTCTAATCCTAGTGACACTATTCCTAGCTGAACGATCAATCCCCGGGTACTTGTCACTATACTATACTACAACGATCCCTACGCATCAAGTTTTTGGCGCCGCAGCCCGTGGAATAGTTATTGTCTAGGTTAGAATCTCTTTTTATTAGGTCTACTTCCTAGATTCCTTTCTAGTAAGATTTTTTTTTTTTTTTTTTAGGTTCTCTTTAGTCTATCTTATTTCTTTGTGTTTTTGTTCGTAACTTTTCACCACCCAACATCATGGACGATGGGAACATCTTTGAACCCGTCATCCCACCACAATAAAACCCACCACTAGAACCTCTTAGGCCCCGAACCTTAGGAGAGTATTCCCGACCTAGCCACCAAGGCTACCGAAACACCATCGAGCTCACCGGAGCCAATGTGACCCCCTTGCGATTCGACACCATCCGGTTGGTGCAAAGCGGATGTGCATTCCATGGACTTCATTCCAAAGATCCAAATCAACATCTTAAGGACTTCCTTAAAATCGTAGATTCCATAGACCTAGATGTTGCAACTAGAGAGACAACACGATTACGCCTATTCCAATTCTCTCTACGGGATCAAGCTAGTCAATGGCTTGAGCGTTTACGCGCGGGATCCATCACCACATGGGATGATCTCACCACTCATTTCCTTGCTCAATTTTTCCCACCGGGGAGAACTACTAAGCTTACAAATGACATCTTGATGTTCCAACAACGTCAAAATGAATCTCTTTATGAAGCATGGACTCGTTTCAAGGACTTACTCCAAAAAGTCCCTCATCATGTCATAGATCTTTGGCCCCAAGTCCAAATCTTTTATGACCATATCTATCTCTCCACGAGGCGAGCCATTGACCAATCAGCCGGTGGTAAGCTACGTGATCTAAGTGCGGAACAATCATGGGAACTCATAGAAGATCTTGCTCTCTATGACAACGAAAGTTGGAATGACCCCCGTGACTTCAACAAAATGGTCAAGGCAATATCTTTGCCTTCGAATAACTCTAGCACTCCCGACCGTAGGATCATGGAACTTGAGGACCAAGTCAAGTTTCTCATGAAATCCTACGAAGCTCCTAAGCCTTCAAGCCAAGTGAACAAAATCACTTCTTCATGCGACTTATGTAGTGGTCCCCATGACACTCGTGATTGTGTGGAACTCCCTGGAACAGCTTTTGCAGACTATGCATCCTCGCGTACCGACGATGTGGGAGATAAGTGGTACACTTTCAAACCTGAGCCAAACCCTTACGGTGATTCCTACAACCCCTCTTGGAAAAATCACCCAAACCTTAGGTGGAAACAAAATCAAGCCAATTCTTCCAATCTGCCTAATCGTTATCAACCAAACGGTCCACCCTCAACCGTACTTTCAACAACAATCCTTCTAACAACTATGGTAGTACCAACAATCTTGAAGGATTGATGTCCAAGTTCATGGCATCTCAAGAAGCTCGCATAGCTAGGTTTGAAACCGAATTCAACCAACAACAAACGGAGATGACCAACAAGATAGACAACTTGTTGAAAGCCCTCAACAACCAAGCATTAACCGCACCTAGGAAGGACACTAGAGACACCAATAACGGAATCCAAATTAAGGACCCCTCATCATCCAAACATGTCCACTTTGTCAATGTTGTCACCATTAAGCCAATAGATAAGGAGATAGAAGAAAGTGACAAGGATGAAGTTGGAGTAGAAACCGAGACTAGGGATGAAAGTAGGGAAGTTGAGGTTAATAAAGGAGAGGAATTAGATGAGGTAGAGACTATAGAAAAGTACTTTGATAAGTTGCCCACCAAGGAAGAACGGGAATACCATATGGATTTATTCGATAGTCCCGAGAGACCATATATCCTTGGCACACCCCTTATCAAAATGGGAGACCCCTCTAACATCAACATACCATGCAACATCAGGCATATGCATATATGGAAAGCTTATATCGATCCAAGATCTCCCATAAACATCATGACTAGGACTTATTACAATTGGGTGATGAAGAAACAACTTGATTTCAGGATGATGCCCAATAGGAATTTGATAAGTAACTTTGTAGGAAGAGTGAAGGGATTGCATGTGATTATAGGTAATTTCACCTATGAGATCGATTTTATGATAGTAGAAGACACTCGTCCGGTGATAGATGATTGCCTAAGCCAAATAATATTCGGAAAACCATTCGTTGAGGCCACTAGGATGAGTTATGATCCGACTTTAGGGATAGTTAGATTCAAGGAAGAGAATGATGAGATTGCCTACCAAATGCCCTACAAGATTGAGCAATACCGCCTCCTCTCTAATTTAGAAAAGGAACACAAGCAAGCGGCTTATTATAGAAATGATGAGGATAGACGTAGAGGAGTAGAGTATGTGAAAAATAGGATGCTTGGTTTCTATAAAGCATGCTTGCAACTAGGTCCGGAATACAAAACTGGCTTAGAAGACGACCTAGAGAGTGAAACCAACGATGAAATCACGTAGTAACCCATGACCTTGAGTCTAGCTACAAGACTCGTAAATAAAGAAAACCGTTTCTTGGGAGGCAACCCATATTTTGTGTGTTTTTATTTGTTGGTTTGTTTGTTTGTTATTTGCTTCCGTATGCATGCTTTATTTTTTATTGTTGGTAGATCATATTTCTAAACTAAAAACTAGAAATACTTTATATTTGTTGTTTTGGCCTAGTCTTAACTTCACCTAAAGGTATTTTTTTGCAAAAGATAAGTGTAAGGGGAAACCCTAAATATGTTTTTAAGAAACAAACCGATCATGATTCTCCACAATATTAAGTGAACATGTATATTCGTATTTGTTAGAGTCAAATGCTTGTATCGAGTCATAATGAAGTTTTGCAGGATTTTCCAGGAAGTAGGACCAAGTTTTTCCAGAAATTTTCCGGAAACTTAACATAAGAATTTCTGCAGGTCACTTATGACGGCGTCATGAGCTTGCTCTTGACGACGTCACGGGTAAAAATCTGGAAATTTTACCGGTTTTGTTTTTCTAACGGAGTCTTAAAGTTTTTGCTGAATTATTAAGTTTTATAATATCCAGGAAATCTGCAAACTTCATTCCACAAGCATTATATCTTACTTTGCTTTCTAGGATTTAGTAACTTATGTAGATTGCCGCCGATTTTATGCGAGGTTGCCTTGTCTGTTTTTAAGGATTTACAGGTTATGTATGACAAGAAGATGATTTATATTTCTGGAAGGGAAGCTTTGATTGTTCATTTTCTTGGAGGAAGATCTAACTTGGCCACCTTATTATCTATAACGAGCGAATCAGGGGAGTATTTGATTTCATTTGTTTTACTTATTTCACTTTTACATTCTTTACTTGAACATTGGGACAATGTTCATCCTAAGTGTAAGGGGAGGGTAAAATGATGATACCTTACAAATACACTTTCACTTGAGTTTGTTTGTTTAATAGTAGGTGTGTAATAAAACTATGAGAAATACTTGTTAGTGCAATTTTAGCGCCAAATTTAGAATTTTTTACAACATTTAGGAGTGAAACTTTAGCCATAGCAAGCGTCTCATGGATAGGAGATTGTATGACTAGCACATAACCGTACTTTCAGAAAAATTTTCCACCCAAATATGTGAGGTTCGCCTTTAGATTTGATAGGAAAAGCATTTTGCTATTAGTGCTTATAAGTGTACCGGTAGCATTTAGATTCTAGAACTTGCGTTAGTGATGCATCCCGAGACCGCTAATGAGACTACATTCGTGTAGTAGGATTTACTACATGATAAGAGGCATTAGGATCACCCTTGTGTTAAACCCGTATCATAATTACTTGACCATTTAAGTCATATTACTTGGCTAGTTAAGTCAACTAATTTTTCCCACACCTTAGCGTTGTACTCATTTTTAGTACACGAAACCCCTAGTACACCCCTCTGAGCCTATCTTTTCGTTTCTAACATTAAGCATCTTACTTAAAGGAAGAATTTGTTACACCCCACTTAATTGTACACCCAAATCGCCTTAGCCTTCCATGTATGCACTCATCTTTAGTGCATTATTGTTATTTGTTAAACCCTAAGTTAACTATCTAATTGATTACATGGTTGCTAAGTCGAGTCATATCCTTGTACATATTGTTTTGGGACGATTGGGACTCATGGGTAAAGTACTTATTTTATGAAGTAATGGGGAAGAACATCATTTATTACCACCATATGTACGTTAATCTTAAAAGTGCTTCAAGTGTTTTGATTTTCTTAATTCGAGTCATTAGATTAGTTTATTGTAAAGTATATAAAGATTCAATTGTAAGGGGAATTTTTATTCCCTATGATGTATTATTTTGGATGGTAGGGTAAGAGTGCATGCAAAAAAAAATTAAAAATAAAAAAAATAATAAAAAAAATAAATAATAAATAAATAAAATTAAGAAAAAAAAAAGAGAAAAAGAGAAAAACATACGGACTACCATCCCTTTTCATTCTATGTTTATTTTATGTTTTGTTATTTTTCATTTGTTAGCTTAAGTCGAGTCTAATCTTGGCTTAGCAACGCCATATTGTACATGTAATTAACCAAGATTGTTAACTCGCCACCAGTAAATACTGCCTATATCCAACAAAACCGTGTATTTTATATCCCTACACCTAACGTTACAACCCTTTAAAAGACCTCTTTGATAGTTTATCCTAGGTGCTTACACCATGTGGTGGAGGTTTGATCCTTTCCCAAGCCTATGGTAATCTATTTTGCTATGACAGGTAGTGAGAGATATCTTCCGTTTCCATATTGTAATTTATACTTTATTACACCCGAGAGATGTGAGTATTTAAACACTATTTGTGAGGTGCTAGTATATGACCTCCGTGCTTGTCTTTGGTCTTTAGTGAAACTATTATTTGTTGTCATTACTTTTATATTAGTGTTAAATGACCCCTAACTTGTATTTTGATTAGAATAAAAGCGCATTTGCTTGATGACAAGCAAATCTCAAGTGTAAGGGTATATGATGAAGCGAAAAATGATCCGTTTTTAGGGGGTCATTTAAGCCCGGAATTGAATTTATTTGATCAAATATTGCCCTAAATCGTTCCTTTTGTGATTTTAGGTACTTTGTGAGTGAAATCTGGAAAAGGAAGCAATTCGGACATTTTTGGAGCATAAAAGTGAAGAAAACGCCAAAGACTTAATTTTCCATGCTCGTAACAGTGTGTGACGGCGTCAAGAGGAAGAAGATGACGGCGTCAAGAGCAAAGATCATGACGACCCAGTACAGAAATGAAGGCGTCACAAAAAAGAGCGTCAAGAGTTAAATGTGTGACGGCCTGGAAAAGTGGACTACATGACGGCGTCAAATGTAGATCAAGGCAGTCCGAGGATTATTTTGGCGGCGAGATGACGGCGTCACAAGGTTGTTCTTGACGCCGTCAGACTCTATTATCTATATATAGTTTTCTAATTTTCATTCATTAAAAGGAACAAGTTTGGAGAAACCCTAAGGCCGAACCATATACGAATTTTACAGCTTTTCAAGGGTTTTCAACCCTTGAATCCTTACATGTGTTATTGAGATAAGTCTTCACGTAATTCAATCAATATGTCTATGTGTTGGTTGTCTATATCTTGTGCTTGTCTTGATTCCACCTTGTTAGGCTAGATTTATCTTGTGTTTGCTTAGATCTAATGAAACCTAGATGTTGATTATGTGTTGATTACTTGTTCATGGTTGTATTGGATGAATGATTTCAATGTTAGGCTTAAGAAAACTGGCAGATCTCCAATTGGTAACATGCTTGAACGTCTTAGGAAACATGAACCGATGTGTACTAGGTTTTATTGGTTGTATTTAATGCATGAGTAAATTCTAATGATCCCATGTTAGGAGCTTCTTAGCCGGCTCGACATAGGAGTGAAGTAGGCACTCATAGGATTGCGGAGTTGAGTACGCCACCCCATGAATGGTATTAAGGAATACAATCCGTCATCCACGCAACTATAACAAGTAATTAACGTGTAAAAGATATCTAGGGAGTAGTGAAATCTAAGTAAACACATTTCACCACTTATTGCTCACAACCTTCGTATAATTAGTTTATTTTCATTTTTAGTATTTTATTTTGATTGCATCTTAGTATTGGGTTAGTTGATTAGCAACTAATTCCGCGCATTCCAATTCCATATACCTAGGTGTTGAAACTAGAGAGACAACCCGATTACGCCTATTCCAATTCTCTTTACGGGATCAAGCTAGTCAATGGCTTGAGCGTTTACCCGCGGGATCCATCACCACATGGGATGATCTCACCACTCGTTTCCTTGCTCAATTTTTCCCACCGGGGAGAACTACTAAGCTTAGAAATGACATCTTGATGTTCCAACAACATCAAAATGAATCTCTTTATGAAGCATGGACTCGTTTCAAGGACTTACTCCAAAAAATCCCTCATCATGGCATAGATCTTTGGCTCCAAGTCCAAATCTTTTATGACCATATCGATCTCTCCACGAGGCGAGCCATTGACCAATCGGCCGGTGGTAAGCTACGTGATCTAAGTGCGGAACAATCATGGGAACTCATAGAAGATCTTGCTCTCTATGACAACGAAAGTTGGAATGATCCCCGTGATTTGAACAAAACGGTCAAGGCAATATCTTTGCCTTCGAATAACTCTAGCACTCCCGACCGTAGGATCATGGAACTTGAGGACCAAGTCAAGTTTCTCATGAAATCCTACGAAGCTCCTAAGCCTTCAAGCCAAGTGAACAAAATCACTTCTTCATGCGAATTATGTAGTGGTCCCCATGACACTCGTGATTGTGTGGAACTCCCTGGAACAGCTTTTGCAGACTATGCATCCTCGCGTACCGACGATGTGGGAGATAAGTGGTACACTTTCAAACCTGAGCCAAACCCTTACGGTGATTCCTACAACCCCTCTTGGAAAAATCACCCAAACCTTAGGTGGAAACAAAATCAAGCCAATTCTTCCAATCCGCCTAATCGTTATCAACCAAACGGTCCACCCTCAACCGTACTTTCAACAACAATCCTTCTAACAACTATGGTAGTACCAACAATCTTGAAGGATTGATGTCCAAGTTCATGGCATCTCAAGAAGCTCGCATAGCTAGGTTTGAAACCGAATTCAACCAACAACAAACGGAGATGACCAACAAGATAGACAACTTGTTGAAAGCCCTCAACAACCAAGCATTAACCGCACCTAGGAAGGACACTAGGGACACCAATAACGGAATCCAAATTAAGGACCCCTCATCATCCAAACATGTCCACTTTGTCAATGTTGTCACCATTAAGCCAATAGATAAGGAGATAGAAGAAAGTGACAAGGATGAAGTTGGAGTAGAAACCGAGACTAGGGATGAAAGTAGGGAAGTTGAGGTTAATAAAGGAGAGGAATTAGATGAGGTAGAGACTATAGAAAAGTACTTTGATAAGTTGCCCACCAAGGAAGAACGGGAATACCATATGGATTTATTCGATAGTCCCGAGAGACCATATATCCTTGGCACACCCCTTATCAAAATGGGAGACCCCTCTAACATCAACATACCATGCAACATCAGGCATATGCATATATGGAAAGCTTATATCGATCCAAGATCTCCCATAAACATCATGACTAGGACTTATTACAATTGGGTGATGAAGAAACAACTTGATTTCAGGATGATGCCCAATAGGAATTTGATAAGTAACTTTGTAGGAAGAGTGAAGGGATTGCATGTGATTATAGGTAATTTCACCTATGAGATCGATTTTATGATAGTAGAAGACACTCGTCCGGTGATAGATGATTGCCTAAGCCAAATAATATTCGGAAAACCATTCGTTGAGGCCACTAGGATGAGTTATGATCCGACTTTAGGGATAGTTAGATTCAAGGAAGAGAATAATGAGATTGCCTACCAAATGCCCTACAAGATTGAGCAATACCGCCTCCTCTCTAATTTAGAAAAGGAACACAAGCAAGCGGCTTATTATAGAAATGATGAGGATAGACGTAGAGGAGTAGAGTATGTGAAAAATAGGATGCTTGGTTTCTATAAAGCATGCTTGCAACTAGGTCCGGAATACAAAACTGGCTTAGAAGACGACCTAGAGAGTGAAACCAACGATGAAATCACGTAGTAACCCATGACCTTGAGTCTAGCTACAAGACTCGTAAATAAAGAAAACCGTTTCTTGGGAGGCAACCCATATTTTGTGTGTTTTTATTTGTTGGTTTGTTTGTTTGTTATTTGCTTCCGTATGCATGCTTTATTTTTTATTGTTGGTAGATCATATTTCTAAACTAAAAACTAGAAATACTTTATATTTGTTGTTTTGGCCTAGTCTTAACTTCACCTAAAGGTATTTTTTTGCAAAAGATAAGTGTAAGGGGAAACCCTAAATATGTTTTTAAGAAACAAACCGATCATGATTCTCCACAATATTAAGTGAACATGTATATTCGTATTTGTTAGAGTCAAATGCTTGTATCGAGTCATAATGAAGTTTTGCAGGATTTTCCAGGAAGTAGGACCAAGTTTTTCCAGAAATTTTCCGGAAACTTAACATAAGAATTTCTGCAGGTCACTTATGACGGCGTCATGAGCTTGCTCTTGACGACGTCACGGGTAAAAATCTGGAAATTTTACCGGTTTTGTTTTTCTAACGGAGTCTTAAAGTTTTTGCTGAATTATTAAGTTTTATAATATCCAGGAAATCTGCAAACTTCATTCCACAAGCATTATATCTTACTTTGCTTTCTAGGATTTAGTAACTTATGTAGATTGCCGCCGATTTTATGCGAGGTTGCCTTGTCTATTTTTAAGGATTTACAGGTTATGTATGACAAGAAGATGATTTATATTTCTGGAAGGGAAGCTTTGATTGTTCATTTTCTTGGAGGAAGATCTAACTTGGCCACCTTATTATCTATAACGAGCGAATCAGGGGAGTATTTGATTTCATTTGTTTTACTTATTTCACTTTTACATTCTTTACTTGAACATTGGGACAATGTTCATCCTAAGTGTAAGGGGAGGGTAAAATGATGATACCTTACAAATACACTTTCACTTGAGTTTGTTTGTTTAATAGTAGGTGTGTAATAAAACTATGAGAAATACTTGTTAGTGCAATTTTAGCGCCAAATTTAGAATTTTTTACAACATTTAGGAGTGAAACTTTAGCCATAGCAAGCGTCTCATGGATAGGAGATTGTATGACTAGCACATAACCGTACTTTCAGAAAAATTTTCCACCCAAATATGTGAGGTTCGCCTTTAGATTTGATAGGAAAAGCATTTTGCTATTAGTGCTTATAAGTGTACCGGTAGCATTTAGATTCTAGAACTTGCGTTAGTGATGCATCCCGAGACCGCTAATGAGACTACATTCGTGTAGTAGGATTTACTACATGATAAGAGGCATTAGGATCACCCTTGTGTTAAACCCGTATCATAATTACTTGACCATTTAAGTCATATTACTTGGCTAGTTAAGTCAACTAATTTTTCCCACACCTTAGCGTTGTACTCATTTTTAGTACACGAAACCCCTAGTACACCCCTCCGAGCCTATCTTTTCGTTTCTAACATTAAGCATCTTACTTAAAGGAAGAATTTGTTACACCCCACTTAATTGTACACCCAAATCGCCTTAGCCTTCCGTGTATGCACTCATCTTTAGTGCATTATTGTTATTTGTTAAACCCTAAGTTAACTATCTAATTGATTACATGGTTGCTAAGTCGAGTCATATCCTTGTACATATTGTTTTGGGACGATTGGGACTCATGGGTAAAGTACTTATTTTATGAAGTAATGGGGAAGAACATCATTTATTACCACCATATGTACGTTAATCTTAAAAGTGCTTCAAGTGTTTTGATTTTCTTAATTCGAGTCATTAGATTAGTTTATTGTAAAGTATATAAAGATTCAATTGTAAGGGGAATTTTTATTCCCTATGATGTATTATTTTGGATGGTAGGGTAAGAGTGCATGCAAAAAAAAATTAAAAATAAAAAAAATAATAAAAAAAAATAAATAATAAATAAATAAAATTAAGAAAAAAAAAAAAGAGAAAAAGAGAAAAACATACGGACTACCATCCCTTTTCATTCTATGTTTATTTTATGTTTTGTTATTTTTCATTTGTTAGCTTAAGTCGAGTCTAATCTTGGCTTAGCAACGCCATATTATACATGTAATTAACCAAGATTGTTAACTCGCCACCAGTAAATACTGCCTATATCCAACAAAACCGTGTATTTTATATCCCTACACCTAACGTTACAACCCTTTAAAAGACCTCTTTGATAGTTTATCCTAGGTGCTTACACCATGTGGTGGAGGTTTGATCCTTTCCCAAGCCTATGGTAATCTATTTTGCTATGACAGGTAGTGAGAGATATCTTCCGTTTCCATATTGTAATTTATACTTTATTACACCCGAGAGATGTGAGTATTTAAACACTATTTGTGAGGTGCTAGTATATGACCTCCGTGCTTGTCTTTGGTCTTTAGTGAAACTATTATTTGTTGTCATTACTTTTATATTAGTGTTAAATGACCCCTAACTTGTATTTTGATTAGAATAAAAGCGCATTTGCTTGATGACAAGCAAATCTCAAGTGTAAGGGTATATGATGAAGCGAAAAATGATCCGTTTTTAGGGGGTCATTTAAGCCCGGAATTGAATTTATTTGATCAAATATTGCCCTAAATCGTTCCTTTTGTGATTTTAGGTACTTTGTGAGTGAAATCTGGAAAAGGAAGCAATTCGGACATTTTTGGAGCATAAAAGTGAAGAAAACGCCAAAGACTTAATTTTCCATGCTCGTAACAGTGTGTGACGGCGTCAAGAGGAAGAAGATGACGGCGTCAAGAGCAAAGATCATGACGACCCAGTACAGAAATGAAGGCGTCACAAAAAAGAGCGTCAAGAGTTAAATGTGTGACGGCCTGGAAAAGTGGACTACATGACGGCGTCAAATGTAGATCAAGGCAGTCCGAGGATTATTTTGGCGGCGAGATGACGGCGTCACAAGGTTGTTCTTGACGCCGTCAGACTCTATTATCTATATATAGTTTTCTAATTTTCATTCATTAAAAGGAACAAGTTTGGAGAAACCCTAAGGCCGAACCATATACGAATTTTACAGCTTTTCAAGGGTTTTCAACCCTTGAATCCTTACATGTGTTATTGAGATAAGTCTTCACGTAATTCAATCAATATGTCTATGTGTTGGTTGTCTATATCTTGTGCTTGTCTTGATTCCACCTTGTTAGGCTAGATTTATCTTGTGTTTGCTTAGATCTAATGAAACCTAGATGTTGATTATGTGTTGATTACTTGTTCATGGTTGTATTGGATGAATGATTTCAATGTTAGGCTTAAGAAAACTGGCAGATCTCCAATTGGTAACATGCTTGAACGTCTTAGGAAACATGAACCGATGTGTACTAGGTTTTATTGGTTGTATTTAATGCATGAGTAAATTCTAATGATCCCATGTTAGGAGCTTCTTAGCCGGCTCGACATAGGAGTGAAGTAGGCACTCATAGGATTGCGGAGTTGAGTACGCCACCCCATGAATGGTATTAAGGAATACAATCCGTCATCCACGCAACTATAACAAGTAATTAACGTGTAAAAGATATCTAGGGAGTAGTGAAATCTAAGTAAACACATTTCACCACTTATTGCTCACAACCTTCGTATAATTAGTTTATTTTCATTTTTAGTATTTTATTTTGATTGCATCTTAGTATTGGGTTAGTTGATTAGCAACTAATTCCGCGCATTCCAATTCCATATACCTAGGTGTTGAAACTAGAGAGACAACCCGATTACGCCTATTCCAATTCTCTTTACGGGATCAAGCTAGTCAATGGCTTGAGCGTTTACCCGCGGGATCCATCACCACATGGGATGATCTCACCACTCGTTTCCTTGCTCAATTTTTCCCACCGGGGAGAACTACTAAGCTTAGAAATGACATCTTGATGTTCCAACAACATCAAAATGAATCTCTTTATGAAGCATGGACTCGTTTCAAGGACTTACTCCAAAAAATCCCTCATCATGGCATAGATCTTTGGCTCCAAGTCCAAATCTTTTATGACCATATCGATCTCTCCACGAGGCGAGCCATTGACCAATCGGCCGGTGGTAAGCTACGTGATCTAAGTGCGGAACAATCATGGGAACTCATAGAAGATCTTGCTCTCTATGACAACGAAAGTTGGAATGATCCCCGTGATTTGAACAAAACGGTCAAGGCAATATCTTTGCCTTCGAATAACTCTAGCACTCCCGACCGTAGGATCATGGAACTTGAGGACCAAGTCAAGTTTCTCATGAAATCCTACGAAGCTCCTAAGCCTTCAAGCCAAGTGAACAAAATCACTTCTTCATGCGAATTATGTAGTGGTCCCCATGACACTCGTGATTGTGTGGAACTCCCTGGAACAGCTTTTGCAGACTATGCATCCTCGCGTACCGACGATGTGGGAGATAAGTGGTACACTTTCAAACCTGAGCCAAACCCTTACGGTGATTCCTACAACCCCTCTTGGAAAAATCACCCAAACCTTAGGTGGAAACAAAATCAAGCCAATTCTTCCAATCCGCCTAATCGTTATCAACCAAACGGTCCACCCTCAACCGTACTTTCAACAACAATCCTTCTAACAACTATGGTAGTACCAACAATCTTGAAGGATTGATGTCCAAGTTCATGGCATCTCAAGAAGCTCGCATAGCTAGGTTTGAAACCGAATTCAACCAACAACAAACGGAGATGACCAACAAGATAGACAACTTGTTGAAAGCCCTCAACAACCAAGCATTAACCGCACCTAGGAAGGACACTAGGGACACCAATAACGGAATCCAAATTAAGGACCCCTCATCATCCAAACATGTCCACTTTGTCAATGTTGTCACCATTAAGCCAATAGATAAGGAGATAGAAGAAAGTGACAAGGATGAAGTTGGAGTAGAAACCGAGACTAGGGATGAAAGTAGGGAAGTTGAGGTTAATAAAGGAGAGGAATTAGATGAGGTAGAGACTATAGAAAAGTACTTTGATAAGTTGCCCACCAAGGAAGAACGGGAATACCATATGGATTTATTCGATAGTCCCGAGAGACCATATATCCTTGGCACACCCCTTATCAAAATGGGAGACCCCTCTAACATCAACATACCATGCAACATCAGGCATATGCATATATGGAAAGCTTATATCGATCCAAGATCTCCCATAAACATCATGACTAGGACTTATTACAATTGGGTGATGAAGAAACAACTTGATTTCAGGATGATGCCCAATAGGAATTTGATAAGTAACTTTGTAGGAAGAGTGAAGGGATTGCATGTGATTATAAGTAATTTCACCTATGAGATCGATTTTATGATAGTAGAAGACACTCGTCCGGTGATAGATGATTGCCTAAGCCAAATAATATTCGGAAAACCATTCGTTGAGGCCACTAGGATGAGTTATGATCCGACTTTAGGGATAGTTAGATTCAAGGAAGAGAATGATGAGATTGCCTACCAAATGCCTTACAAAATTGAGCAATACCGCCTTCTCTCTAATATAGAAAAGGAACACAAGCAAGCAGCTTATTATAGGAATGATGAGGATAGACGTAGGGGAGTAGCGTATGTGAAGAATAGGATGCTTGGTTTCTACAAATAATGCTTGCAACTAGGTCTTGAATACAAAACTGGTTTAGAAGACGACCTAGAGAGTGAAACCAACGATGAAGTCACGTAGTAACCCATGACCTTGAGTCTAGCTACAAAACTCGTAAATAAAGAAAAGCGCTTCTTGGGAGGCAACCCATGTTTTGTGTGTTTTTATTTGGTTGTTTGTTTGTTTGTTATTTGCTTCCGTATGTATGCTTTATTTTTATTGTTGGTAGATCATGTTTCTAAACTAAAAAGAGGAAATACTTTACTTTGTTGTTTTGGCCTAGTCTTAACTTCACCAAAAGTTATTTTTGCAAAATATAAGTGTAAGGGGAAACCCCAAATATGTTTTTAAGAAACAAACTGATCATGATTCTCCACAATATTAAGTGAACATGTATATTCGTATTTGTTAGAGTCAAATGCTTGTATTGAGTCATAATGAAGTTTTGCAGGATTTTCCAGGAAGTAGGACCAAGTTTTTCCAGAAATTTTCCGGAAACTTAACATAAGAATTTCTTCAGGTCACTTCTGACGGCGTCATGAGCTAGCTCTTGACGGCGTCACGTGTAAAAATCTGGAAATTTTACCAGTTTTGTTTTTCTAACGGAGTCTTAAAGTTTTTGTTAAATTATTAAGTTTTATAATCTTCAGGAAATCTGCAAACTTCATTCCACAAGCATTATATCTTATTTTGTTTTCTAGGATTTAGTAACTTATGTAGATTGCCGCCGATTTTATGCGAGGTTGCCTTGTCTGCTTTCTCAGGATTTACGGTTACGTATGACAAGAAGATGATTTATATTCTGGAAGGTTGCCTCGAGAGGTAAAGCCTGGTGCAATCCCCACGCATCAATAAATTTATGGATATCAAGAATTGCCCGTTTGGCCCGTTGCCCATTTTGCTTGAATATTTGTATAATTTGCTTTATTATTTGTATTAGTGACATTTAATGCAGGAATTGTGTTTAAGTTGGTTGTACAATATGTCTGATAATTTGTATTTCTTATGTAAGAGTTATTTTAATAACTGCGTTAATTGTATTTATTGATCAGTTAATTAATTGTATTTAATGTACATAATGATTTATTTATTGTATTTCATGTTAGTATTTCTATTTTAATTAGTTGTACTTTGAGCTTAAAAACTTGTAAATGTTAAAAAATGTGTTTTAATTAATTGTACTTTTAGCTTTATAACTTGGATTGCTGAATTTTAAGAGTTTCTATATTAAGTATGCATTCCTCTATTATAAGATAGTAAGATAAGATAATAAGTCCAAAAAAATAATGCTTGTTAGAGGTCTCGTAAAACACCAAACTTTTTATAGATTGAGGGTGTGGTCGGTGCTACAGAGCATCGTTATAGTAAAAAGTACTGTCACTTCAGCTTTTGCTTTTATAACTCAGAACTTATAACTTAACTCAAAAACACTCTCCCTCATCACTCATGTTATAAGACACTCACGGGCCCTATAGTTTTTATTTAAAAGAAAAAAAATTATTCAAATAAAACACTAATTAAATTAAAATTAAAATTTTATTAATAAAATAAAAGTCTTAAAAAAATTACTTGAACTAAACTAGTTTTTGTGACAATATTTGGCTCGAATTTCATGTTTTGCCTCCTCAATAATAGTTGTGTCTATAGAATCCAACCCATCAGTGTTAACCGCAAGCATCTTCATGTCTTTGTTCCTTGTTTGAGTATTGATTAATTGCACCCTCACCTTCATCTTGTTTTTTATTTCTTCCATCTTCGACTCACAATATAAAGCGAGTCGTTTGTAACAATTCGCATTTTCAGGTTAACTTCTATTCACGAAAATTTCCTTATTCATTTTTACTATTCACTTTTACTATTCACTTTCACTATTCACTCCAAAAATTTTTATTTCATATTCTCATAAGTTAAACTATTTTAATGATAATCCGAGAGTTTGACACTTGTCGGATCATTTCTGCAAAAATCACGAAACCGTGTTCGAGATTTACTTTTAGGTTTAAACGTCATTCCAGCATCCCGATATATCAATAAAACACTATAAACAATAGAGATATGATTTTCTCTAATTTTACGACAATTCCAAGAATTTTGGAATTTTACGTTTTCCAGTTCAGCGTTTTACGCGAATTACGCATTTTAGACCCGCGTTTCCAGTTTTAGCAGCGTTTAAGCAACCCGGTAAAACTTGTCACTCATTAAATATGCTAAGATATGTTATATTAATAAGTTTTAACATATTTATAAGTTTCATATTTTTAGGATACCCGATTTTAAGTTTCATGACTTAACGACTTACCGTTAGCGATTACCGGGACAAAACTCACTCCAAAAAAGCAAGATATTATCAAAACACATAACTAGTCATCCAAGATAGGCATTGAACGAAATTTTAAGCCACATGGGGCATTTTCTTAGTCACTAAGTTAAGGATAGGAAGCTTACATAGGAAGCTAAACATTTTGCAAGTAAACTTGGCCACTAAGTCTTGTTAAATATCCTAAGTCTCTAACCTCCTCAAGGAAACTTCCTAGGCACTTTCCTAACCTCCTCTTCATGCTATAAATACAAGTCTAATACTTTCCTTTCTCTTCATTCCAAACGCCCAACAACAAATCCATAAACCATGATTCTTTGATTTCTAAGTTATAAGTTACATACCAAAGTTAAAGGCATGGTTAGTCTCTACATGAATCAAGAGTTTATTTGGTGATTCCATGGTTGAATTAGGAGCTACACAAGGTGGTTAGGGGCTAAACATATAAGGTTCTTACAAGGTTAGACCAAGCCTAGCAAGGGTAGTGTTGAAGGATTGGAAGCTAGGGTTTTCGATTGAAGGATTTAGATCTTGTCTTAGTTCATGAGTTCCCTTTTCATTAAGGCCAAAAGTTGTAAGAAACCCTAATACACTTTCTTGCTCAATATCATTTTCATGCTTATTATGTTTCATTCATTCTATATATGGTCTTTGTGTTATGTTCATGATGTATAAAAACTATTAAAACAAGTTTTGGAAACTATATATTAACTTATGTTAAGTAATCAAGGAAACTAGTGACTTATATTGAGAACCACGACAAAAATAGTATAACTATGATATGAAACACTTACCTACTGTTATATAGGACTTAAAAAGGAAAACATAGCAATTTGAATCACCCAAAACGAGTACCCGAGTCAAAAGTTATGGCCATAAGAAGTTAGCGAAACCAAAACGCCGAAACTGCCTAAACAACCTGTTAACATTCTGACCTTTTTGAAAGTGGCATTTCTGGTCCGATTCATCAAAAAGTTAAAACACAAAAGTTGTCCGGAACGACGTTTTCGTTCAGGATCAAAGAAGCTCAAGCCCTGAAAATGCTTTACGAGTGATGTTTCTCTTCAAATTTTTAACATCCCATTTTTATACCAAATGACCATGTAATAGTTATGGTTAATTGAAACCAAGAGGTCTAAAGATCTAAAGCCAAGACCACAACCATGGCTAAGGCCAAGGTTGAGTCTCAAACCCATAGTAACAATGACCAAAGCCACGACAAGGCCACGGTAAAGACCTTATGGCTTCCTATGTCGAAAACATAAACTAAAGAGTTAATGGTAACATAATCAACCAATTTGGATCTACTCCATCAAATGACCATTAGACTTTGCAATTAACGTCCACTCTAGGCTTAATAAACTCATTGTAATAACAATCTTCATCCAAAAGTAAACTTTCCTAAGTTTATTCAATTATTCGGACATGTAACTTTTCGGATCAAAAACTTATATATTTTTATCAAATACTACAACACTAGGGAGCTTCATGTGAGGGGTTCATTAAAGTAAACCGTCGAGATGAGTTGTGGATTTACGAATTAAAGTCTCCTGGCTCCTTGAACGTTTACTACATGACCTCTGAATTATGTCGGCCTGAACGGTAGTAACCGATATACAAACTATACATGTTTCTTAAACCATTTTTATACAAAGACTTACACTATAGAAAGTACTATATCATGGACTAAATGCAATACATATATAGGCAATTCTTCATATTCTTTACTCCAATCCTAAGTCGCAACATTCTATTATAGGTTGCTCGTAGAAACCTTCACGATTCGACCATCACATTCACTACTTGCTATATACCTTAAGGTGAGTTCATAGCCCCACTTTCCATTACTTAATTGTTTTACAAACCCTTGGGGGGAATACATGCTATTATTTTTCAACCGAACACAATGCTTTTCAATTGTTTGCTTGCCTGATTGTTTTATTATCACTAAGTAACATCCTTGCCAATCCAAGATCCCTTATTATGAACCATTTAATCACTTGCGAGGGTTACTTGCGAGTGAGCTCGAATATTGTGAATAGGCCTATTGGGATTGACGAATCCCATTTGTATTGACTAAATTCAAACAAATGCATTAATATTTGAAACATAGGTATGACGGCAAAGTACCTACCGGGATAACTCCGCCGATCGATATTGGTACACGTTAACATTTCGGTGTCATAAGCTTAGTAGAATAATAATAACTGTTTTGTTTTTCCAACCATTGGTGTGAGTCTATAGCTCACACTACCAACATATTGTGTTCAACCATTAAACAAACTCTATGAATATCACTCAACCTTTGTGTTGACCTCTTAAGCATGTATTTCAGGTCCATGATGATCAAAGATGGCACAGAAGGGCACAGTTATTCAAGAGGGCTATAAATTTTATTATCATTCAAAAACTCATTTAATGTAATTTGTAAACATGGAACCATCTGGGACCTCATTTTGTAATCTCTGATATTTATATAATTTGAATGATAAATCTTTTAAAACGACTCAATTAGAATTCGTTTTCTATCATTGTGACTATTGTGCCGTCGAGTAACACCCAGTTTGAATTCCGATGCATCCATGAATTGGGGGTGTTAAAGATTGGTACCAGAGCCATGGTTATAGAGAAACAGGTCTAATTGAGACCTAAACTATAACCACACTTATAAGCAAAAACATTTTATAGCCTTCCGCTCTCCGTGCCTTCCATCCTCCAGACGATTATGGACTTATTAAGCATTTTATACTACACAAACATGTTAGCATATGGATATATGTACCCTTAGCATAATTGAGCATTCCCCCATAAGCATGTTATGCTACACAAAAATACTAGTATATTGATATATACATTCGAGTTATTTTCAATCATTTTATCTAAACATATCTGCATATGCCTATTCTAGGGCATTTCGGCACAACAACATTCTCCCAATCATGTTCCTACTCCAACATTTTATGTCCAAGACATTGTAACTAATTACAATGGTCTTTTCTATTTCCCGGACATTGTATGATACAATGGTCTTAATCATTTCTCAAATGTTTTGAGTCACACAATGGTCTAACCTACTTCCCAGACATTGTGAATTGCACAATGGTCTAATCTACTTCCGAGACATTGTGATTTGTGCAATGGTCTCTGGAATTATTCCACCACCTCATCAATATTAATTCATATGATATCAAAAACCCATCACAATTTATCGATTTCCAAATAGAAATATGAGATTTCTAAAGGATAAACTAATCCATCATCTACAAAAGCAGAAGTTTCGCTACGTTCATCAAAGTTCAGCAACTTTCTCTACATTCATCAAAGTTTTCTTCTGAAACCTTCATTGTTAAAAGTTTGTGATCCTGGCCAAGTATGGAATGTTTTAGAATTACTTAAAACTTTCTTTCCACACGTATCTACCCGTACTATCTTCTATGCAATGGAATGTGAAAACATAGGTTACAAGTCTTGTATGGGCGGGACTTGCAACTGAATGGTTTGACATCGCCTTTGTTTAGTGGACAGTTTCTCAAAAGCAACGGACATATCACAAGTATACCTAATTTAGGTATTTGAAAATTTTATAGAACCTCGGCTAAATATAGACAAGTCACCTATATTTAACCTAGGGACAGTGGAACATAGTCTGACTAACTATGTTCGACTTAAAATTTTCAAATACTGAGAATAGTTGTACTAGGGTTATGTTCAGATTGATTTCCTACTTGAACTCGATAAACCACTAGAATTCTTTAAAACGATCTAGAGACACGATAGTGTCTTACCACTCAGCAAGATCTTAACACCTTATTTGTACTACCTAATTTCATTCTTGAAAGTTTTCATTTATAAGATAATCCGAACTACTATCTTGGGATAGTTATCAATTCTTCTCTTCATCCCGTAGAACTACTATCCTGTTTAGGTCCTAAGGATACCATTCCGTCATAAACCTTTAAAATCTCTTAAAATTTTAAAGCAAACTTGAAATCTCTACCAATATTAATGTTAAGTATACACTACACACTTTTGTTCATCAACATATCACATCATTATCTTCACAACCATTGCAACCACAAGCTCATTAACAGATCTTGATGCACTTTTAAAGCTCAAATCATCCTTAGTTACACCACAAGCACCCTCATCAGCTTTACAAGATTGAATATTCATTTTGTACTTTTGGAACACCAGTATCATCTCGTAATACACTACCTTGTAACTCACCGGCTAAGTATGAACGTTGTGTTGGGAATTCTTAAGTAGGATGATTTATAATTATTTGAATGAATTGGGATGCCTTTTCATTTAAAAAAATAAATTGTAAATCACCGAACCATAAGTTTATATTCCTCTATTTACATTGTTTGGGATGCCTCTCTATGTAAATAAAGAATTATAAACAAGTGGGCTTATTTGTATCCGAAATAACATAAGTATAAAGTCAATAAACACTAGGTACAACAACAGATTACCTACTAGGTTATGATTGCAACTACTATCCAAATTTCCATTGATATTCGACTACTATATCGATTACTAATGATATTCGACTACTATATCAATTTCCATTTATTCGATTCCAATGTCAATTGCTATTGTTGTTCAACTACTATATCAATTGCTGTTGATACTTGACAACTATATCAATTTCTATCTGATATTCAACTATGTTATCAATTTCTATTGACACACCGTATTATGAGACAAATCAAACTACATCACCAGTAATCCCAGACTCTAGTCCTCATAAGTAACCACACCTCTTCATCGACACCACTCCAATATATAACACACACAGAACTTCGGGATGAAGTTCCCTTAAGGGGTAGAGACTGTAACAATTCGCATTTTCAGGTTAACTTCTATTCCCAAAAATTTCACTATTCATTTTTACTATTCACTTTCACTATTCACTATTCACTCCTAAAATTTTTATTTCATATTCTCGTAAGTTAAACTATTTTAATGATAATCCGAGAGTTTGACACTCGTTGGATCATTTCTGCAAAAATCACGAAACCGTGTCCGAGATTTACTTTTAGGTTTAAACGTCATTCCAGCATCCCGATATGTCCATAAAACACTATAAACAATAGAAATATGATTTTCTCTCATTTTAAGACAATTCCAAAAGTTTTGGAATTTTACGTTTTCCAGTTCAGCGTTTTACGCGAATTACGCGTTTTAGAACCGCGTTTCCAGTTTTAGCAGCGTTTAAGCAACCCGGTAGAACTTGTCACTCAATAAATATGCTAAGATAGGTTATATTAATAAGTTTTAACATATTTATAAGTTTCATATTTTTAGGATACCCGATTTTAAGTTTCATGACTTAACGACTTACCGTTAGCGATTACCGGGACAAAACTCACTCCATAAAAGCAATATATTATCAAAACACATAACTAGTCATCCAAAATAGGCATTGAACGAAATTTTAAGCCACATGGGGCATTTTCTTGGTCACTAAGTTAAGGATAGGAAGCTTACATAGGAAGCTAAACATTTTGCAAGTAAACTTGGCCACTAAGTCTTGGAAAATATCCTAAGTCTCTAACCTCCTCAAGGAAACTTCCTAGGCACCTTCCTAACCTCCTCTTCATGCTATAAATACAAGCCTAATCCTTTCCTTTCTCTTCATTCCAAACGCCCAACAACAAATCCATAAACCATGATCCTTTGATTTCTAAGTTATAAGTTACATACCAAAGTTGAAGGCATAGTTAGTCTCTATATGAATCAAGAGTTTGTTTGGTGATTCCATGGTTGAATAAGGAGCTACACAAGGTGGTTAGGGGCTGAACACATAAGGTTCTTACAAGGTTAGACCAAGCCTAGCAAGAGTTAGCAAGGGTAGTGTTGAAGGATTGGAAGCTAGGGTTTTCGATTGAAGGATTTAGATCTTGTCTTAGTTCATGAGTTCCCTTTTCATTAAGGCCAAAAGTTGTAAGAAACCCTAATACACTTTCTTGCTCAATATCATTTTCATACTTATTATGTTTCATTCATTCTATATATGGTCTTTGTGTTATGTTCATGATGTATAAAAACTATTAAAACAAGTTTTGGAAACTATATATTAACTTATGTTAAGTAATCAAGGAAACTAGTGACTTATATTGAGAACCACGACTAAAATAGTATAACCATGATATGAAACACTTACCTACTGTTATATAGGACTTAAAAAGGAAAACATAGCAATTTGAATCACCCAAAATGAGTACCCGAGTCAAAAGTTATGGCCATAAGAAGTTAGCGAAACCAAAACGCCGAAACTGCCTAAACAACCTGTTAACATTTTGACCTTTTTGAAAGTGGCACTTCTGCTCCGATTCATCAAAAAGTTAAAACACGAAAGTTGTCCGGAACGACGTTTTCGTTCAGGAATAACAAAACTCAAGCCCTGAAAACGCTTTACGAGTGATATTTTTCTTCAAATTCTTAACAGCCCATTTTTATACCAAATGACCATGTAATAGTTATGGTTAATTGAAACCAACAGGTCTAATGACCTAAATCCAAGACCAAAACCATGGCTAAGGCCAAGGTTGAGTCTCAAACCCATAGTAACAACGACCAAAGCCACGGCTAAAGACCTTATGGCTTCCTATGTCGAAAACATAAACTAAAGAGTTAATGGTAACATAATCAACCAATTTGGATCTACTCCATCAAATGACCATTAGA
This sequence comes from Artemisia argyi, assembly GCA_030686995.1. Classification (NCBI taxonomy): domain Eukaryota; kingdom Viridiplantae; phylum Streptophyta; class Magnoliopsida; order Asterales; family Asteraceae; genus Artemisia; species Artemisia argyi. The sequence goes on along the minus strand of CM060689.1, from coordinate 36,668,321 downwards.
CTTTGTAAGTAATGTCCACTCTAGGCTTAATAAACTCATTGTAATAACAATCTTCATCCAAAAGTAAACTTTCCTAAGTTTATTCAATTATTTGGACATGTAACTTTTCGGATCAAAAACTTATATATTTTTATCAAATACTACAACACTAGGGAGCTTCATGTGAGGGGTTCATTAAAGTAAACCGTCGAGATGAGTTGTGGATTTACGAATTAAAGTGTCCTGGCTCCTCGAACGTTTACTACATGACCTCTGAATTATGTTGGCCCGAACGGTAGTAAGCGATATACAAACTATACATGTTTCATAAACCATTTTTATACAAAGACTTACACTATACAAAGTACTACATCATGGACTAAATGCAAGACATATATTGGCAATTCTTCATATTCTTTACTCCAATCCTAAGTCGCAACATTCTATTATAGGTTGCTCGTAGAAACCTTCACGATTCGACCATCACATTCACTACTTGCTATATAACTTAAGGTGAGTTTATAGCCCCACTTTCCATTACTTAATTGTTTTACAAACCCTTGGGGGGAATACATGCTATTATTTTTCAACCGAACACAATGCTTTTCAATTGTATGCTTGCCTGATTGTTTTATTATCACTAAGTAACATCCTTGCCAATCCAAGATCCCTTATTATGAACCATTTAATCACTTGCGAGGGTTACTTGCGAATGAGCGCGAATATTGTGAATAGGCCTATTGGGATTGACGAATCCCATTTGTATTGACTAAGTTCAAACAAATGCATTAATATTTGAAACATAGGTATGACGGCAAAGTACCTACCGGGATAACTCCGCCGTTTGATATTGGTACACGTTAACGTTTTGGTGTCATAAGCTTAGTAGAATAATAATAACTGTTTTGTTTTTCCAACCATTGGTGTGAGTCTATAGCTCACACTACCAACATATTGTGTTCAACCATTAAACAAACTCTATGAATATCACTCAACCTTTGTGTTGACCTCTTAAGCATGTATTTCAGGTTCATGATGATCAAGGATGGCACGGAAGGGCACGGTTATTCAAGAGGGCTATAAATTTTATTATCATTCAAAAACTCATTTAATGTAATTTGTAAACATGGAACTATCTGGGACCTCATTTTGTAATCTCTGATATTTATATAATTTGAATGATAAATCTTTTAAAACGACTCAATTAGAGTTCGTTTTCTATCATTGTGACTATTGTGCTGTGGAGTAACACCCAGTTTGAATTCCGCTGCATCCATGAATTGGGGGTGTTACATCGTTATTGCAACATTTCTTGAAAAAATTCTCGAAAAGAAGAAGGGTCGATGATTTTGAAGATCGTTGACTTTTTGACTTCCATTCTTTGTCAGATGGACGTGGCAAAGCATCATCTCCAAATAGCTTGGGTTCTTCTCTGGTTGGCCCGTTCTTCTTACATGTGGCAGATCAGGATTTAACCATTCATGTTTGTCTTTCAAAAATTTCTATGTTTTCATGTAAGGAAAACTTTTACATTCGTTGACATGATACAAGAGTTCAACAGGCGTCATCAAATCTTCATCATTTTGACCACTAATCCTCGCAGTTTTGTTGACAATCGTGTTATACTTTTCGACTTCCCGGTTCATGGGAGTCCACTTTTCGGTCAACATGTTTTCGGAACGCGTTATATAACCCTTTTTCGTAGCTTGCTCATTGTCTTCCGCAAGAATTTTGTGCCAAAACGTCTCATCCGTTTGTTCGGTGCCAATGTTCGGATCCTCGGATATATGTAACCAAAATTCTGCCAACCTAATTCTTCGGTTATGGCGTGCGAGTTATTTTGGTTTTCGTTTCTTTTTCTCAAGGTTTTTATTCCTTTGCCACACTTCTTGTGTGACGACGGCCCCTCAGCTTCGTATTGTTTGGGTTGTTAGGATTATTGTTAGGTTTGTTGATATTGTTGTTTGGAAAATTGGAGTTGGTATATTTGTTGGGGAATTTGGTTTTGTTCGAGTTGTTGTTGAAGTTGAAATTGGGCGAATAATTGAAGTTGCTCGGGTAGAGCAAATGGGTTAAAGTTGGTAAATTTGTTTGGGATTTGGTATGACGTACCAAATAGGTGAAAGTTGGTTAAGATTTGTGGAAATGGAATTTGCTGATGATGGTGTGTTTAAATGAAGCTGAGGAATTTGGTATTTGATTTTGTAGGTTGGACAGCATTTGATTTATCGACAAAGATTGATTGGGATTCATTTTTGTGAGTTTAGAGGTAGAAATAAAGAGAAGTATTGTTGAGATGTGTAGGTAGAAGTGTGTGTAAAAATTAGAAGATTTAAGGGATATTTATAAGATTTTTAAAAGGTAAAAAAGTGGTAAAATATATAATTTTTTTTTTTAAAAATGGCTACTTTTTTTAAACACATTTAATTTTTTTTATACACTGATCCTATACGTCGTATAGGGTATTTGATGTACTAAAACACATTTTCCGAAAACCATACTAGTCGTAGATTCATCAATCGTGGAAAACATATTTCATTTACACTAAACATCATAATTGTACAATAATTTTACATAAATGACGCGCAAAAGCTTATTTCAATATTAGGGAGTTATCCCAAACACTCCCATTTTCGGCCCATAACTAGTTTACTTGTTAATAGACATAAAAATAACCCATAGCTAACTACATATTATTTAAACATAAAAAGTACTACTACTAAAACATGTTTGGGCGTTTAAAAGTTGTAATCAAAGTATGCGGATGAGATGCTCGTCACCTAAACCCATGAGCATACCGTTTCCACAAAATGCACTCTCTTCTATCCAAAAGCCCCAAGTCCACTATAAATACCTACAAAAACATAACTAAAAATTGTGAGTCATTTAGACGTAGTGAGTAAAACGGAACTAAAGATAAACATGACATAATCCACAATCTAGTTTATATGTTGCTTCTAATCCGCCCATTTACTATATGAGTCATAACTCATCAAAAACATGATGCTACTGCTATGGAATGCTTCTGCTAACACATCCAATATCTATTTGGATAACTACTGATTTGCGATATCTAATCGACTTGCTACTAAGGTTTTTGGTTCCTAGTCTCATTTTATTAGTAGCCATGATTGGGGCTATAGTACTGACTATGCATAGAACTACTAAGGTGAAAAGACAGGATGTATTTCGACGAAATGCTATTGATTCTAGGAGGACTATAATGAGGGGGATGACAGATCTACTAAAGGAAAGTTGGTTGATATTGGTTCGAATCCAATTCGTGAGATGGCCATCTTGGTCATATAGATGTCTTGATACCCTTATTTTCTTTTGTCATTTTCGAATGACTGTCCCATTCCATTTTTGGTATAACTGTACCCGTTATACGATGCAACATCTAATCCACTTGTGCTACTAGTGGTGCGATATATAATCGACTCGCTACTAATAATTCGATATCTAATCGACTTGTGCTAATACGGAATCCCTTTTATAGGCAGCGAGCACTCATATGTGGCCTTTACCCACTTGTACAAATGCAATCTGGTTTTCCGTCACTACTAAAAAGGCAAAATATCTAATTCATACGTGTGAACTAATTCTATAGTTTTACATACTCGATATAAGAGATCTCTAATCCAATCACATACAAACATTTATTGTATGGTAGGAGTTTTCGCTTTGTGCATCTCTTATGTACTCTATCGCAACTAATGTTGCATTGCTTGGGCACCGATAACATAACTAATGGTGCGTCACTTTGGCACAATGGAATGAACTATAAATCATCAATATCACCACTTACTATAATTTACTTCTAATCATGTAGCTAGAAACAATCATAATCATAATAACCATAACTACTTTTTGTGCTAGACTAATTCGTTACTCACCTTATGCTTTGGTTTGACACTCCTTTTGCTTTCCACTACCAACTAAACACATGATAATCATTCTAACATCATTGGAAACTACTATTTCACCCATATCACATAAGCTTCTTTTCTACTTTGTGTAAATAAAGCATTGTGCCAAACACCCCTTTATAAACTATGAACTAATCTTCATAACTATTTCATCATATTTCATACCATAATCTCTACTAATTTCATAACATAATTTCCACTAAAATGCTTCTTATCAATTTTCATACATGAGGTCATTATCTAATAATTATAGAAACATTATAACAAAATCTAATCATCATAGTCGCCATTCCTTCTAAAACCACTAATTCATCCATAATACCAATGATCATGAAACTAAAAATTTCTTAACTTACCTTCGTAAGGAATTAAACAATAAACCTTCTAATAATTAACACAACTTCTCCTAATTCTTAATCTAAGTAACCCTTGTAGGAAATCTTCCTTTGATTTCTTTAATGATATGACAAAACTCTTTTCCCTTCTAAGTTTCTATGATAATACTCGTATAAGGACACATGTGGGATTTAGGGGTTAAATCCCTGGAATTAGATGTTATAAGCACATAAAGAGAATTCTATCTCTTTACACCTTAAACCTACTTTTACATCATTAGTCTGTGTTGTTAATTTCGTTACATCAGAGGTCCTTTTTTGGTTAACTATTGCATTACATGTCCTTATTCCGTTAAGTACTAAATGTAATAACTTTCTAAATTCATAAAAATGCTACTACCTCCGTCCCATATTTATAGTCCATCTTTCCTTTTTCGGTTGTCCCAAATTAATTGTCCACTTCTATAAATAGATAAGGAATATAAATCAACTTTACCATATTACCCTCATTTGTGGTTATTATTACAAACTTTAAAGAAGTTGGAAATTAATTAGTTAAGGGTAAAACTGTCTTTATGCAAAAAGTAAGAGAGAGAAAGCTGTAAAGATGATGCTTTTCTAAAACTGTGTGTTTTTTGTCTGTTGACAATAATTTTGAGACGGAGATAGTATTTAATATCAGCTACTAAAACTCCAAATTTTGGGGTGTCACATTTTTAGAGGCTCCAACGTCTAGGTATGGTATGGTATTTTGGGGTGTTACTATTTCACCCATAACAGATTTTGGGGTGTTACATAAAAATGCTATAACATCGGGTCTGATATGGTCTCATGCCATTGGATGACGCCATTGGGCAATAACGAGTCTTGTGGCTTACCTTACCGTAAGATCTAATAACATTATCATGTTACCGACCAATCATATAAAGCATGCATGCATCATGGTCAACATTTGATTGAGGTCTATCATGTGACACCAAAATGCCACCTAAAGGAAACCACCCTAAAAAAATATTTGTGTGAATAACCTATTCACGGATATTTCACAAAAAAACTTGTGTGATTTGGAGAGAGAGAGAGAGAGAGAGAGAGAGAGAGAGAGAATAAAAAAATAAAAAATAAATAAAAAAAAACGCGAAGACACGAGATGAGGCATTAGTCATACGAAAAAAGGTAGATTAAGAGTATAAAGATGACCAATTCTCATGCTATTACACAAAACTTATACTAAACTTTAATGGTGGATCTAAAAATCTATCCACTTTTCTTTTAGAAAGAAAATGAGAAGAATCTAAAAAATTACACACCACGAATGATGCTAATGGGCATGCATGTAGATACCATCTTACTCAAATATATTCGTCGCTGCTTTATATGTCTATACTAGATGGAGTTAACAAACTCAATGAACAACCAAACATTTGACACTTAACCTAACACTATGTTCTTAAGTTAAAATTTGAGAGAAGGGAAACAAAAGTGAATTTTTTATATTCTTTAGTATTTTTTTAAGAAAGGATAAAGAACTTCAGAGGAAAATGAAAGAAACTTTTTTCAAAAAATATTCATCTCATTTTTTGGAGAAAAAAGAAAGAAAATATAAATATACTTTTTGTAAAGACTAATATGCATTTTTAAAAGATTTGACAATAACTATTAAAAGGAATAAATATAATTTGAATAAAATATTTTCCTTTTTCATTCAACTAAAGAACATGAGTTATTGTCAGTCCATTTTCTTTTTCTTATCTCAAGAACATATAAACTTAAAACTTCTTTTACTTTTTTCTTTTATTTTCTCTTTCTTATTCTTTTCATTTTCCTTTCTTTTAAAACTTGACACCTCATTTATCATACAAAAGAGGCATTTAGTCCGACTTAAGGGGTGTTTGAGAATGTGTTTCCCACCTGATTATCTACTTGTTGCGTTTCCAAAACACAAATATGCATTTTTCTGCGTTTTAATGGCTGCAAAGCTTTATTTTGAAAAAGTCGGGTATGGACTATGAAGGCGCATTTTGAAAACGTGATTTTAGAGAAACAAAGAAGTAGTTGTTGAATGGCTAATATACCCTATAATACTCCATAACTTTTACTTCGTATCAATTTCCCAGCCACTATCATCCTCGACTTCGATGGTATTAGCGACGACTAAACTTTCACCGTCATGAATTTGTTATCAACGATGAACTTCTTGGTGATACTCAATAAATATAGGGTGATGATCGATATGAGGATTAAAGTCAGAGATATACATAATAGAGGTGGGTGAAAATGAATATGTTGTTTATTTTAAGGGGAAAAAATTATAGTTAAAAAAAATATATATAAAAAAAAAATAATAATAATTGTCATTTGTTTGGTAAAATGTTGTTTATTGTTAAATTTGTAAAACACACTCATCTCTACTACTTATAAAAGAGAAATGGTCAATGTTGAGTTTTCAAGTCAATGTCAAATTGTTGAGTTTTCAACCTACTATTGATGGAAACGAGTAATGTAATTAATACTCATATTAAAACACCCAATTACTTAGAAGTACAATGATTTATTCACATTGTACAACCAATTAAAAGCATATCTACCAAATTAAATACAACCAATTAAAACACAAACCAGGTTGACCCGAGATGCTTCAAACCCGGCGGGCTGACTCGGTTTAATTTGACCCGTTTTCGACCCAACCTAGCAAGTTGACCCGGTTTAAATTGACCCATTTTTCGACCAGAAAAGTTCAGCCGGTTGAATCACCCGGGTCGAACCGGGTTTCAAAACATTATGTTTAATTCTCAAATCTTCAAACTTTTATTATTTTTCGTTTATAACCTATAAACTTTTTTTATCAATAAACTATCTGTCGCTATAAAATCCCGTTGCTATGCACGGGTACTCTGATTCGCTAACTATTTTAAAAAGTGATTACCTATTTATTGCGATATCAAACAGCATAATCAAATTCAAACACTATTTTTCAAAATCACGTTTTGTAACAAGTAATCATCAAATTTTCCGTTTTAAAAACGTATAATCTATGAGAAATGATTCGCACACTCACAAAATTTATTGGGACAGTCCACTAAACAGACAGTTATACATTAAATATAACATTCTTTAATTTTACAATAAAGTGTCCGATAAGATTTGAAAGTGCCCCAATCACCTCCCATAATCTATTTGACACCCCCTTAATTCACAATTTTGTTAACTTGTTTTGGCTCGTTTTAATTAGCATTTTTTAAAAGTGCCTACTAAGTCCATTTAGGGTTACCAATGGGCTTGTGGTCTACTGGGCATGTCTTATTCAGTTAAGCGTGCCTAGTGGAGAGTAGTACCGGTTTGGGTGACCAAACCGGGAAGTCCTCACTTGTGGACCACTGCCCTGTCGGTACGATTTCAAAGTCCTTCAATGAAGGTTTCAACCCAACAGGGTTCGAATCTGGAGAAGGCAGGGTTTACTTCAATTTAAGTGTCGTGCTTTTGGGCGGCTTAAGTTGAAGATTTTCCCCCCATCGGGTTTCAAATTGGACATGAATTTCCTTTAAAAGAAAGTAACCGTTAAAAAAAAAAAAAAAAAAAAAAAAAAAAAGTCCATTTAGGGTTTAAGGTTTTGACATCTCAGTCAGAAACCTCCGTTTTCTAAAAACCCAATTCAATTCATTTAATGGCATCATCATCACTCTGCAGAAGAATCCATCGTTCAATCCTTACCACAAAACCCAATTCACTAATAATAAACTCTTTGCACCATTTCACCACAGCATCATCAGACTCTTCTTCTTCATCCGGGTCAGACTCCGATTCCACTATCCACCCGGAACCCGAACTTGATCCGATACCACAATCATCCGACCCAAATACCCAACAAAGAAAATTTGAAGAACGCCCACTTGAAAATGGTCTAGATACTGGCATTTACAGGGTACATACATACATTTTTTTTTTTTTTTAGCTTTAAAGTTGTTGAATTTAATTGTAGCTGATTGTATTTTGCCAAATAACATTAAAAAAAAATGTATGAAATAACTTTTAATGTTCGGAAAGTCGCAAAAAACATACATTGCACAACATTTTAACCTTAAATTGGCCTAAAGTATCATACTTTTTTGAAACACTTTTACCCTTTGCGAAAAGTGTTTACTAGCGGGGAAATGGACGAGGATCCGTGTTTAGATTACGGGATGTTGACTAGGCCTTTCCCTTAGCCGTTTCTAGACATGTACCTGCTATCCCAACGTTATACCACTATCAAGATGGTTGTTTACTTTTGTTAATCTGTTGTTTTTGTTTGCTTATCGAAACCAGTTTTTAGCTCATATGAAACCGGATTTTTTAGTTAGCGAGACAAGGTATAATGAGTTGGACAAATGTTTAGTTACTTAAATACTCATTCATTTTCTAATAGTTTAGGGCATAATAAAGGTATGATGTACCAAATAATGAATATTTCCACAATTGCATATATATCCAAAGCATGCATAAAAATCATTGTACTATGTGTATCAAAAGCTTGTACAAAGGATATATATGCAATTATTCATTTTGGGAGGGATATATATACAATTCTGCCTTCCACAAAATACAGTGATCCTGGAAGTCATTTAACCCTTTGATTGTTTATTAGTTAGTGAAAATAGTTTATGATTAAGGTTTTTTGGTTGTGTGATGGATAGGCAATATTGGTAGGGAAAGTGGGTCAAAATGCAATAGAGAAGAAGCTGAGGAGCGGAAGGAAAGTGACTATGTTGTCTATTGGGACGGGAGGAATGAGGAACAATAGGAGACCGTTACAGAATGAGGAGCCGAGGGATTTTGCGAATAGGAGTATGGTTCAGTGGCATCGTGTCTCCATTTACCCTGAGAGATTGGGTGCACTTGTTGCCAAGAATGCTGTTCCTGGGTAAGTTTTGCAAGGGTTGTTTGGCATCGCGTTCTCAAACTCATTATCGGATTATTGCGTTTTTAGTTCCACATTGCTTATTTAAACTGATTACGTGAGTGTGACATGTAAAACGTTTATAATTTACATATAACAGGCAAACAGGTTATCCATTTGACACAGTTTTGAACCGTAGTGGCACATCCAAACACTCTCTCTTTTGAATGTTAGCATTTACAAATATTATATACTGACCATGAGGCTGCACCATATAGGTTACATAACTAGGCCCCTCACAAGTCCTTTAAAGATGTTATTCATGCTCCATAACAATTGCAGGATTCACCTCTTCTGTGCTCTGTGTTTTGCCATCTAGTTTGGTAATTTTAAGGCGTGTTCTGTGCTGAGTGTTTGGTTGCAAATTGTATTTCAAATGTGAACTGTGATGATGATATTCCTCAATCCTGATGGTATGCAATAGGATTGAGATTACATTTAAATTTGTTATTTAGCCATTATTACAGATCAACTTATAATCTCTTGAACAAGTGGTGCGTCAGTGCGTGTCAGAAAAAACCCATAGAATATGCAAGGTAGATGATAAGAGATTCCATTATTACATGCTTTTGGACGCCTGTTCACACTTTGAGAATGCGACGAGATGCCTTTAACATTCCTTAATACTTTATGAAAGAATTGAAGTATGCTAAATCATCATGACAAACTATTCTAAGAGAATGGATTGCCATAAGATGCTGAAAATTTTTGCCTTACTATGGCGCAGTGTCAAGTTCTGTAATGTATAATTCTTAGCAAGATGCAAAAAATATTAAGTTTTTTCTTGCTTCTTGTAGTTCAATCTTATATCTGGAGGGGAATCTGGAAACGAAGATATTCAATGATCCAATAACAGGTCTAACTCGGCGTGTAAGAGAGGTTGCTGTTCGTCGAGATGGTAAGTTTTTTTTTAAGTTGTAGTTTAAGTTTACCATCTAATGAAAGTGAGCTATTATGCGATCATCATAATTTTTTCTTTTTCTTTTTTTGCTGGTGCTTAGGAAATAGTTTGTATAGTTGAAATTGGTGCCGGTTAAGTTTTGTGCCTCATCTTACATGTTCTATGATTGAATTGCAGGTCGTGTTGTGTTTCTTCAGAATGGTAGTGATGGCCAAGAACCCTATCAAGCGGAACTTAAGGGGGTCGGTTATTACTGAAAAATGGAGAGCAAACTACAACGTTTGTTCTTCTCGATTATGATAATCTTAAGTTAGCCCCGCCAGTGGGCGTCAAACGGTGGTCAATATTATTTTCATGAAATTGTGAATTAGTTATCTAGTGTAGACTCTCTTTGGAAGAAAGCATGCATGTGTAATATTACCAGGATTCTTAGCCAAGCTTCTTCCTTTCGTATTTCTCTCACTAAAAAAGGGTGTCTGTCACCCCATCGATCCGTCTTTGTCTATCATTGGGAGGTGTTAAGAAAATGAGAGGGTAGGGTTGAACTTCATGCATCTGGTTTTTTGCCACACAAGGCACATTGACGTTGTAGTTTCTCTTCTATGTAAGTGTTCTATAAGAAGAATATGATAGTTACTACGTATGTGTTTATCTAGCAATAGCAAAACTAGATTGATTTGAAAACTTTTAGCAGTTCGTGATTGTTCTGAAGAAATAGTTGTTCTATGATTTGATTAAAACGAAATGCCAAATACTACGATAAAATAAACTTCAAACCAAACAACAAATTTTGAAATGAACCTACATGAAGTGTACAATGTAAATTCCGCCTTCATTCATGGGGCTTATGGAAGAGACCGTTTTCTAATCAGTGAACAAGTTTATAGTCTTGAGTAGAAAAATACTTGTTGGCAAATCTGGGAATACTGAAGAACAAAGATTACACAATTGCAAAAGATAATCAAGGGAAAGAAACTATTATCATTATAGAACTAAAAATTTATCCTTTAAATTATGGTGTTGTAACTTGAAAATGCACAGAAAAAGCATAGCTGGTAATCCAAGGTTATCGCCAAAAAGAATCATAAAAATAACAACGTTAAATTTACAGGTGCATCAGAGTATCCGGAATCTATGAAAGCGACACGATTTTGAGCTTAAATTACATGGAACTAGAGCAACTTTTGAAGGGATGGCTGTAGTTGGTATATAGACATTCCTAAGGATTGTGGATGGGATTATTATCTCCTCTTGTCCACATAACTCATTTCAGCCCCACATACACTCTCTCTCTCTCACTCTGTTGCACACACACACAAACATATCAAAAAACCACTTATGGAGAAAATATGGCAAAACCCAAAAGTCCTGCATTCAACTTCTAACCACCAACCACCACCACAACCGCCACCTATACAAAACATCCCCATTTCACCTGCAGCTATCAAACTATCACGTAGACAGCTCGCTATCTGCACCAAGTCCTCCCTGCTGCTGGTCCTCACTTCACAATTTCAAGACCAGTTCCATCTCCCTAAAGCAAGAGCACAAGAAGAAGTCCTCCCCCAAAACGTAGATGTCATGAAAATTGAGAGTAATACCACCATAAGTCCTGAAGATAATCCAGTTGACACTAGCAACACCACCACTCCAACTGACAAGAAAACAGAGGAGACTCCAGTTGAGACTAGTGAGACCACCACTCGAACTGAAGAAAGCCCAGTTGAGAATAGTGAAACTAAAGGTCCCACCGATGAGAATCCAGTCGATACAAGTGAAACCACTGGTCCCACAGAAGAGAATCCAGTTGAGGCTAGTGACACCTCCACTCCCACTAAAGAAACTCCAGTTGAGACTAGCAGTACCGCCACTGAAGATAGTCCAGTGGATACTGATTCTGCCACCACCACCACCACAACTACCGTAGACAGCTGCACGGACAAAGCTCTTACCAAGCGGGCTTTTCTAGATATATCAGTTGACGGGAAACCCATAGGACGCGTTGTCATCGGGCTATATGGAAATAATGTACCAGCTGGGACTGCTAAGTTCAGTGATTTTGTCAGTGGAGCAGCAGGTAGTTTCTAATTTCCGTCTCTAAAGTCGCAATTTCATTTGTAAATTTGAGCATTCGAAAATTGATTGACAGGTGTTAGTTACAGAAGAAAAGAGTTCATAAAGATCACACCAAGTTACGTGCAACACGGTGGGGTCAGATCATATGGTGTTGATGCTGAACTCGCAGCTAAAACCGGGAGGAATTTCGCAGTCGACAATCTCGTTGCAGAACTGGAGAAAGAGAACGGAAGATGTCCCGGGACAAAGAACATAGCTGGAACTATTGGTATTATTGTTAGGGACCCACTAAAGCCGCCACCTAAGCAAAAGCTGGTTGCCCGGAACGGTAAGCTGGTGATTGATGAAGAAGAAATTGGGAAGGACCCAAACGGGACAGAGTTTGTGATCTCCACAAAAGATTCACCAGAGTTGGATGCATCAACGTTGGTGATTGGCAAAATTCTAGAAGGTATGGAGGTTGTTGAGAAGATGACTCAGGTCAAGACTGTGCAAGAGAACACTAGTTCTCCCTATTTCAGGTACTAAATAAAACACTACTCTTCATATACATACGAGTAATCTACATGAGCATGAAATAAGAAACTAATGCAATTCGCTTACTTTTTAAACAGGGTGGCTAAGTTGATTGGAGATAAAAGAGCAGTGGTTGCAGAAAGAGGGTTCAACAGACCTTATTCAAAAGTAATGGTTACCAATTGCGGATTAATGGTGTAATTTAAGATAAATTCATGAGGAGCATAGAGTTGTACATCAATGCGAATCTTTTTCTATGTTCAATTATGTAAAACCAAAAATTTTGTGACCATTAAAGTACTACAATATAAATCTTCATATTTTGGCACCACAATAGATCAAAATTGGATACAAACATGTTGTGCCTCTAAAAACATAACTTAGCACTCGTAACTGATAGAGCAAATGGACAAATGGTTTTAAGCGACAGAAGCATCTTACTGGACAGCTACATGTTTAGCCGATGTTTAAGCTAATGGCAGGTTTGTCTTTAGCTTGACCCATGAGTAAACTTCTTTCTCTTAGCGGATGGAGGTGTGAGAAGCATTCTGACAGAACCAACAGGATCTTCGACCTGTAAGGTAACAAACGATTAGCAGCAGAACAATACTTTTTGTAGCCAAAGCACTATAGAAAATCAATTAGAAAACTCTAGTTTAAACTATATGAAAAACTTTGCACCACAATGATGCAATAGACTAAAACAAGACCTTATGGTTACCTCAATGAGTGAAGATGAAGCCTGGGTTGTTTCTGATGGATAGACGAACTCTCTCTGACGTTCTAGTGCAGCAAGAGTTTGTTTCCATCCAGGTGCTGCCTTCCCACTTGATGTAATCCAAGGGCAAAAATGTCTATGCTGCTTTATAGGATCAAACTCCATTGCTTTTGTATCACTACTGTTAGAAAGTTTGCCATTGGTGTTTTCAGATTGTTCTGCAGCAGTAGTATGTGATTTCTTGTTTCCAGAAACTGCGGTTTCCATAATACTATCTCCTCCTACTAGCATGTGACCACCGTTGTCATCTGCAATTTTTTCAACTGAGCCATCACTTGTTGAGCTGTTAACAGATTGGAATGCAGATGAAAAACGAGTCCTGAGATTTTGTCCAACAACAGGCAAAGAAATTGTGGGTCGAAAGTTCTGTTCTGCAGGTGGTGGACCTCCTGCAATTGTCAAACTCAAAAGATTTCTATTAGCAACAACTGATGTTTGTTCTCCCTTTTCAGCATAACTAGATTCTACAATCTGGAGATTAGTATTATCCGTTTGACTAGAAGAAGCCTCATTCTTGTTGTTTGGTTCTGCATGTCCAATAAGTCTAACAAACTCTGCAGGCCGTGGAGTTGTACTAAAAGCCCACAAACCAACTCTGGCACCACAAAGCTTACATTCTAGCACCACAGACGTATGATCATATTCCTCACTTTCAGTTGAAGAACCTTCATTTGCAATCACATGATCAGAAGTGTGTGAAGAATATACAGTGAGAGCATCTTTCTGTACATTTTTGCAATCAACAATATAAGGTAGCAACCGAGGCTCCCAACCACATAAACTAATGAGCTTTTGTGCCTAAAAAATTTTAAGATCAAATCAACAATCTTTGACATTATTATGAGCTAATATATGTAACCTTAAGTAGTAATACATACCTGATAGTACAAGACAGGCGAAACTTCTTCACATTCATTTAGAGTTGGAGGGCAGTTTAGGAAATGTTCTAGCAAAGGGGTCTTCATGTAATCAATGGCTGTTGATGAAATCACAGGAAGCTCTAAAAGTTGCAATAATGAAGCACATCGATTCTTGTAGTTATTAACCAAATCTAAAGGAGATGTAGGAGGGAACTGTGCTAGCTTCTCATCACAGGCATTGTCAACCCACGGGCAATGTAACTTGTGACCATTATTTAGCTTTAAACTGAACACCAAGGCTGCTTTCTCAACTACATAGCATATAGTACACAGTTTAAGCTAGATGACTTTTTATGCACATCAGAACATATCGTATACAATGCAGAGTTATCATGAAAAGCATGGCTTACCTTGTTCCTGTGCCCAAGATGATGGAGTAGAAAATAAGAGACGTGCCCCACACGATTCACAAGCGATGATGTCCATATCTACATTAACCCAACCTCTCCTGGCACAATTTATTGCACTGACTACCTGAGAAAAATAGATAATGTTACTCTCTTATGCTTAGAATTCCACAATGAAATAGAAAGAAAACCTAATTGCGGTTGCTAATATTCCAAACAGAGATCATGAGCATCTTTATTGTCAACACAAAAGGTGCATCTGATCCTTTGACACATGTTAGTAACATGTTGAGTGCAAATAAATCTGAGACCAAAGAAAACCCAAATGACAAAATAAAGTTGATTTAAGCCTCGTTTAGCATGTTCTGAACTAAAATGCACAAGAGAAAAACAGAATTCCACTGATGTATCATCAATAATTAATGCACATAAGTCCTGAGTAAACCCTGTACACTCAAAAGAATTTTGTAACGTATCAACTGTAACCTCTTTTAAACAGAAGGCCACAAAAACTTTAGGATAATTCTATGTTGTATAAAAGTTTGGAAAGAATGTGCATCATGATAGAAAGAAAGAACGAATCGGAAAGAAATAGATCAAGTGACAGCAAAAAGAGGTTAAACTACTTTCAGATATTAAAAGCAGCAATTCAGCGGTGGAGAATATGTTTGCAGCAAAAATCTTGATGAGGCTAAAATAGATATTCTTACCAAATTTTAACTATTTCAATGTATATATATAATCACTATATAAGGATACCAACTGCTTCAAGTTAAGGTAAACACGTGAGCAATACTTCCTTAAATTGTTCTAGATAATTAACTATGGCAAACTGCTGGTAATCCTGGTAATTTTAAGCTATGAAAGTTTCTGTAACAAATCAAGCATCCACATGTCATAAAGACCTTCGTTTTCGCCTTACATCAAATTCCTACAAGCATACATCCAAATGTGTTCAACTATGTTCTCGAATAAGATCAGCAGACATTCTAAAAGAAGAGTGGTGAGTATCCACTTTAACTCAACAAAGCCCGTCTTGGGTCAACAACTGGTCTTGATTATAAAAAGACTGTAACATATTTCTTTTTCTTATAGTCGATGCTAAACCACCACCAAATGGCCTAGTGGCGGGCACCTAACCTCCTCACAAGAGGAGGAGTGTTCAAACCTCACAAGATACACATCTCGAGGTGGCTAGGGAAAGGGTCAGAAACGGTCACGCGATACCTCGGTTAGGCCACGTACATCCGAGTCAAAAACCCGCCCTCCCTGCATAACCTAAACAAGGAAGCCCCCGTCCGTTTTGTATAGTCAATACTAACTAGGAGATCCTCGGGTAGGGTTATGAGTTATGACTGTCTACATCCTACCTCCCCTAAACCCCGGCCTCAGCCTGATTGGGTATTGTTGTTGTTGTTGTGATAGTCAACGCTAACGCAACTATGTACTAGTCCTCTAATACCAATTCATGACTTATATAATATCTTAAGGCGGCATTCGATAACGCAATAAGCTGCAATGAGAGTTACAAAATATAGAGTTCGTCTCGAACCTGAGGTTTAGCAAACCATCTCATAGATTTAAAAGTCGCAAGCCGTTTCAACAGCTCCTCTCTATCCCACGGTTTACACGACGCCGTCCCATTCCGCACCTCCGAAATCGCACTTGCTCTACTTTTGGACTCAACTAATGCCAACGCATTAGTATTATTATTCCTACCTCTAGTTAATCCACCAGCATTCACACTATATCAACAAAATAAAAATAAAAAAACAAAAAGTTAACAATCAGTAATTTTATAAGTTGAAGTGATATATTGAGCCCTAATTTTTATAAAAATAATTGGGAAGGAAGATGTGGGACCTGGAGGAAGGAGGGAGGAAGAGCTTGTCCATGATGGCGTGAAATCGTTTCTCTGATTCTTCAGCCATTGATTTTATGAAATTCAATTGAGAGTTGTGAGCTGTGTTTTTTGCTGAAAATCTGCAACCTAAAAGGAGATACAAAGTTACAGAGTTGTTGTGTGTGTTTGAACAAGTGTGAGGATCGAATTTGTAAATATTTTGTGTTTTAGAGGGTGTTTGGTACGTGGTCATGGGAATGACTAAGTGAGGGAATGGGTTGATTTCTATAAAAGATTAGCACTTGCTAATTGGCTATTCGGTTGTGGAAGATTAGGAGTAGAAGTAACAAATTTAGTTCGGTAGTCACGTTTTTTGGTTTTGGATTCGGTACCGATGCCAAATAATATGGCATCAACAAAAATTGCAAGATGCGTTGGTTTTCTGCAGTTTTATCTCTTTTCGTTAGTCTTAACTGTACTTTCTTTTATGGGATGTTTGGGATTGCTTATCACGTTTTAACCCCAAAATCATGTCCAGCTACAAAAAGACGTTTTGAAAAAGTAAGTTCCTACATGCAGTCTGAAAACCACGTTCTGAAGGATCTAAACATAATTAATCAATTATTTGCCAAATACTTCAAAGGATATTATTTGCAGTTTGAAAATGCTATAAGCAAATACTCAACATACACCCAAACACCCGCTATTTCGCTCATCACAAGTCTTTTTTAAATATAAATTTATACATCAAATTATAAATACATTTTCTCGCTTACATCAAATGAAAATCTAAATCTTAATCCTAAGAGTGTACGATGCAAGGCCCTTATATAGGCTTTTTGGCACTTATGGCGGGCGCATGTTGCACCACCACCCACGCCATTTCCGCGCCTTGGGTGGTTTCGCCATCCAAATGGCGATCATTTTTGTATTTTATTTTATTTTAACTTCAATGCACGCAATGGTTGAAAAAAGGCAACGATCCAAATTTTTAACAACCCATTTTTTCAAATAATTACTCAATTTTACCATACAAACTATCAAATATCTCATACAATTTCACAAAGACTTTAATCCTCTCTTCCAAAATAGGTAACCAAAACAACGATCGGCTCACGAACAATATATTCCCCTCGCTTATTCATCTGCTAATTTGAGTTCTTCACAACCCACTACACAATCGTCCATCAATTCTATTTCTTCACAACACATGCCATTACCCTCATCTACACAATATGCTTCCAAACAACCGTATTTCCCACAACCCGCTTTCCTACAACCAAATATCCAAATGAACCAAGATGCTTTAACCAAATGGCTTTATTCTAACTTCAAGAACAATACACATTTCACAACTTTGGGGTTTTCGGTAACACTTCACAACCACCACCACAATCACCACCAAACTCACCACTACAATCATCAAAAACCGAGTCTTCTCTCGTCGAAAAAAGAAAAGAAATAGTACAAAAGCCGAGAGAGAAGAAAAATGACATCACATGTACCCCTTTGAGTCAAGAAGAATAAAAAAAAATGTCGAAAACTTGGAAACAAATATCCGAGGACCCAAGTCTTGGTACATGCCAAAATTCAATAACGTTTTGGCACAAAATTCAAAGCGGATACAACCGAAATGCATCCTTCTGCCGTACCAAGAATATGATCACGAGAAAGAGGACAACTTTGACATGTGATTGCAACAAGTTCACTGGCGTTGTCACCCAATATGAATATCTTAATGTTGAGATTCAACGTGGCTAACTCGTTGTTATTAAATAATAATAATAATAATAATAATAATAATAATAATAATAATAATAATAATAATAATAATAATAATAATAATAATAATAATAATAATAATAATAATAATAAACGCGAGATATTTAGGGGTTTACGTTTGTCCACTATGATGCATGGGATGTCTTAAAGTAGTTGTTCCCGGTAGACTCATACGTACGTTTGATGATGTTAAAGACCCGAATGAGCTATTTCGAGATGATCTAGTATCACATCCTCTCGGCAAGCCAAGGCCTTCCAAGAGTAAAAAATAAAAACTTTACAACAACGGCATGATCCCCGTCAATTAGACAAGCTTTCAAGGAGATTGTACAAGAGGAATTGCGACAAGATCGTTTGAAGAAAGATGACCTCCTCACTTAAAAAAAAATAATGATAAATGAATGAATGAATAAAAATAAAAAAAATAAAAAAAAAAAAAAAAAAAAAAAAAAAAAAAAAAAAACGAGGAATTGAAGTTTCTTGCTAGTTGCTACTAGCACCAAGGGGATGTCAGAGGAAGATGTGACTTTGGTCTAACAAATGAAAGAAGAGATCCGAGCAAAATATCATTCCTAGTTTAGTTTGTTTTAGTTTTTATGTATTTATCGTATCATATTTTGATTTTGTTGTAATCCGTATCGTATTTTAAATATATCGTATTTGAATTTTAGCTTAATGAAATGTGTTTATTTTAAGAAAATTGAAAAAGAAAAGTGAAAAAGAAAATAAAAAACTAGATCTCACTGGTTCCTATAACATGTTACAGCCGGGGAGAGTGTTTTTCAGGATTTGTATTATAGTTTTTTTTTTGAACAGCAAACATGATATATAAAAACAGAAAAACACTAGCAAGAAGCAAGAAGTACATAGGAGAATTTAACCAATGAGTCCAACTACTAAACTTGCCTCCTCTAAATTTAATCCAAAAAAAAGAAAACAAACGAATGTTATCGAAAATGTCACCTTTCCTCATAGATTGAGAGTTAAAAATGACACTATTTCGATAACGTCATATCACCCATAAAGAAGCCACGGAAATGACAAAAATACGTTGCTTCTTCGCTAAAGATGTGGACCATGAGCTCATCCACTCTCGCCAATCATCGATAGAGTCAAATTGTGGCATAGATATGTCACACCACCGGCGAACGAGCTGCTATAAACTACGAGCAATACTACAAGCAAAGAAGATATGTTGATTTGACTCCACGCTTCCATGACATGACGGACATAAAATCTCTTGAATTTCCATACCTCGAGAAGAAAGATTCAACCGATGAGGAAGTCTATCCAAGATCAAACGCCAAAGGAATATGTTAACTTTCCGGGGAAGCATTTTTTTCCCAAACACATGCATCGGATACAGAAGTTATCTCCATGTTTCCAATCTCAACCATTAACGCATTAAGAGAGGACATATTACGAGTCCCCAACTCCGATCTAGACCAATTCCAACGCCATTCTCCATTAAAGATACGATCAATAACCAAACAATCTTTGTTTCTCTCCAAACGAAATAACCGGTTGTACCGAAGATATAAGGGATAATCCCCAACCCACGTGTCCTTCCAAAAATGAATTAAGGTGCCACAACCCACTTTAAACCGTAACGAATCAGTCAGAAGAACACCACTCGAATGCAAATGATTAGAGGAACCAATTATCTTAGCCCATAAACCATTTATTTTGCACCCTTGTTGATTAAATCCCCCTTCATGCCCATGCAAAGCCTTAATTAAACGAACCCATAACGCATTTGGATTAGACACGAACCTCCATCGCCATTTTTGAAGCAATGCGAGGTTAAAAGATTTCAGACTACCAATACCCAAACCGCCTTTATCGAACGAAGCCATAACATTTGACCATTTAATCCAAGCAATTTTTTTCTTATCATGAGATCCCCCCCCCCCCCCCCCCCCAGAAAAACGAAGCACGAAGACTCTCCATACTCTACAAAACTGTTTCAGGCACTTTAAAGATAGAAAAATAATAAATCCCGAGACTTCCTAACACCGATTTTATTAACGTCAGACGACCACCAATAGAAAGGAGATTAGCCTTCCATGAAGACAACTTGTCATGAAACCGATCTATTAAAGTCTTCCAGTTTGCTGTCTGATTCATATTAAAACCGATAGGTAACCCGAGATAAACAAACGGGAAGGTGCCTGCTGCACATCCTGTTCTACTAGCCATACCATTCACCTCGTCTAAAGAAACGCCAACACCATAAACATTAGATTTATTAATATTTATTTTTAGACCAGATGTCAAGTAGAAAACCTGTAAGACACGAATAATATTATCCATATCTTGAGAACTCCATTCCGTGGTAATTACAACATCATCGGCATAAAATAAATGAGACAGATGCATGGCAGAATCATCGAACTTTATACCTCGAATCAAACCAGAACTAACCGCATCGGATAAAGCAATATGAAGCCCTTCCATCACCAACAAAAACAAGAACGGAGAAAGCGGATCACCTTGTCTTAGGCCGCGTTTAAGCGAAAATTTAGAAGTTGGACTACCATTAATTAAAATGGAAGTCCTAGCCGACTCTAAACATGCTTTAATCCATACCCGCCACTTCAGTCCAAATCCAAGATTGTTTAACATGAAATCCAAGTATTTCCAACTTACCGAATCATAGGCCTTTTCAAAATCAACTTTAAAAATCAGCATCTTCTTGTGCCGCTTTTTGTACCAATCAATCACCTCACTAAGCATAAGCGGACCGTCTAGAATTTGACGACCCGAAATGAAAGCGGATTGCTCATGACTAACAAGTTTTCCAACAACCTTAGATAATCTATTTGCTAAAATTTTAGCAATGATCTTATAATGAATACCAATGAGAGAAATAGGCCGAAAATCATGAATATGAATTGGATTACTTACTTTTGGAAGAAGGGTAATAAAAGCCAAATTGGAACCCAACGGCATCTTGCCCGTTTCGAAAAAAGAAGACACAAACCCATAAATATCCATCTTGATACTCTCCCAGTACCTCTTAACAAAAGCAAACGAAAACCCATCGGGACCGAGAGCTTTATTGCTACCACAATCCCATACTGCTACCTTGATTTCATCCATAGAAATGACACCTTCTAACTGGATCCGATCCTCAGAATTAAGGACTGAAGAGACTCCTACCAGGCTAAAAGCAACCAATTACTCATTTGCTTGAAATTTCTCCTTGTAAAAATTAAGAAACACCACTTTAACCTGATGAGGCTCCGATATCCAATTCCCCTCGTGCAAAATTCCTTGAATAGACTGAGACCTTCTCTTTTGTTTCACCAAACCGTGGAAGAATTTAGTGTTTTCATCACCCTCAATGTCCCATTTGATACGCGCCTTTTGAACCGTATCCATAGCCTCAAAATTCTCTAAATCCGTAACTTCCTGGAGAATCTTAGATCTTTCCTCGTGGTCGTCCAAATAAGCAATACCCGCCTCAATCTTCTCCTCTATACCTTTTATTTGCATCGCTAGCTCCTGTTTTCTCAAACATTCACGACTTTTATTTTGAACACGCCACTGTTTAATCTTTAACTTCAAACGTCTCAACTTATCATGAAACATCATTTTGTTGCCATCACTATTCTGACCAAGAATATCCAATTCCGATTTAATAAGGTCATCAAAATCCGGACGAAGAAACCAAGAATGATAAATCTTAAATGGAATCGGGCCAAAATCAGACTTATTGCAATGAAAGAGAATCGGTATGTGATCTGACCACAATCTATCAAGGGCTGTGACTTGGTAATATGGCAAAACATCTAGCACATCCTCCGAAAACAAAAACCTATCCAATTTACTAAGTTTCGTACCTGCTTTGTTCATCCAAGTAAATAATCGACCACCCAAAGGTAATTCAATCAAACCTTCATCATTAATAAATCCATTAAATATCTCAGCTTCACTCCTAGAGAAAACTGATCCATATCGTTCGTGTTCCTCCCGAACTTCGTTCATGTCACCAAATAACATATACTTTCCCCTATGAGATTGCATGAACTCCCGAAGCTTATTCCATAAGTTTACTTTGGCCAGAGAATCATGAGGACCATATATATTAATCATGAAACAATCTCCAACGACATTCAACCAACGACCTTTTACAATGATAAACGAATCGTCACACCAAATCTCTTCTTTCACAAACATATTGGGATCCCACATAGAGATCAATCCCCCCGATCTACCCCGAGCCAAACTACACGCATAATCAAAAGTGTAATTTCCCCACATAGATTTAAGATGAAAAAGCTATAATCTTGTCATCTTGGACTCTTGCACACCTAAAAACTGAACATTGTGTTTGAAACATAATTCCTTGATCCAATTACGTTTCCTCCTCTTCTTTGTACCACACATATTAATCGATAAAACATTCATTTGTCCACCATATGAACACCTATTCCATTGATCATTCGATTCAATGACTTACGACACCCTCGCACATCAAAGCCCAACGTGCCTCCAACCTCAATCAACCGTGACATTTCATGAATGAGAGATATCCCCTTAACATCTTTCTTCCGATATCTTGCGAATGAAGTAGAACACTTGCTTAAATTTGACAAACCGTCGCGTTGAGAATGACACTTATTACCAAGTAACTTATCTATACTATATATAGGATTTGTATTATAGTAATGTTATAAGATAAAAGATGTCGTGACGACGCTTATAACACGCATATAACACACATTTCATCTAGCACTCTAAACTCATCTACAAACCAAGTAACTTATCTATACTATATATAATAGGGGAAGTGATTTGCACACTTTCAAAATGATTGGCACACTCAAATTTTGAGAGTGTTGACATTTATACCCTCACATTGTTTGGACTTATTTTTATCCTGTAAGGGTATACATATTAACACACTCACATTTTGAGTGTGTCAATCATTTTTGCGAGTGTGCAAATCACCTCCCATATAATAGACGGATGACTTTCTCTCTAAATTTTAAGATTTACAAGAAAATAAGCATATTGTACACTACTTTAATGAACATAATTTTCAGATATACAAAACAAGAAGCATAGTATACACCACTTTAATGCACATATTAAAAAACAAAATACCATATTAATGTTATTTAATGTAGTCAATTAATTAACTGGTCAATAAATCTTTTATATAATATAAGAATTACATCATTTCAGAGTGTTTTTGCAAATCCCTTCTCATTGAAAAAAAAAATTGGACCAATAGCAAAGCTCAATTTTGCCACGTAGGCGAAATTGAGCAACGTAATTGGTCAATAAAAAGTCAAAATTAAGTTGATTTTGGTCAAACTTAATAAATTTGGTTAAGAAAAAAAATGAATAAAAATATAGGTGTCAAATTTATGAAAACAAAAACTTAAAAAAGGAGGAAGTAATTAATAAAACTTTAGTGATTGAATTTTAAATAATTTATATAGAGTAAAGTGTAAAATTACAAGTTTCAATTTTTTTTAATAACTTTATAAAAAACACAAATAACCCCTTACACTTTATACCCCTATACTTTATAATATTTACTTTGTTTAAAATTACATGAGTATTAGTATTAGTTTTTAGACTTTCATCCATTAAAATTGCAAAATTTGGTAAATATGCGAATTAGTTTTAATATACGTTAAATATTTTTTTTAAACTGATGTTAGTTTTAAACTTTCATCCATTAAAATATATTTTTTTTAAATAAGGACTCATGTTACTATTTAAAAGTTTAATTTATACATACACGGGTTTGAAATACAACTAAATTATTAGTATCGGGAATATAAATATCAAATAGTAAGCACGATACTGTGATATAAAAATAAATATACGCGATTCTACTTATATCAACAACTCATGAAATTGTTATTTAAAATTTGTATATGGATATCTATAAAAAAACATTTTAAAAATGGAGCATATTTTAACTTCATCGACGTTCATTATGTGCTACTAAATTCACATATTTTGTACAACATGATGTTAATAGTTAAAGTTAAACAATAAAATCAACATCAACCTCAACATGTGTGTCAATTAAAAATATTATATAAAGCTAATTAATAATAATAATAATAATAATAATAATAATAATAATAATAATAATAATAATAATAATAATAATAATAATAATAATAATGGGTTAGATAGTCATTATTTAATATAGAAGGTGTTTTCCTTATTATAAAAAAAGAAATGCGCACATCACAATCCTTAATTAATAACAATCACCTAAAAAAAAAGGCGTTTGTGATAACCTAACTTTATTTATTGACGTGATGTTTTATAAAAAAAAACGTAATAGTTGGCCGTTGTAAACGAATTAAAAGTATGTACATGAGAATTATTCAGCAAGAATCTATAGTTTTAATCAGGTTATTACGTTACTATACTGCGATAATGTTATTGAGTTAGTAATCACGGATGTGAGATACAACCATTATTCTATACTTATGATTTATGTGTAAACCTCTTTTTGTTTCTGAATAGAATCCAAAAGAGACCTCAACAGAACTTTGGCTTATGCCTTATCTAGCTGATAGTATTTAGTAACTTTTTTTATGGTTTAACCTTTTTGTTATATACACCAACTTTTAGTAACTCTTTTTTATGTTTTATTGTAAACTTCTACACTAATATTTGTGTTTTTACTATAAACACACTAAGCTATCATAGAATAGTTGTGAGTTCTGGGGTTTTTTACTAAGCTTCTAAAAAAAATTATAGCTTTATCATACACCTATTGTATTATGGTAATTGAATAAGCTAATAAGCACCTTTAATAAGCATAAACAAACACCCATTTAGTTCTAATATGAAGTTTTCTTATCTGATGTTATAACTAACTTTGTTGTTATCCTCACTATAATGCAACATGTTAGTGGTTTTTGCAGTTTTATTATCTTATCGCACACACTAAAGTGTAATGCAATTTGTTGTGTGAGTTTTTTAGAAGATGATTAAGTATCAACACATGATTGTCGTGAAAGAATTTTCTACGCATGCTCAAGGTATGAATATATAATTTAGTTGATGAAACTTAGCAGGTGTTTGTTGTCATTGATAAAACTATGGGTGTCAACCAACGGTCTAAAATATGGGTGTCTTTTATCTTGATGATTTAGGCCAATTGTAAAGAAAGTTGCATTAAAGTGAAAGGTCGGTAAGGATTCAAACAATCCTAAAAAACTTGCGAATATACTCTTTGTCATTTTTTTCATACATTTATAATTTACTTATACAAGTATTAATAATTTCCTTATATAGTTTGGGCTTAGAGAAAAATTATTCTTATACATTATACATAAACGTAAGATTAAATTTGAGTTCTACCCGTTACATCTTTTTATGTTTCTCTTTATGTAATAAAGAAGCTATAGTGGAAGCATTTATGTTAATTTGTTAATTTTATGATCAAACATGAGAAGGAAATAACACAAACGTATGAAAATACAAGTTTCCAAACAAAAAGGTACATTAGTAAAAATGATGTGATGGTTATTCATAATTAAAGAAATGAATCAATTTTCAAATCTATCTAAATATGCTACATATTTTAACGAAAATATAAGTAAAAGAAATACAATAATTACAAAACACATCGTAAATTGATAGCACGGGTTTGCAAAACTAAAAGCATGTATAACATCTCATGCAAGTCAAGTATCATTATGTGATTTTGCTTAAATAATAGAATATAAATTTTAATCTAAAAGCATTCTCCTAAAATAATAGGTAGGTTATAACATTTATATATGGTTTTTTATTTTTAATCCACCAAGTAAAACCATTTGAAACATGTTAAGTGTGCCATTTTTTAATCGATAATAATACATAATTAAAACAAAATTTAAAAAATCCTGTGCGTGCACAGGTATTATAACTAGTACAATTAATACAGTTACTAAAACATCAATTACATAAGAAATACAAATTATCAAGTATATTGTACAATCAAATTAAATACAAGTTTAGCATTAAATGTCATTAATACAAATAATAAAGCAAATTATACAAAAATTCAAGCACGAACTGACAACGGGCCAAATGGGCCTAAGTCCGAACGGGCGCGGGCCAAACTGGCTCAAGCCCGAACGGGCACGGGCTATACGAAATTCTTGATATCTGTAAATTTATTGTCAAAATGAACATAATAAACTAAAATACATGATTTCCGAAAATTTTTATTTCAGAGCACCCGTCGCCGCAAAGCGTGGGTACCCTGCTAGTATTAAGTTATTAACTTATTATCCATTTTACGTGCTTATCTAAAAACTGAAAAGGCTTTAAATGTAAGTTGTTTTTGTTTAAAATTGATAAAAATGCACAGTTGGTCCCTAAAGTTGTCCAAAAACATCGTCATGCCCCCTAAGTTTGCAAAATCGTCGTCATGCGTTCAAAAGTCTGGTTTTTGAGGCCGAATACGTCCATTGACCAGAAATGGTGAGGTCAACACTTATTTTTTGTTATATTTTCAAAGGCATAATAGTCCAACAACATTTATAACTATCATATGGTTAAATTACTTCCAAAACTAGATTTGTGAGGTTGAGATCATGTTAGGTTGTCGTTGCCACTTAGCGCATTTTCACACTTGACACTTCTCACCACCGTGTGTTTAATCAATTAGTTAAGTAAACATGGTTTTTGTTACTATTTATCACTTTAGCAACTTATCTTCTCTCCGCAACAGAACATGAGTGTCTTTGTAAAGTACATGTGTTTTTGTTCTTTTATCCAAGATTTACCATGTACTCTGTTTACTCTGTAAAAACTAATTGAAAATGACCGTGTTTGACTTTGAACTGTCTTTTGTAAGAATATCTAGTGAATTCAATTGTTCAACTGGGAAAAAAATGAAGATACGTTTTTATGCGTATAGCTGTTGGTATTTGTGAGATGCTCGTTAACTAAATGGTTACAACATCTAAACCTGTCCGAGACAATTCACAATTGTATGAGATATTCGTAATGTGAGCATAGTGGAAGAAATAGGTTAAGGAATATCATGACAAAATCAAAGGTAAAACTGTAAAAGTATAAATGTACAGAGATCATTAATGGAAGAAATATGTTATGATTGTGTGGTTGGAATGATAAATTAAGCAAATGGCATGTAAAGCATCAACAAATATGAAATACTGTAAGTCACACTCAAACAATTTTCCACTCATTATTTACTTGATCTAATATGATAAATCAAGAAACTAATTTTTACAATTAACTTATCAACAAAATGAAATTAAAAATTACCTATGTGAATTGCATTAATGTTCTTCTAGCTACTTTTCCTTGGTTTGCTTTTCCTTCTACTTCTTCTTGGTTGATCTTGAGTACTAGTAGTAGAAGAAGTTGCTTCAGTTTTGACCCATTCTTCACTTGACTTTGGTTTCTTTGACTCATGTTCTTCAATTGACTTTTGTTTTTGACTCATGCTCTTCATCTAAATCTTGTTGACTTTCTTCTTTTGATTCTTTGACTTCTTCAATTGTTTCCACTATTTTTCTTGGCCTTCCTCTTTTCCTTGGAGTAATTTGCTCACCAATAATTGATGATGATTCTGCTATTGTTACTGATAATTCCTTTGTTTTCTTGGGTACCTTGTAGTATTCCTTTGTTTGCTACTGATAATTCCTTTGCTACTGAAAACACATGGTACATTTACATACAAGCTTAACCTTGTCTAACTAGTCAATTCCGTTTATGTATCTAAGCTCTAAACCATATCATTGAGTTATAATGTTGCGTAATTAAGTGTTATTACTGGTTTTTGCTCTGAACAAATGATTCGAACAATCAAACCACATGTTTTCTCAAAAGAGTATAAATGATTCGAACAATCATATTTTCTTCTCAAAAGTTGTTTGGGTTAGATTTAACTAAGATATAGTTGAGAATGTGTTTGGTCTATTATACACTTAATGATATAACTCAAAATGGACGTTGACCTTAGAATTACAAGTCAAAGGACGCAATCAACCTCAAAAACATGGGTTTTGGACACATGGCGACGATTTTGCAAACTTAAGGTGCATGACGATGTATTCTGGAAAGTTTAAGGACCAGCGATGTATTTTTGTCCTTAAATTTTATAAAATTGAGTTTATGGACTTAGGTTAAGTCTGTAAGCTCAACTTGATATCTTTTACTATCATTTTAGGATTTGAACAATACATAAAATTCATAAAATAATGCTTAGTATTTAAATGATACTAGTTTGACGAGTTGAGATCAATACCGATCTCATATTTGTCGTAGATCGAATAAACTAATATTAGCTATCCATTTTTCATCAAAGTTAATAAAAAAAATATTTTTCACTTTTTAAAAAAATAAATATATCTTGCAAACGGTAAATCTTCAAGTTACAAAAAATACACCATCGCGACGAAAATTAAATTATCTTTCAATAGATATGCACTTCTATATACTTTCGACCATTTTTTTTTTTTAAAATAACATGTGATTTGTAGAAATCACATATGATTTTTTTAGGCAAAAATTTAAAAAAAAAAAAATCAAAAGTATATAGAAGTGCATATTTATATAAAGATGGTTTAATTTTTATCGCGATGGTATAATTTTTTTCATGTAAGGATTAACGGTCTGCGAGATATTTAATTTTTTTTAAAATGGTCAAAGTTTATTTTATTTTATTTTATCAAAAAATGAATGACAGTAATTGATTCATTGGATAAATGACAAATATAAGATCTATATCGATGTTTTGTCCTAGTTTAACTAATAGTTAATTCACTTATACGTACTCATTTGTTCTTCATTGTTTCTAATTGTATCGAACTTGCCACCTTTTACTATGTTGTGTAATGAACTTTTTTTTTGCTAATGTGTGTATCAAACTGCCTAATCCGTTCTATTCAGTTAATACTAACGTGATTAAGGTTTTTCCGTTAGAGTAAATTACATAAATCGTCCTTGTGGTTAGGCCCAAAGTGTAAGTTTTGTCATTTTCTCTAAAAAATTGCTAACGGCCATTTAACAAAGACAATGTTAGTCCATTTACCAACGATCATTTGCAACGTTAGTCCTTTATCAAAGGCAACGTTAGTCTATTTACCATCGCCACCACTCACCTCCACCACCGCCATCCACCAACTCCACACACCACCAGCGCCACCACCACACACCGCCACCCACTGCCACCACTGCCGCCGCCGTCGCCACCACCACCGCCGTCGTCGCCACCACACACCACCCACCGCCATCAACCACCCACCGCCACCACCACCACCATCGCCGCCACCACCCATCGCCACCACCACCCACCGCCACCACCGCCCACCGCCACCACCCACTGCCACCGCCGCCGTCGCCACCACCCACCACCCACCGCAACCACCAACACGGTGGTGGTGGGTGGTGGTGGCGGCGATGACGACGGTGGTGGTGGCGGTGATGGTGGCAGCGGCGGCAGTGGAGTTGGTGACGGTGGGTGGTGGCGATAGTGGTGGTGGTGGTGGCAGCGACGGCGGTGGCGGTGGCGGTGATGGTGTTGGCGGTGGGTGGTGGTGGCGGTGGTGGGTTGTGGGTAGTGGTAGCGGCGGTGGTGGTGGTGGTGGTGGCGGTGGGTGGTGGTGACGGCGGTGGTGGTGGTGGCGGTGGCGATGGTGGGTGGTGGTGGCAGTGGGTGGTGGTGGGTGGAGGTGATGGGTGGTGGTGGTGGTGGTAGAGGCGGCGGCGGCGGTGGTGGTAGTGGCGGCGACGGTGGTGGTGGCTGTGGTGGTGGCGATGGTGGGTGGTGGTGGCAGTGGCGGCGGTGGAGTTGGTGGTGGTGGGTGGTGGCGATAGTGGTTGTAGTGGTGCCAACGACGGCGGTGGCGGTGATGGTGATGGCGGTGGGTGGTGGTGGCGGTGGTGGGTAGTGGTAGCGGCGGTGGTGGTGGCGGTGGGTGATGGTGACAGCGGTGGTGGTGGTGGTGGTGGCGATGGTGGGTGGTGGAGGTGGGTGGTGGCATGGTGTATTGACTAACGTTGCCTTTGTTAAAGGACTAACATTGCAAATGATGGTTAGTAAATGGACTAACATTTCCTTTGTTAAACGGCCGTTAGCAATTTTTTAGAGAAAATGACGAAACTTACAATTTAAGCCTAACCCCAAGGGCGATTTATGTAATTTACTCTAACGGAAAAACCTTAATCACGTTAGCATTCACTGAATAGAACGGATTAGGCAGTTTGATACACACATTAGCATAAAAAAAAGTTCATTACACAACATAGTAAAAGGTGGCAAGTTTGATACATTTAGAAACAATTATCCCAACTAATAGTTAATTCACTTATACGTACTCATTTGTTCTTCATTTTTTTGAGTAGTGGAAAACCAAATGCCTCTTGACCCAGCGGTATGTGAGTGACCCATCAACCTATAGGTTGTGGGTTCAAGTCTCATTGGAAACATGTGAGATAGAATTTGTGATATAAAGAATTGCCATTCTAAAAAAAATGGAAAAAAGTATAACTACTAGTTAGATTGTTAAAAAAAATGTCTTTAAACTTTACAATATCCATTTCTCAGTTCTCTCACACTAAAAAAGAGCTTGGTGGGTATAAGTGGGCTTCAACCCAAATTTTAGAAGTTTACTCCCGGCTCATTGAGCCCAAATCTTTCTTTCAATTTAGTGATAAGGGGAGCAACATATTTCATTTTTTGGGAAAAAAATACATATCGAAATTACGTTGTTAACAAAATCCTACATTGTTGCTTTACATACTTATTTATCTTTAAAGGAATTGGTAACTTATTTATTATGCGAAAAAAAAAAAAAAAAAAAAAAAAAAAAATCGTTAAATGCACTAAAAAATGGATTGACTACGTTAGACGAAAAAGCATTACGTTTCATAAACTCTATGAAGTTTTTCAAATTTATATAACATTAAACCGAATAAGCAGTTGTCACCTATAATCACGAGTCATTTTTTTGAAGGTAAAACAGAAAAATTACCAAGTCAAAGATCGTATCCCCACTACTTCTCCTCAACTATCTCTCCCACTCTCTTCAAAAATAACCAACTTCCTCAAATTTACCTCAATATAAACCCTCGTTACTTACCTTAATCCCCACACTAATTACCCTAATCCCAAAAACCCTTTACAACCATGAAGAACTTAACCATCATTTTCATGACACTAGCCTTTTTCACCATTCTCAAAGTCCAAAGCATTGAGTTCAAAGTTGGTGGTGACATAGGGTGGTCTATCCATGCTTCCAACGACACGAATCACTTCAACGAATGGGCTGAACATAATCGATTTAAGATCGACGACACACTTCGTAAGCACTCTTAGTACTATATACATTTTTTTGGTGAACATGTTTCAAGAAAGACTCATGGACTGTATGCCGGGTGTGGCACGGGCTACACCCGATTTTAGGTCATGAAGTGCAAAAAGATTTCAAAACTGCCGTTTTTGTGCTACGTGCAACCCCCAAAATATTTTTTGCTACTTTCGTTTCTTGCAGTGTAACTTTAGTTAGCCTAACATTTCTTTTGTGCAACACCTTCTCAAAAATCATGGGTCCGTCCCTAGAAACTCTAATGAATGTGCATTGTTTTTTTATACATGTAGGTTTTGAGTACAAGGAGGATTCGGTATTGGTTGTGACTAAACAAGAGCACGAGACATGCAAGTCAGCGAACCCGATTCTGTCTTATGACAATGGTGACACTAGTGTTGAACTTAATCGATCGGGGTACTTTTATTTCATTAGTGGTGATTCGAGCCATTGTGCAAGTGGACTTAAGATGATTGTTAAAGTTTTGGAGCATGAGAAAGTTAATGTTCAACCCACGAACCAAACATCTGCTAATACGAAGAGTGAAGCGATGTCGATACTTAAGATGGATAGTGATACACTGTCTCAAACTCTTATGGTCGTTGGAATTATTTCGATGTTTACTGTCTTTTTTATGTGATTTTGTTCTAATAGTATGGATGTATTTCTAAGTGTTTAGATGGACTTTTTCGAGTAGTAGTTGAAATTAAATCATGGAAATAATACTTTTGTTTTGTGTCACCAAGTTCTACATTTTTATCATCTTTGTTGCTTGTCAAGGATAAAACATCAATAGTTATACACTCTAGCAAGCTAGTATAATTCATTTGTATTAAAGGTTTTATACAAATGGGTGCAACATTGTAATCTTGAAAATGCGAATTGGTTGTTATTAAAGAAAAGGAGCCTAAAGGTAGGTACCACAATTACCAAAAAATAAAGATGTATAGGCCAATTGATTGTGCCAAATAGATGATTTATGTCTTTATATCATGGTTTAGTCTAATTATGATATTTAAAATGTATAATGATTGAGAGTTTCATTCCCATCCATTCAATGTGCTTTTCTTTTCCATAATGTGGGTGTAATCTTTTTACTCATCCTAATAATTATCATTAGCAACTTGAGAAGGGGCAGGTGAAGTTTAGGATAAATATAAATATATATTGAATTAATTTAATCAAAGAATTTCATTTTCCTGCTATTATCCAACATGATCCAAGGTATTTTTATAGCCTAATTATGATCAGGATCACTAATAGTAGGGGCAATGACAAGTGTTAAATATCTCTTTGGAGGGTTAGCCTAATTATGATCAGGACCACTAATAGTAGTGGCAATGACAAGAGTTAAATAGCTCTCTGGAGTGTTAGCCTAATTATGATTCGGATCACTAATAGTAGGGGCAACAAGGGTTAAATAGCTCTTTAGTGTGTGTCAACAGTTTTCTATTAACACTGTTATGGCTTAGAGCTTTGGCTACACCCTCCTACAATTTTATCTTACAAATCATCTTACACACACAATAATATTATATAGTTTTTTCCACTCATTCTCTCTATGCATCTAGGCACATGTAAGAGGCTTTTGTAGGAATATTTAGCATTTCTCTATAGCTTAAGTTCTGTTATTACTGGGAAGTGATTGTCATACTTATAAATTTGATTGACATATTCAATGTACAAACTGTTAAAGAAGTTTATATTTATAATACAACTGTTTAATGCATGTTTTGAAATGTGCTAATTAAATATGTGAGTGTGCAAATCACCTCTCATTATTAATAGCCCTCGTGGTTTTCTTAATACAAACAGCATTACTAATATATACATTTCCCGTCCCTTTGATGAATAGTACCCAAGTTACTATTCTTTCTACAGTAACGGGCCTTGGGCCTTTTTTTTTTTTTTTTTTTTTTTTTTGGTTTGGGTGGGCATGCATACTAAGTCCAGCCCGTTTCATTTGTGGCCCCTTTTTTTGAGATTACTTGGACCCGGATGAGCATGCATACCTTAATATTGAAAAATCTCGCGACAACGTGCGGGTTTAAAACCTTGTTGAACAACAATCACCGTTTATCAAAATTGTACACTATGTTTTCTACATAGAATAAGCTTTCACTATGTCCTCTTCAATATAAAAATTTCACTGTGTCCTCTTCAATATAAAAATTTACAATCAAACGCTCCTAAGTCCTATAACCACCTACAAGTTATGTATAGCAATTTTTGGGTTCCAAAGATGCATGATTTAGTCAAAATGTACAGTTTGAGTTTTTGTATTACTATCAGAATAAATATACTGTAATAATATAGTGTTAAACAATAGAACTTAGGGTGCGTTTGGTATGCCGGGAGGAATGACAATAGGTATGAGTTTGATAGTACTCAACTATGAAAGTTCCATTCCCCACTCTCTAACCATATATGGAGTATGGAAAATAATGGACTTTCATAGTGATAGTTGTGGGCCCAGGCACCCTAAACAAACACCAACTATCACTTTCATAGTGATAGTTGATTCCCAGGAATGAGTACCAAACGCACCCTTAGTACTTAGTGTATATCTTGCTACAACTAGATTCTAAGAATTCTTTTATGCTTGCAAACTACATTTTTTTTTTTTTTTTCCTTTCTCATATATTTGAAAATTAAAAGAAAGTTTGAAATAAGAAAATTTGCATTGTGAAAGAAAAGGGTGTATAAAACTTTACAAACGCCGTTAGATTATTTATTTAACCTCAATTTGATGAAATGATTAGATGATGAAAGACATATGATGAAGAATATCTTGATGGTATCAAAATGTAATCTGATCTGATTGGAAGCTTAATTTACTACTTATACTTTATCTCACATCACACCCCACCCCACCCCACGCCACCCCACCCCACCCCACATCCAACTAAAGAGTGACACCAACTAAAGAGTGACACCATGGTAACAAACCATAAAGATGAAGCCATAATTAGTATACTTGTCAAACGATAATCATGTATAACTATATGTTTTTTTTTACTTGTATAGTTGCATCTGGATTACCTTATTTTCTATATGAGAAAGGGGAATTGATTGGCACACTCAAAAAATTAATTGGGACACTTAATGTAAAAACAGTTAATGCAGTTTATATTTACAATACAACTGTTTAATGCATTGTTTAGAGTGTCCCAATTAAATGTGAGAGTGTGCAAATCACCTCCAATGAGAAAGTGATTGTCACACTCAATTCGCAGATAAAACATAATACGGACTAAGAGTTTCGTGCAACTAACTGAAACATAAAACAGAGTTTCACAATAAATTATAGGAGCATGCAAATCACTTCACTTTTTGTATAGTCATGAGGTTTTGGTACGAATATTCGAATAAACAAGTTAGATATAAATATTAAATATGCTATAAAAAGATATCTATTTTTTAGAGCATCCATAACGCAATCAACTTTTTAAATACTTGATACATTTAATACACTAGCAGTGTACCCGCGCGTTGCGGTTGTAGATACCCTGAATAAAAATTTTCGGTGAATCATGTATTTTAGTTTATTATGTTCTTTTTGACAATAAATTTACGGATATCAAAAATTTTATTTACCCCGTGCCCGTTAGCCTGTGCCCGTTCGGGATCGAGCCCGTTTGGCCCGTGCCCATTTGGGCTCGAGCCCGTTTGGCCCGTTGCCCATTTGTGCTTGAATATTTATATAATGTGCTTTATTATTTGTATTAGTGACATTTAATGCAGTAATTGTGTTTAAATTGGTTGTATAATATGCTTGATAATCTGTATTTCTTATGTAAGAGGTATTTTAATAATTGCATTAGTTGTATTTATTGACCAGTAATTAATTGACTACTTTAAACATCTTGACCACATTAATAGTGCTTTGTATTTTATACATTAAGTTTTAAGACTTGTTGTCAGCCTCGCTATTTTGTGAAGCTGACGTCATTCACGTGAATTGGATTAGATTATTAATATAGTTGCACCCGTAGGGACTACTGATGTAAACGGAGAAAACTTGTTGTGTGATGAGCCTATAAATACCCCTCATGACTCTCCACGAGGGGGTGTGAGTGTGTAAGCATTTGGCTATTAATATTATCATCTTTCTCTTTCACCTCACCCTCTCTTTACTTTCTCTCTATTAGGGTTTCAACATGTTCATCCTAAATCACCAACTTCGACCTCTTGAACCACATAAATCAACCATATTTTCGATCCTACACTTGTAAGTTATGTAGTAGAGATATTATGTACAAGCTATAGAATTTCTATAATAAGCAAGCTAAATTTTTAAGTATTTCTATTTAAATAAGGCATTTCTCTATTATAAGATAGTAAGATAATTTTTTCATCAATTTTGTTATCGTAAAGTCATACTGTAAATATTCCTTCAATGCAAAAACTAGCCCAAAAGTTTTTCATTAATGAAGATTCAAGTGAAAGACCAAAGCTTTAAACATTTGACAAACTACAAGCTTTTACTAAAAGTTTTACAAAAATCTTTTATTGCAATGCTAAAAAGTCTTTAGAAAGTAGGGTGATAAACGAACTAAACATTAACTGAACATTTCATAGAGCATTTGGTAAAAAGTTCGTTTATGTTTGTTAATTTATTAAATGAACGAACATGAACAATATTTTACGTTCGTTTATTTAAATGAACGAACATGAACAAAAGTCTCGTCCGTTTATTTATGTTCATGAACGAGCCGATTATGCGTCTGTTAACATTCGTTTATGTTTATTTATTTGTTTATGTGTCTATATTATATCTTTTAATTTAATAATTTTAAAAATTTGTTTGTTTCAACAAAATAACACTTGTAAGACAATATATTATGCATAATTTAATAAAGTTTATGTTTGTTTGTCATGTTCATTTATGTTCGATCATTTATATTCGTTTAGTTTCTTAATCAACGAACATAAACGAATATAAACAACTCATTTTCTTATTAAATGAACATGAACAAGAAAATCCACCCGTTTAAGCGTTCGTGTCCATTTATTTGTCCGGTTAAAATAAAACGAATGAACATGAAAAAGGCTCATTTTGTATTTGTCCCGTTCATTTACAACCCTATTAGAAAATCTTTTACAAATAGTAAAAAGCTTTTTAAAAATCATGCATTGCGGATGCACTTATACGTTTTGATCTGTTTTTATCATTTTTGTCTGTTTTTGTACGTTTTCATCTGTTTTTATACACCTTCATCCATTTTTTATATGTTTTCATCCGTTTTTATATGTTTTCGTCCGTTTTGTACATTTTCGTCCGTTTTTATGCGTTTTCGTCTCTTTTCTTACGTTTTTGTACGTTTTCATACATTTTCATCCACTTTTGTACGTTTTCTTACTTTTTCATCCATTTTTATACGCTTTCATCCATTGTTATATGTTTTAAATCATTTTTATATGTTTTCGTCCGTTTTCTTACTTTTTCGTTTATCATTGTACGTTTTAATACCATTTCGTCTATTTTCTTATGTTTTTATACGTTTTCATATGTTTTCATCAGTTTTTATACGTTTTCATCCATCTTGTACGTTTTCTTAAGTCTGCATCCGTTTTCATACGCTTTCGTCCATTTTACACGTTTTCGCTTGTTTTTATACGTTTTTGTTCATTTTTGTTCGTTTTCGTTCTTTTTTACACGTTTTCATTCGTTTTTATATGTTTTGTCTGCTTTTATTCATTTTCATTCATTTGTACATGTTTTTGTTTGTGTTAAAATGGACGAAAACGTAAAAAAACAGACAAAAACATATAAAGACGGATAAAAACATAAGAAAACGTATAAAGACGAATGAAAACATGTAAAAACGAACGAAAACATATAAAAACAAATGATAACTTATAAAAACTAACGAAAACGTGTAAAAATGAACGAAAATGTATTAAAACAAGCAAAAACATATAAAAAATGTACGAAAACACACAAAAACAGACAAAAACGTAAGAAAACGGACGAAAACGTATAAAAATGGACGAAAATGTTAAAAATGGGCGAAAACGTATAAAAATGGACGAAAACGTATAAAAGATGGACGAAAACGTAAGAAAACGGACGAAAAGTATAAAAACGGATAAAAACGTAAGAAAACAAAATTTTAAGTTATTTACTAACGATAGTTAGTATAAAGGACTAACAATGCAAAGTTTAGCTTGACTTTATACATACAATAACACAAATCAAAAGGTTTGTGATACAATAACAAAAAAAATAGATGGGTACATACAATCATAAAAGTGGTCATGGATGCATTTTTTTGTTATTATCCCTATTTAAAAATAACACAACGTTGATTTTTATCCCTTGCCGAATCTTTATAGCAACTAATGCAAAACACAAGTATATGAATTCGGTAGTGGCGGATCTAGGACCAAAAGTCACAAGGTTCATTTAATAAAAAGAGCATAAAATTGTAACCCAAAACTGAAGAACCAGGTGCATTTTGGAAAAACCAATATATTTAACATAATTTTACACTACAGAAGTAAAATCCATGGGGTTCCCGTGCATCTCCCGAAACCCCCTAAGTTCACCCTTGGAAGCCGAAATTATAAAAGATGAAGTAAGAAGTGTCATGAGGACATGTCTGTAACTTAAACACTCAGTTCAACTTAGAGACGTCTGTGTTAGCTTATTTAGCGGGTTTATAAGCTTTCAAAGACTCATCAACATACTCACAAATTCACTTTTTCGGTTTATAAACTTTTTGGTAGTGAATTTATGGTCTTATATACACAAAATAAGTAATTATGTCCACTTTATATGTTAGTAAGCCAAAAAAAAAGTAAATATGTAAGCTTTTTCAAGTTTCATAAAATTATAAACCCATTGAATAAGCTAAAATACAGACACCACTGAATTGTCAAAATATATTCAACTGTTATGTTAATTAATGTAGAAAACTAGAAGGAGGGTTGAATAGTTTTATCAATTAAAACTTTATTTTAAAATATTTAGATCGACTTATATCAACCTTTTTTTGTGTATGGATATTGATAGTTAGATATGGAGAAAATAGAATGTGAGTTAGAGTAAAGAAAGATAAAACCGTGAAACGAGTATTTATAGTGGTTCGGCTACAAGGTCACATTCCTTGCCCTACTCCACTCCTCGAGTACCCAACTCGAGAGTTGTTAAACACTACACCTACAAGCTCCTTATCTTGGCGAAGAAACCTTCACAACGTCGCTTACACTTTATCCGGTACAAAGCTAGATACCAAGTTCTAGTTCGAGGTAGAACCAACCTAACGTCGCTTACACTTTATCCGGTACAAGGTAGATACTAGGTTCCTTTATAATGGAGGAACCAAACCCAACAACACCAACTATCACAACACTCCTATGACATACTTAAGATGAATCAACTACAAGAAACACTTCAGTGATCATGACGAAGCCTAGCAACCCATCTCTTCGAGCTTGCAAGTCTTCTATGTAAAATGTCGTGATCTCGCCTTTAAGAGGAACCTAGAGAATCACTAAAGAAAAACTACATGGATGATCCTTAGATTTGTGGTTAGAGAGGTAAGAATATAAAGAGAGTATATGTATCAAAGTTGTTGAAAGAAATGAAATTTATAAGCAAGAAGTTCACTATTGAGCCGGATCCGGTGGATCCCTTGGGAAAGGGATCCGGCAAATATATTCCAAGGGATCCGGCAACTGGGTAATTCCAGTCCGGATTTTGGGTCATGGGTTATGGACTATGAGTCATGGGTAACCAACATGATGTAATGCATATATTGGATCATGGGCTATGGACTTTGGGTCATGGGTCATGAACTTTGGGTCGTGGGTACCCAACATAATGTCATGCATGATGCAAAGATCATGGGCAATGGGTTTTGGGTCATGGGTTTTGGGTCATGGGTCAAGACTACCCATTTTACTTTTTTACATATTTATTTATCTAGTTAAACTTAACAATGTATTTTATAAAAATGAAAGTAACAAGTGTTACTTATAAGTGGTTTATAAAAATGGTTTTGACTTTATGTAAACTAGAAATGTTTGATAGTTTATTTGTTTAGTAAAATGAGTTAGGAAAATATTGACTTAAAAACTTACGTATTTTATTTATATCGTTAAAATGATTTTACGATTGTTATTAACAAAACATAAAAAAATCGTAAGATATAAATAAACGTTTTTTATGATTTATTTGTATTAACAATTAAGTTTTAGTTTTACCTTGATAAATTGTCTCATCTACTAGACTCATTTACCCCGTGACCTTTAAACCCGGTCATTAGTCTTTGCCCACCTTATTCAATGAGGACAACTACCCAGCTTCGACTGATGCCACCAAAAAAGAATACAAGATTTTTATTTTATTTTTGCCATAAATGGTATACGAAGAAGAGAATTTACATCTTTTCGGATAAGCCCTCAATTTCTCTGATGCTAAAACAGTTGAAGTGGCTAGAAAACCGTACGTAGATAACTAGATATGCTCATCAATGGAGTATTAATTATGATAGGTAGATACAACTAAAAGAAAAAGTAGAACGGGCGGGGAACGTTTAGGTGAGGGACATGATGTCCACGCTTAAAAAAATAAATAAATAAATAAATAAATAAATAAATAAATAAAAAATAAATCTTCGCTAAAGCTTTTCGGCGAAGACATGTCTTCGCCATTGGACCGGTTTGTCCTCGCCAATCCAGCCGATTATTGTAGTCTTCGCCATTGGACCGGTTTGTCCTCGCCAATCCAGCCGATTATTGTAGCTTATGCAAAATAAAATTCACTATTAATGCTATATCATTATATATTTCATTTCATTTTCATGCCCAATATATTATTTTAGAGAAGTGTTATCTTAATATTATATTTTTTATTTTTTTTGTGGTATGTTTTTTTCCATGGCTATTTTATATCATCATTATTGTAGATAGATGTCTGCATCTGATTGAAGAATACGTCTTGAATGTGTTGGTTCGAAGCCACTTTGTGTGGTTCGTATTCTAACCCGTAACACGTTTCACTTGATAGAAAATGCATATCAAAAAGTGCATGTTTCATGCTTATTTTCGTTTGTGTCAACACTCATTTTCGTCTATATATCTTGGATTCTTATCCGAGAAGCACTCTTCATATTAATTTCACTTCTAAAGCCCCTCCTTATAAGTACTAGCAAAATACGCATACGATGTGCATGGGGTAACCGAGTACCTAGGACAAGTCTGAATCTAGTAGATGTAGAAAAGACTTGCTTTATAACTTGTTTATTGGATGATAAACATGTGACAGTGTGATATTGCTCATTCATTCACAAAACGTACCGAAGCCTAATATACAATGTCAATTGATCATTGCTCGTGATAAGAAAGTGTATCTAATGTGCCTACTTTTTTTTTCTTCAACGTGGTTGATTTTATATCATATTAAATATGCAAGGTGTAGGATTAGAGTCTTATGAACATGCTGTTCTAATGAAATGCAAGTTTTTTTTGGGGGTAATGTAGTGATTTACAAACATGTAAAGTTTTGCATGATTTAAGGTCCAACTTTTTTTTTACCTTTTTTGTTGCCTAACCTTGTTTATTTTGATTTATAAGTATATATTTCCAACAGTTTATTCTAGTTATTTGATTTTAAGGCAAGTGATACAAAAAATCATCGAACTTGACACTTTTTTGTTATTGTGTGTAGCCAACTATTTTTTTTCCTATTGCGTGTACTGAACTTTCAAATTTCGATCATTGTGTGTATTTTGTGAATATTCTGCTATGTAAAATGACCATTTTACCCTTTGAAATTTGAAAAAATTAAGAGTAAAATGGTCACAAAATACACACAATGATCGAAATTTGAAAGTTCGGTACACACAATAAGAAAAAAAAAATAACTAACTGTACACAATCACAAAAAATGTCAAATTTGATTTTGTCATTTGCCCTTGATTTTACATTCAAAGTATCTTCTTTAGACTAACAAATAAATAAGTTAATGCAAACAGAATGAAGGCGGTTTTCAT
This sequence comes from Artemisia argyi, assembly GCA_030686995.1. Lineage (NCBI taxonomy): Eukaryota > Viridiplantae > Streptophyta > Magnoliopsida > Asterales > Asteraceae > Artemisia > Artemisia argyi. Next base: position 36,626,668 of record CM060689.1, on the reverse strand, counting down.
TTTAGCTTCAAAACAATTGCATGATTGCATGAACCCGTGACTCTCCTTAGAAAATCACATTTTAGGCATTTTGTGAAAAATTCAAAATAATCAAGTATCGTTTTGCACTAAATAGTAAATAGTAAATACTAACAATCCCACAAAAATTATTACATAACTAATATATGTATCCCATTCCACCCTTGATAAACTACAAATTACAACAAACTCACCCTATTACTAATTCCATAACAGAGATCACATTCAAGAAGAAATTCAAGAAAACATCTATTATAGCTTCAAACAACTTGAACTTGTGTCCAAATTTTATTCAACTTGAACCATCAAATTCTAAGCAAATATATGCTAAGTTCAGGAGCACCATTACTATCAGGATTCATCATATAGAAAGCTTCTGAATCTCTTGATCCTACCACCCTTTCAAACTTAGCTCTCATGTACATAATCTCACCATCATTAACCACTCCATCTTTTTCGTCGCTTGGTTTTTCGGCAGGAAGTACTCCTGCTCCCATTGATATCGGCTCAACGGCTTTAAGTACTTTCCATTCTTTCTCTCCACATTCCCTTTTTATCCCAAACCCGCACTTTTTGCCATTGCAATATGTCCTCCAAAGAGGCTCCTCCAATAACCTTTTAGAGTTACCACCTTTCTTATTTTTGTCATCATCTTTATCACATTCTAACGCGATCCTAACAAGCCCGGAAGCCATTTCCTTAACTAAACCACTTATTGGAGTTTGTAGCTCGATCATGAAAGTTGGTTGGGACGTAGGGTTTTTTTGGAACGCGAAATGGACATGGCCTTTTCTGTGGCCAAAAAGGGTCCCTATAACCCTAGGGCCTAGCCCGTGTAGTATGTTTGCTCGGTTCTTGTTCAGTGAATTAAGAACCGAGCGAAATCTAGCAATTGTGATTGCTTGTAGTTTTTTTCTTGTTAAGTGTGATGGCAATTCATGATTGTCTTTATTTATTTGAGAGAAAGAATAGAATGAAGGGTTTTCTTCTTTTTCTTGATCATCTTCATTGTTGACTTTGTTTGAACAATGGAAGTGTTTCTTGATGTCTTGAGAGGATTTTGCCATTGTTGTTTTCATATGATAGAAAGATAGTGACCAAAGTGGAATAAGGCAACTACTTATTGAGTGAGATATAGATAGAGATGGAGAGATATTGTTGTTGTTATTTAAGTAAAGTATTTGAGATGTTTTCTACTTTGTTTCTTAGTATTACTTTTTTTTAAATGTTTTATTTTTATTAATGATGAATCTTGAATATATAATGATTGGTTGATAAAACTCTATTGATACATTTGGGATCTTGAAAAAAGTAAAAGAAAAATAAGCAACCCCAACAAGGGATGGTCGATGTGCTTGGTTCAAAATAAAGAATGCTAGGAGAAATGACATCTAAGCCCTTTAACTTTTTTAAAAAGAACTTTAGGTAAACCCAAAGATTTG